>PJRA01000443.1:738929-787050 GCA_016987375.1 Brachionus koreanus | reverse complement strand
CAAAACTCAAAGTTTTTTTTTTGTTATTTGATACTGCTGATCTTCCGCTTTTATTCTTAATTACCTATTTGTTGTTTCTACTCTAAACAACCCAGTTATTTCCCTCTAATTCTTGATCTAAGTACTCTTTAGCATCCTTCAAAGAGCGAAAACTACAAAAAGGAAAATAACTTTTACCTTTAACTCTAGATTTTCTCTCTGATCTCAAGAAATAGAGAAATTTTTTTTATTTTAGACTGAATTTTGAAATAAGGTCACCATGGTTTATATAAATGTTCAATCAAAAGAATTAATTTGGCAGATGAAACAAAAAAGGTAAAAAAAAGAATTCATAATAATTAATAAATAATTTTTTTTATTTTTGTATAAAAGTTTTTATTTCAATCAATTATGTATTAATAAATTAGAAAAGTGATAGATTTAAATGTAATTGACCTTAAATACAAAAAAAATAAAATTTTATCAAATATGCATTTTAGTTTTTTAATTACTAAAGTTAAAGACTAAAGGCTCTAAATCTGACGAATTTAGTCGAAAAGCGCATAAGAGGTGACCTAATTCAAATGTTTAAAGTTAAAAAAAATATTGATCACGTCAAATGGCAATATCCACTCACTTTTTCAAGCAGAACAGGCCATCCATACAAAATTAAAAGAGAGATAATCAAAATTTGTGCTGGAATAAGTTGGAAGTGGATCTTGAAATTTTATTGAGATAAGCTTAAAATGAGAGTTCTTTACTTTAGAGTGATTGAATTTATAGATATTTTTTTTAGGAAAAATTAATTTTTCATGATCTAAAAGTAAAAAAAAATTATTCAAAAATAATGAATTCAAATATAATTTCAGGCATCTACACAATTTATTTGGGCAACACTTGTTTGTTCCATTAATTAGTATAAAAAATTTTCGACATAAATTTTATTTTTAAATTTAATTTGTAGAATTTTTTCTAATACGTTCACGCATTTCAATTTGAATGCAAAAATTCGACTTAATTGATAAAAAAATATGTTTCCTTCAAGTTGATTCAAGCCAAAACAAAAAACAAGCTTTTGGCTTAAATATTTTAAGATTGTTAAGAATTTAATTTTTAATAATATCAAGATATTTACATTTAAATCAAAATGAGCTTAAATCCGCTCGTTTTTTAATTGTTTTCTTTAAGGGATATGGTTGTCTTATATCAATATTTTCCTAAATGCTAATCTTTAATTTAACAATAACTAAACAATAAATCTTATAAATAACTAAGGCTAAACTTGATAAATACTTTATATATCGCTTTATTTAGTTCGTCGTCCAAATTTACCAAATAATAGCCAAGAAAAATTGCAGTCTATATTAAACTTAGCTAGTCATGAATAGCAATCATCAAAAAAGTAAGCCTTATTATTTTCCTAATACTTTAGTAGATTAATTGATAAACTAAAGTTCGACGACCACATCCCATTGATTCTTGATATTTATATTTTTGCTTTAAATTAGAGACAAGAGGTAATTCAGGATTGTCTAATACTAATTTGACAAACAACAGTCATCTAAGTCACAAAATGATTCAGGCATCGTACAAATATCCGGATGGCTCGGAGTACAAGGGAGAATGGAACAACGAGGGCCAGAGACACGGCTTCGGAATTTTGTTGCTTAACGACGGAACAAAGTACATGGGCGAATTCGAAAATGGGCTGTGTCATGGTCTGGGCGTTATGATATTTCCGGACGGCTCTAAATATGAGGGCGAATTTTTTCATGGCAAATACAATAACTTGGGCGTGTTTACTAGATGCGATCGAATGAAATATGAAGGAGAATTTAAAGATGGCAAAGTGATAGGACGAGGTCTGTTGACATTTACAGATGGTACTCACGGATTACCCCGAAATGAGGGCTATTTCGAAGGCAACAAACTTATTCAAAGAGAAAAATGCACTGACATTATCAACAGAGCTGTTCAAATGGCTAAAAATGCCAATAAATTGATCAATAGCAAGCTGATGAATTGATCTCATCTAAAATGAACTTTTTCTAAGATCTTTCAAAAAATATATTCATGAAAAAAAAACAAACTGGCAATTGAAAATTTTAATATTGTAATTAAGTTTTAATTAATTATATTCAAAATAAAAAAATATTTTTTCAAAATTTTGTTCATTATTCAAAATATGTTTTTGTGTAGAATAAAAAAAAAATATATATTTTTTTCAGTTATCTTTGTTTGAAAGTATAAGTATTTACTTTTTTTGTTCAAATTCAATTATTTACTTGATTAAATATTTGTTTTTATCATCAAAAATAAACAAAGGTGTAAAAAAAAAAACAAAAATATTATTTACTAACTTTATTTGAAAAAAAAAATATTGTTAATTATAAAATCATTGCAAGTAGTTACTTGATCAAGGCAATTCAGTTCAATTAAGAACTTTTCTTCTTTTCATTTAAATGTTTTTTATTTAACTTTTCAGTAAAAAAAAAGTGAAAAATCATAAGTAAAATTTTAATTGAATTATAAATCTAAGAAAAAAAAATTTAAAAGTGATATTTTGGCTCTAAATATGAAAAAAAAATTAGCATATATTTGGGTTTTAACACATGTTCAATTTTTTAATCCAATAAACCATAACTAAAAATTTGACTTTGGAAATTTAAATTTTTTCTTAATTCATATCCTCAAGTAGATTTATTAATTACGCATTAGCCAAGCTGTAAACAATATTCTAGCCTTTATAAATTGTGTTTAGAACAAGTCAATTCATTTGACTTATAACTTCATTTGCTAGTTGTTTCCAACCCTTAACATCTTTATTAATTAATAAAATAGTGCACACACTTTTTTTACGAGAAACATTCTTAGTCTTTATTGTTTTGGTGATTAACTTTTGTATTATGTTGAGTCATAAAATTTTTCATTTCTTAAAAGGTTAGATATTTTTGATTATAAGATCTTTATGATTCTAAAACGTAGAGTTGTATGCTCTTCAAAATTATATATCTAATTCTTTGCTTTTTTAATTGTAAAAATTTTTATAAAATGAAAACTTTAAAATTAGCTTATTTCATCAAATAAAAGAAACTTCGGTCATCACAATGTTTCTTCTATTCGAAAATATTTTAGTCTAAAAAGCAACTCAAATAAAGGGAAATTTTTGAGTCAAATAATAACAAGCTTTTTCAATTTTTGTTTACTTGTATTTGATGAAATAGGGTAAATTTTGAAATTTTGCTACTGTTATGTCATAATTGAAAAATAGTCTTTTAGCAACAGCAAAAACCCCTAAAATATGTCCAGTGGAAGGTGAAAATGCGCTTAGAATATTTAATAAATGGTCTGAAATGTATCTTTCTTCAAATAGGAATATCTCACAGAGACAGTCAATTCAAGATTTGATCGATCAATACTTTTATACATTTTCTTAATTTTATCCTTTATAATTTTAATATCAAAGAGTTCTTTCAAATTTTCTAAAGATAAAATACAAAAAAAAATTACTTGAATGAATAATTTTTTTTAATTTAATAAAATAATTTCTCATTCATTTTAAACATTAAATTTTTATAAAAAATTAACTCAGTATACTAAATCACAGATTAATTATTAATGTTCTTATTTAAGAACTAGAATTTATTGATTAAGACAATAAAAATGGTAATGCATAAAATTAAATTATATATTGCAATTTAAAACAAAAAATAAGAGCCATAATTTAAATTTTTTTAAAACGACATATCACCATTTTATTTGAATAAATTTTGAATAAGAAAAAATTTATACGACTTACTTCCAGTTGAGCAAATTAATTAAATATGGTCTACGTTAATTCTTGGGAAGAATTTTCCAAATCAGTCGAAAGTCTCTATTTTTCGGATCCCATGAAAGTAAAAAACATTTTTATATTAAAAAAAAAAAAATTATTTTTCAATTTGCATATTTAAGTTCAGATTTATAACTAAATTTCGTGCAAACAGCGGACTTTTCCTGAAGGTATCGAATGACCAATTGTGCTACCAGTACAAAACAGAATTTGCCCAGGACGTCAAAAAAGCCGAAAAACTAATCAGTCAACTTATGCGGCACATGGCATCCAAAGAAGCCTAACTTAATTATTTTTATTGTTTCAGCCGTATGTTTTTTTTCGTTAAATTTGTACTAAAATTTAATAAAATATTGTTTCTCTTGACATTTAGTTCTATTCTTAGTTTCAAATCATTAGCTATCAAAGCTATTAAACTAGCTTCTCCCATACTTTGATATATTGACCCATCAAAAATATAATTTATCAGCAATGATCAAATTTTCAAAGATATTTAGCTTTAAAACAAATGTTTTGAGTCAAAAAAAATTGTATAACTTTGGCAATCATTCTTTCAAAATGTCTAAAAAATCGGATTCAATGAGCCGGCTGATAGTGCTTTCAAATGGTTATGGCAATACGCCAAAGTCATGCATGCTAATTTTTGACTCTAGCCGATATCTGATCAACAGCGGAGAGGGCACTCTTCGCCTTATTTTGTCGAACAATCTGCGGCCATCTAAAATAACCAATATTCTGTTAACCCGCTTCGATTGGACTTGCACTGGTGGTCTGAATGGTCTGAGCAAAGAGCTCGAAGATCACAAACACCAAGTTTTTCTTCATTCAAATAAAAATTTTCATCTTGACTCAAAACAATCTATTAAAAAATATTTTTTTGAAAAAAAATTTCTCATTAAACAACACAATCATTCACAATCAGAATACTCAGATGAAAATGTAACAATTAAAAAAATTGACATTCAAGAATTGTTGTGCTGTTATTTGCTAACTGTTAAAAAGTCCGAGCCTAATTTAATTGTGGAAAAATTGGCTCAGTTTGGAGTCAAACCAGGACCTTGGATACGCGATCTAAAAAATGGCATTGAATACAATAGAGAAGGAATTTTGATAAAACCAGAAGATGTACTTGACTATAGTCTTTCTGTTGAAAAAAAAATAATGTTCATTGATTGCACGGACAAAGACTCATTTGACCTGGTACGAAATTGCACTGAAATAAATCGAGATGACTTGTTAATGATGGTTCATTTAGGCAAATCGGCAATACTCAATTTACCAGCTTATTTGGAATGGATTAAAGGCCATCCGAGCAAAGACTGCATTCATTTGTTTTTGGATGAAAGCTATCCAAATATAGACTTGGTTAAAATATACGAAACTCAAGCTCAATTGAATCTTATTGATTCGGTCATGTTCGATTATTTGCCTGCCCAATTGGACTCGTTCAAAAATTTAAAAACCCAATGTGAAGATAAAATGCGTCTTATTCAAAAAGAGGCAAAAGTCGTTCAAGCCCAATCCAATATGATATTCAAAATTAAGCCCGATTTTCGTCTTGATCTTAATTCAATCAATTCAATTGATAACATAGAAGCCAAGGAGAAAATTTTAAGCTATTATGAAAACGATTTGAGATACAAAATAGATGGAATTGACGAAGAGGAAAGAAAAATATTGCAAAAACTTAAGCTTAAAATATCAAGCGAGTCTAAATCAAAGGAAAAATTTGAATTTAATTATCCGAATATTTTGTTCTTGGGCACTGCCAGTGCTCTTCCAGCAGCAACTAGAAATTTGAGCTCAATATTTGTTCAACTAAATCCAAATGTAAATATTCTTTTGGACTGTGGTGAATCAACAATTGGACAGTTGAATAAAAAATTTCTAGACCAGCAGCAACTTCAAAACGAATTGACAAAAATAAAATTAGTCTTTATATCCCACTTTCATTTGGACCACTTCAATGGACTCTATGGTCTAGTGATTAATAGAATGAAAGCATTTAAAGCTTTGAATAGGCCGTACCAAAAATTAAATTTAATGTATCCGCGGCCTTTAATCAATTTTTTAAATGGAAGTAATTTAGTATTAGAAGAGTTTTTTAATCATGTAAATTTAATTGCCAATGATAAATTTTTGGATCGACCACAAGCTGATTTTAAGCATTTGGGCCTTGAATATTTAGAAACTGTTCTAGTCAAGCATATTTATAACTCGTTTGGCATCAGTCTTGGCATAAAGCGAGCAGATGAGAGTATTTTTAAGCTTGTCTATTCAGGTGATTGTAGACCTTCGGACAGTTTGGTCAAAATGGGAAAAAACTGCGATCTGCTCATACACGAGTGTACTTTTGATGACGCGTTTAAGGATGAAGCTTTGAAAAAAATGCACTCAACCATCAGTGAAGCGTTGAGCATAAGTGATAAAATGAAAGCCAAATCGACTATTTTAACTCATTTTAGTCTAAGATATGGAAAGATTACGCAAATAGATGATATAAATAGAGACAATGTGGGAATAGCGTTCGATTTCATGAACATATCAGAGAAAAAATTCAAATGCTTAAACGAAATTTTAAAAGAAGTCAAAGTTATTTTTAAAGAGCATGTGGACGAAATTGAAGCTAAAAGAACCAAAAAGCTTAAATTATAAAATAAAAATTTAGAAAAAAAAATTTTTTTTTTTTCAATTTTTTTGTAATTTAAAATTTGGGATATATTTTGAGACAACAAAAAAAGAGGTTAAAATAAAAAATATTTTTCCAGTTTCGTTCATCAATCTGATGAAACTTTTTATTAACAATTTAAAAAAACAAATTAATTTAGAATAAAATATGGCCATTTTAAAAATTCGTTGTTTTATTTACACGAATAATTGGCTCAGCTTCAGTTGACACAATGGCGAGCTTTTCAATAAAATGTTTTATTTTTGAGCCAATTTCATCAAAAATAATTTGCTTCTTGTTTGTTGACAAAATTTCTTCAAATTGACTTGCTTGACTGGCTTTTTTATCTAAGACTGGAACGATTTCTTCATCTAACCAGCTCTTTGCCTCATCCTCCTCCTCTTGCGTTTAAGTCTGCGCATACGCTTCTTTCGCCACTTGGCTCTCATTGTCTAAAGTTAAAAAATATTAATGATCCAATGTTAAGCATAAATGTATCTATTGGAAACTCGAATATTTTCAGTAGTTTAAAATTTAATAGAAGCAAACTTGCTAGTTTTAAAAAACTAATATTTTTTTTCGAAGAGCTTTGTGCATTTCATTGTAAGAAAAATTTAACCTCATTGCTAAATAGCTGCAGTTAAATCATTTGCATTCATATACTTAAATGGTTAGACACATTGATTTTGAATTCAGTTTATAAACAAATGAAAGTTTTTATTTTGCTAATCAGTCTAGAAAACAAAAACTGATTATTTTGTTAATTTGGATCTAAGATTTTTAGATATGTATTTGAAAACTTAATTTTTGAAAATTAAATTTTTTTTATCTATTTATTTGTTAATCTGTGTCGAGCTAAAGTCCATCCATAATTACAAAGAATAGCCTTATTGCCTGATGGTTTACTAAATAATAACCAACATCTGGATGAGGAATAAAAGCTTAAAATTAAAAACATTTTTGAATATATTACATGTCCAACTTAAAAGAAAAAACAGCTGCAAGTCCATCAGACTGATTATTCTTATACAAATTTGAGACCAAAATAAACCAACAACCACAATTATTTTTATTTTATAAAATTCTTAAATCTTATTTTTCAGAGTACAAAAAAAATTACCGTAAAACCTTGCAATCGCCCCAATTGCATGGGGTTCAAATGAGAAAATGGGGGGGGTTATAATTTAAACAGCAATTTATTCTGTAAAATTATTTAAAAAAAATAAATTAGAAGCCCGGGCTTATATTGAAATTATATATTTAAATTGATGGGGTAATATGAAAAAGAGTTTAATTTTTGACTGGGCTTTTAGAAGAAAATTTCGGTACTTTCGAAAAAAAATTAAAAAAAATATTAAAAAAAATATAAAAAAAAAGAAATTATAACTTTACAATATTTTAATATTTTACAGCAAATTACACACTATAACCCCGGGGTATTTTGCAAGATGATTTGGCTGATTTCAAACGTTTCATTTATGCACCACAAATTTGACGAACAGATAAATTTAAAAAACTAAAATTTTATCAATGCAATGAACAAAATTCAATGTAACCAAGTTTCTCAAAGAAAAAAGAGACCAAAAAAAATTTCTTTTTGTAATTCTATGCTTCAAATTTGTGATATAATAATTTTTCTGGAAAAAATTCTTCTCTGCTAGTATAAAAATTACCATACTATTTTTATCATTGACTTTGACTGTCTTAATCAAAGATTGAAGCTTAATTTTTTTATATTATTAGTTTTTATATCTTAGTTTAAATTTTTTTTTAATTTAATCGAAAAATGTTATTTGTGAAAAAAAAGATTTTTCATTTTAAAGTTTAAAATTGAAAAATATTTGAACTAAAAAAAATATTACCTTTTCTATTTTATTTAGGAATTAGTTTAAAAAATTTTAATAAACCAACAAAAGAATTTTTGATTAGATTTGTTTAAAAAAATATAGCGTTTGAGACTAAATTTTCATTTTTTTATTTAATTTTGTTTAAAGAAAAAATAACAAAAAAAAATTTAAAAATTTTTAAACTCAATGTTGTCCATTTGATCGAATTGGGGCTTTTTGCAGTTTTCTTTTTTGCTCCAAAATGCACCAACATTTTGTATAGTATTTCTCCATAAATTTCCATAATTTTCCAGGTTAAGTTGAATGCACATATCACAAAAAATGCTAAAAACTAATCGATCCTTGAATTTAACAAATTTTTTCCACTTAAAATAAGAATTATAAGCAGTTTTATTCCCATTCAAGTAGATCAAATAATCTGCTAGTTCTTTAATGTTTTTAAAATCTGACACATTGATAAAGCCTGATTTGGGAACCTTAATTAAAAAATGATAATCGTTCATAAATTTAATTAGATAATCTTACAAAATAGCTATAATTTCCACCACCAAACACTACTGGTATGATATCATAACGCAGTATTTGAAAAAACTTCTCTGAAATATATCCATTACAAATGGAATTTTCAAAAGAAAAATAAAATTTAAATTTCCTAGAAATTAGCTCTTTACATTGACTATTAGAAGAATTTTTGAAAAAATGGGTGCATTTTGTGCCGCATTTACCCAAAATTGTAACAGGCAAATATTTCTGTAGCCTTTTAATCAGCTCTAATCTAGCACTACTTCCACCACAATTTCCCATAACAATCGCTGCAAAATAGCTTTTTCCCTGAAAAAAGTCTTTATTTTCATCAAAAGTCTCATTTTTTCCCCATTCAAACATTTGATAAGACCCAGTAAGTCGAGGAAATTCGGATTCAATGCGATAAGTTGAAGTAAAATTGAACAAGCCATTGTAACCTCCAAAATCTGGACAATGTGCTGGTGATTCAAAAACTGCAAATATCCATCGTTGATTGCTCGGTCTATTACTAGGAAACTTTTGAATTTTGTCTCTCATGTGCACAACAACCAAATCTGCTTCATTCACTCTTGATTTGTTGTTGAAAATTTCACAATTATGCACTGGACATTTATTGTTCACAAATGGTTGCTTGTATCCAAGACCAAATGCGAATTTATTATCACCGAAAAACGGATTCCAGAACAAAATTTTCGGAATTCGTTTCTGTGAGTTTAAGCATTCAAAATTAATTGATTTATTTAGATATAATGGAATTGACTGGGGATATTCTACATTGTCTAAAACTACTTTAAAATTATCGGATTCATTTACAAATGGCACACATTTTTAATTAGGGGTTGAAGCTGTTTTAATGTTAGGATCAAATTTAGAATAAATTAAAATAAAATATACGCTAAAAAATAACAAAAAAAAGAAAATTAAAACGAAATTGTGAGTTTTCATTATTGCCTAATAATTTAAAACTTTTTTATTAATCAAATCTTTAAATCGATTTTTCCTAGTTACATATTCACTAATTCATAATCAGCAATTTTAAATTTTATTTTAAAATTAAATTCTTATAACTAAAAATAAATATGGTTGTTTATTAATAAAAAAATAGTCTAAGACAATTTTAAAAATCGAGTATGATTATAAAACAAATATTTACAGTTTTAAATTATTTAATCAAGATTTTAAAAATTAATATATTTTTTAAATTTAAAAAATTTCTTTTAAAATTAGCTTGTTCAAAATAAATAAAAAATTAGTATTATTTTAAAAATTTTATGTAAACACATCTTGTTGTCAATTGTTTATGTTTATAAATAAATAGAAATAAATCTAGCATGACCAATTTTTGTGCATCCATCTATATCCCAATTTAAAATATTCTGAATTGTTGCTCGTTTTACTACTAAGACTAGATGCTAGTTTATCATTATTAATTTTTGTTTTGTAAAAATTTTTTGATAAATAAGTTAAATTTTTTTCTTTACGAAGTTTATCAGTGAGTCTTTGTTGCTTTTCAATTATATTTTTTAAATTGTAAGCTTGCTGGTAGTCCTCATTTTTCAAAGCCTCTTCGACATCTTTCCACAATTTTCTCGATTCGTACTCTTCTTGTATATCAATCGGCCTGACTCTCTTTTTTTGCCGACTAATATCACGTAGATCATAGCTCTTAATAATTCTATCCATTTCATTTTTTACAAATATAAATTCCAATTTAGCATCCCATTCACCTTTCATTTTGCAAAAGACCTCCTCATTTTTATTCTTTAACTCAGCAAAAACTTGATTTATTGTATCACCATAAAAAGACTTTTTTAAATTTAATTCTAAAATAGAAAAAAAAAGTTTAATTTTAATCCTACTTTAACTTCAAACTCTATGTAAGCTTTAAGCCCGGTTTGAGCGCAGCTAATTGAGCAAGAATCGCCCAATTCAATCCACGGATTGGTAACAACCGAGCGAGCATAAACTTTAGGAAAAGTGATGTTATATTCTTCGTTTATATCATCAAGTCTTAGAATCACTTTAAAAAAAAAATAAGCTAAATATTTATATATCCATGTTGCTCTATTTACTTTCGCCAAATATTTCAATTTTGACTGAAGTACCTGAATAAACTGGTTTAGTCATAATATTTGCATTTATTTTCAGATTTTTTTCAATACATTCCATGTAAATGGCACAGACTAATTTAATTGAAATTTTTATTTTAAATTTAAATGAATAGTCAAAATTCTACCAAGTGGATGATGAGACACTTTTTCTGCTGTATAACTAACAATATGCTTTGAATTAGGATCATCTCTGGCTTTCCAAGAACAATTAAAAACTTCGCCTAGGACTGGATTAAAAGGCTTTTTGTGATCGAATTCAGACTTTATTGACAACAATGAGGCCAGTACCCATAGAATTACCACTATGAACCTATCCTCGCTATTTTTCTCATCTGTTATTCTAGTTTCATTGAGTTTGATTTTAAAAAAAGAAAATTTGAAAAGAATATTATTGTTTCTACTTTATTAATTGATCAACATGTGACATCAAGTCTGCGTACGATTCCAAAAGAGATTTTTTACTTAATAGTTGAACTGGAATTTGTGTTCTTGTCAAATCTAAATTATCAGCTAAATTGGAAAAAAATTTAAACAAATTTTCTTTTGTTTGATCGCTGATTGAATTTTTCGAAATTTTATTTTCTTCATCAGTTAATTCATCGTCTGGATTTATTGAAGATTTTTTCGGACTTGCACTTCCACTTGGTTTGTAAGAAGCTTTTTTAGAAACAAAATAGTTGTTAAACATGAATTTTTCTTCTGCCTACAACTTACAATCTAGTAAATTTTTTATTTCATGATCAAACCGCTGGGACAATGTCAATGAGTCATTTATTTCAGTGTCTTCATTTATATCTTTTTCCTTTATATATATGAAAATTAAATTAATAGAAAATAAAATTTTATTACTACTTTTTCTAAATTTTTAGACAATATTGTGCAACTGTTTATTAAATTTTTTGCACAAGCAGAAGATGTAGCTTTTAAAATTAATAAATCCTTTGAAAATTTAAAATTGATAATTTATTGATCAATTAATTTTAAATGTACTTGATCGTATCTAGAAAACTCTTCAGTTTGATTTAAATTCTTCAATTGAACAAATAAAATAAGCTAATTGAATTTAATAAAACAAAATAATTTACATTTATTGAATTTTCGAATTCATCATGACTAAATTTAATCAAATTAAAAATTTCCCTAATAAGATCTTGGCTATTTTTTCTAGTTAAAATAAAAAAATATATATTAAATTTTTTTTAGAATACTTATTTGAGTCATACAATTTTGTGTTTATTTAAAAGGTTGACTTATAAAAAATTCAACTACTTAACCAAACTACTTAAAAAAATTCTCTAGATGAACGGTTTTTCAGACAAATCATTAGATATCAATGAATGAAGCTATCTCAATTTTTTAAAAGTTGTTAAAAGAGGACGCTTTGATTATAAAAAGCAAATATTGTAGATTTGGTGGAATTTCCATGGGGTAATACACTTCAATTTCAAATGTAATGGCTTTTTACTAATCAAGACAAAGTTGAAGAAGGCTGCATAAATTTTTTGGCTCCAAAAGTCGTGAATGGTATCAAGAGAGAAATAGCTGATAGATGATAAAAGACTATATAGCATTTTAAATATTGTTTTTTTTACTGATAAATTAAAAAACTGCAAAATCTTTTGACTCACTCTAATTATAAAAGCTTACTTTATTAAAGGTTTATTATTATCGAAATTTTCCACTAGGCCTGATTTATCATTTGCATATACTTTAAAATGTGTGTCCTCCTTTGAATGAGCTATCAGACGAAGAATATTCACCCAGTGTTGTCTTTCTTTTGCATCTTGAGCTACGAAAAAATTTTAACATTTCAAATTTTTTGCTAAATTAACTTCTACCTCTCAGTTTGAAAATTTGATTGTCAAGTGTATTTATAGTAAATGTAGTTGAATCTTCTTCAGAAGGTGATATTATTGAATTCTAAAAAGAAATATTTTTTTTTCAAATTAAAATGACCTGGTCTTTTACCAAGAGTTCAATTGATCCTCGAGGCTTTTGAAATTTAAGATCTTCGCTCTTAAAAAAAAAAAAAAATTTTACTACTCATATCAAATATTTTTTATTGAAAATATTTAATCCAGACCATGTAATAGTTTAATTTTGCAGTATAGGCATTAACCATGAAATATCGCATCTGAAAGCCTTTGACAACATTTGTGTATTTGTACAAATTGCCTTCTTGCCTTAAATATTAAAATTTTAAAATCATTTACCCACTTTAATGTCTTACTTTATATTTGATAAATTAAATTCTCCCATTTAAGATTGAAACATCAGTGAAAAAAAAACCAATTTTATTTTATTTAAATAATTAGACTAAATTAAATGAGAAATAAAAAAATTTTATAATAAAATATGATAATCGTAGAATTTAGACAAAAATTTTTTTTTTTATTTTGCAAGAATTTAGTCATTTTTTGCAATATTAAGAAACAAATAAATTGTCTTTTTTTTTTTTAGAATTTTTATTATTTCTTTTTTTCATAAATTTCGAATACAAATTGAAGATTGTTTGAGGGCTCAGTTTGAATTTTATTAAATTCAACATTCAACTTCTCTAAGTCACTTATTGGGTTTTCTAATTTGGAAAAATTGTCCAAAAAATTTTCGGGCTGCATAAAAGTATCACATTGTATTTCGGAAAACACACGTGTCAAGTAAATTCTATACAAAAATCCAAATGGATATTCAAGTGCCTGTTTGTAAATCATCGAACCTCCAATTGCGTATATTGATTCAATCATGTGCTTATGATCATTAACCAAAGAGTCAATTGCTTCATCAAATGATTTGAACAATAAAACTTCCGAATTTTCTGCCAAAGATTCTTTGTCCAATTTACTCGATATTATAACATTGATTCTGTTTTTGAGTGGTCTAAATTTCTCTGGAATTGAGAGCCAAGTCAAACGGCCCATAATGACGGCATTTTTTTTTGATGGATTTTCAGTTAAAGTTGTTATTTTGGAAAAAAATTTTAAATCCTTGGGCAAAGTCCAAGGAATTGTCCCGTTCAAACCGATGCCTCGATTTGAACTGTTCATGGCTACAACCAAGCTCAACTTAATAGGCTGATCTACAAGTTTATTCATTCTGAAAAATATTAAATTACGTTATTCGAATGCATATTTCTATTCTAGAGCACTACCTCTTAAAGTTTATTAGAATATAAAATAAAATAAAAAAATTTATTGAAAAATTTAAGATTAATGAAGTAAAATTTTAATTGCTAAGAACCCAATATCCGCCACAAAAGCACTTATCACTAGCCGAGTCTTGGAGGAAAATACAATTTTTTTTTGTAATCAATTGAGTTTGATTTAGAGTGGCTTCTGTATAATTACCGCATCTAATGCACTGTTTTGTTGAAGGACTGCGACTGAATTGAATTAGACGAACAATGTCAAATAGTGGATAGATTTGGCGTTTTTTTTCATTATCAAACAGATGATCAATAGGAAATTTTAAAGTGTTCGACCACAAATATTGACTATTGCCTAGCCAAGAATATTTTAGCTTGAAGAGCAATTCGTCCATAGGACGTATTATAGTCTCAGCTTGAATTGTCAGACAAGAATCTATAACGCTTTCATCATTTAGTGTCGATCCTTAAATAAAATTTTAGGATAAAAAATTTATTTTTTTAAATTTTCAAAAATAATATGATCCTTTACATGAAATATTGATCTATTTTTGCTCGATCAGAGCATATTTTTCAAAATTTGCGAGCCTTCTTTAGAGTTAGATAAATGCAAGAGTAAAAAAATAAAGTCAATTAACAGTATCATCAAAGTCAAATTACTTGACTTGGACTTTATGACAAATTTTTTTTTGTCCTAGGAAAAATTTTGAAATATTAGTTATCGCCAAAAATTACCCAACACTTATCAAAAAAATACAATAGTTAAAAGCAGTCAAAATTGGCTCAATTAATGTACTCTGATTCTGATGTTCATACAGAACTCTATTTAATAAGACAAAAACTTGCATCCATCACAACAAAAACAACATAAAAAAAAAATTTTATTTTTTATTTTTTATTTTTAAAAACTGATAAAATTCACATAAAGTTTTGCTAATGAATTCAAAACTTTTTCATTTTTTTGACCAACTTCAACTAAAAGAAGAAAGTTTCCTAAGATAGTGAATTCTAAAAGCAACAAAAACATTTGGCATCTATGCAACGATATCATCGACTGGCATAAAATGAAAGTTAAATATCCTATATGCGATTAAGGATCAAACTGAACATGTCCAACTCGGTTCTTAATAAACATTTGCCAAGAAACCGGGATAATAAAAGTTTCGGGTATAAACTTGGTTTTTGGTGGTAGTGATATTGAGCACAATTTTAAACCCGTATGTTTTATGCTATCTTAACATGAACATAGATAGATTTTGTTTTTTTTTTGGAAAGAGTTAATTAAATTGTGTCAATTGCATCAATTTATTTAGCTAACATTTTTGAATGCATCTGTATTGATGCCAATTTTTTTTGTTTTTCTCATTGTTATAGATTTGAATAAAGTTAATGTGACATTCTCTGTACTTATATTTTTTTATGCCTCTCTCTCTCTCTCTAATTTTACCTTATAAAAATTCACAAATTACAATTAAAATTTTTAAAATTTTACTTTTACTAATATTAGTTATTAGCTGATTAAAGCAAGAAGAGGCAAAAAAATGATATTACTTGGTATCAGATAATTTTTTGAAATAAAGATGTTTTATTTAAATGATATCCTGAATTGATAATTAACTTCAAATTTTCCATTTAAGTAAGTGATTAAACAAATACTCCAAGAAATAAAAAAAAATCTACCTTCAACAATGCGATGAATAATATTGGAATACAGTTTAAACAACTCGGCCAAAAAATCTTTTTGCATCGAGGACTTGACAGGCAATACAGGAACACTGTTGATCAAAAGGTGCGATGTATGTGTCTGATTTTGGGCGCTATAACTAATCATAAGCTTGACAATTACAATTGCTTTGCGTATTTCATTCAAAAACCACAAATCATTTAACAACGAAAGGCCAAAATAAGCAGACGATTGATTGAATTTGAAACTTTGTACAATATTTATTAAATACAATGCCAGGTCAATAACCCACTGGAAAATATGCTTTAATTGTTGATTTATACATAGCTGATAATTTTTTCTACTCAATAAAGCATTGACAATGTCATTAAGTCCAAGTTGCTTTAATTCGGTAAAATTTGTCTGTGCATCCGGCTTTACCTTGAGCACTTCATTTAAATAATTAAAAAGATTGTTTTTGAATTGAGTCTGATTCAAGATTGAATTATTGGACATAGCACTTGGTTGATTGAAGTTTTCTATAATCGAAATAAACTGTGATGATGTGAGTGTGTTTGCCGAGCCGGCACTGCTTTTTATTTGCTCCATATTCAGACTAAATTGAACAGAAAATGAGAGAGTATGCATTATTCGATTTAGAATTAATTTGATCAAAATGTCTTGAGATCTGAAGTAATTGTAGCTGTGGCTTCGCTTGTACAATGAGAACATTAGACTATGGTGTCTGGAAAAAAATATTTTCTGCATTGAAGGCAGCAAATTGTTGTTAAAATTGTCCTCTAGTACTTTGATTAAATTGTCCACAAATTTCGGATTTGTATTCATCATCAAATCCCAATAGTCGTGACCACTAAATATTGTATACTCATATAAATTGTTTAGATGATTCATAACTATGTTTTGATTATTGTTCTCTTTGAAAAATGGATTTCGACAAACCACAAGTCTGGATAAATTGGTTAAAGCAACTGCCATCACGCCTGAAAAAGTCTGATCTAAACTGACCACAAATTCTTGGGAAAATTTTATTTTCTTTGATAAGCCAATTCTATCGGACAATTCAAAATTGTGAATTTCGTTTTTATAAGGTATTGACTCGGTGTGCTTGTGATTTTGAGTTTGAATATCAATGAATCCTAGCGTGCCATTTTGATAGCTGGCAATTATGGAAACAGCATCGCTCAGCAAATGATTTTCAACTAGATTCTTGTATAGAGTATAGTTTTTGGGTACCGAAAGTCCCGTCAGACTGCTCGGACATTGAACACTATTGAAAAAGGAAAAATTTTCATCAAGTTTGTAGAACTGGATCATATTTGACTTGAGAGCTACACACACACTTTGGGCGCCTTCGTGACTGGTAAAAATTAGATGACTCTTTGAATCGGACTGGTCTATTGAAAGGCTAAAATTTCCTACCAGACTAGCTGTTCCTTCAATGCAAAATTCATCTATTGAATATTTGGCATTTAACTTTATTTATTCATTTATTTTATTTAAATATGTGAATAGATAGAATAAAATTACTTTGAATAAAAAAACTGGTCTTGAGTCAAAATGGCTCAGGATTATATTTATTGAACCATCTTCCTCGAAAGAAAAATCGCCCAGATCAAAACTAATCTCTTCACTATTTTCACCATTGCTTACTAGCAAATCATTTAGATTTAAATCAAATTTTAATTTTTCAATCTGATTTTTGGTACCATCTGATTCAATTATTATAAAATGCAGCTAAACAAAAAAAAAGAAAAAATTTTTATAGCAATTTTTTTTTATTATTTTTTTTTTCTTTACTATTCCTGATTTTGCCAAAATCAAAAATCCATCATGCATAACACCAGACTCGGTTTTGCCTAAGCCAAAATTTTTGTGACCAAATTTCTCAAAATAATTGCTCGAATCGTTTTTTTCGACATTAAAGCATATCTAGAACAAATAATATTGTAGAAAAAAAGTGCACATGCTAAATTTTAAAGTACTTTTGGAGCTTTGCTAAATGGTTTTATGGCCAGTATGTCATTAAAATTAAGTTCAGATGAAAACAAGTTTTTAATCGAATCCAACGAGTTAGTCTAAATTAAATTTTTTAAATAAAATTATCTAAAATAGACCTAAATTTAGTTTCTACTTTTATGTTAAAAACATTCACTAGTCCATTCTTTAAAAAAGTAAGCAAGTATTGTCCATCATGGCTCCAACTGAGATGAATGCATGGGCTTTTGCTCAACGTCACTGGTTTTAGTTCATTTGGTTTTTCTAATGGCAGAATGTAAACACAGCAGTTGGTCGATATGGCGGCTATATTCAAGCTGGACACGACACAACTGAAATAGTCTGAGTCTGGCGAAAGTTCTGTATCGGTCAAAAAATTTTTCAAATCAACCAAATAAAGATAGTCCATTGGGAAAAATTTAAAAAAAAAATAAATTAAAATTTTTAAATTTAAATCTACTTTATTGCGAAATAAATGAAATTATTTTGACAAATAAAATTTAACAAAAAATCACAATGCAATTTATTTTAACTCAAAGCTCTTTTTTTTTTAAATTAATATTTAATTGTTCAGTTAAAATCAAAAATTTAAGATATTTTAAAATATATCGATTTATTATAATGTTTGTTTCCGGAATTTAAAAAAAAAAAAAATTTTCTTGATTCTTCAAATGACAATGAATAATAGGAATTTGATTTGAAACTTCGGAAGATCTTGTTTCCAAAATTTGTATGCAATCAACATTGAATAAATAATTTTTTCTTCATCACATAAAAGATACTGCTTGAATCCACTAGCATTACTGTTATCAATTAGAACTAAACTCTCGGGTATATATTATCTTGGTATAAATATATATGAAATTTTATTTTTCATTGAAGCCTGATGGCATTTGTTTATAAAATTTTGCCTAGTGTTTAAAAATAAGCTGGATTAAGCGAAACTTGCTTTTTCTATTTTACGTAAATAATGCTTTATCTCAATTCAGTCTTGTGGAAATTTTCAATGTTATACAAAATTATAATTTAGAAAATTATTTTTGTTACATGAAATAGATCTTCATTGAGAAAATGTGTTTTTAGCTGTTTATTATTCATTAATTTAACACTTAGGCAATTCTATCAACAAGCCAGACATGTCTAATTTCTAATGATAAATTATATCGGAGCATTAATTTCAATTATTTAGAGTTTTTTAAGTGAAAATGGGGCTTAAATCGTCCAAGTCGACTAGTGAAGCTTTGAGCGAAGCCGAATTGGAAGCTCTGACTTTGTCGACTCAGATGAGCCGAGCGGAGATCATCAAATGGCACAAAGGCTTCATGCTCGACTGCCCGTCGGGTCGTCTGAACAAAAAAGAATTCATAAAAATTTACGAAGAGCTCTTTCCCAGTGTAAGAGCCAAGCGCTTCTGCGACAATGTGTTCAGCATTTTTGACAAAGCGAACACCAACACAATCGGTATGTTTTTTTCTAATCCAATTTTTATCATGATAATTATAAGAAAAAAAATTAATGAAAGATTTCAATGAGTTTATAATTGCGTGCAGTTTAACCTCTAGGGGAAAATCCAAAGACAAGCTAAGAGCCTCTTTTCAGATTTATGACAGTGAATGCAATGAGCTATTGACCAAAGAAGAGATACAAAAAATAGTCAAAGCTGTACATGAGCTTTATGCTGGTATTAAACTTACTGAGAACGATTCTAACCGAAAAGTTGATTGCTTAATGGACAAGTTTGACAAGACTAAATCTGGCTCGATCAAAAGAAATGATTTTTTCGAGGGCATTTCAACTGACCCTCAGATCAAAAACGCCATTTACAAACAAGACTCTTGTAAGAGCTTGAAAAACGATGAAATTTGAAAACCACTGTTCTTATATAAATATATATTAAATAAAATTTTTGATTTTTTTTTTCGTTTAGCTTCAAAAATATTTAAAAACAAAAAAAAAATTATTAAAATTAAAATTTGCTTTTAATAAATTTTTACGGCTTTGATCAAAAAAAAAAAAAATTTGATTAATTTTTTTTAACCACGCGCTAATTATTTTAAAATTGAACACTTATTTTTTGTATCCAGGCGACAATAGTAAAATAATATTTGAATTTTTTATTTTTTGAAATTTTAATTTAAAAAAAAAAAAAATTCGCTACGTTGAAACAATCAGGTAACTTTTTTTTTTTTTCAGAATTTAAGATAAGCTATCAATTGTACTTTTTATTTAGATTTTTTTTCAAAAATGCCTACCATCTAAATCTAATATTTGACAATTTAGATAATAAAAGATAATCTGGAAAAAAAAAATTTTTTTTGTTTTTTTGAATCAAAACTAGATTAGATCAAAATTTTATTAAACAAAAAAACTGTTTTAAACTTAACAACTTAAAAATTTAATTTTAAAAATATTTTATCTAAATTAAATGAGTCATGTGTTTGGAAAAACGAAAAAAAATTCTTTCAATTATTCAACTAAATCGAAATTATTCAAATTATTTGATTTAATTTAAATTTAAAGCTAAAAGATAGTATTATTTTGTGATATTGAAGTAGAAAAGCATAATTTGCTCACAACTGGTAACAATGTTCTTAATAATATTCTATACATAATATATTTAAAATTTTATTTTATTTCATTTTATTTTTGATTAATTTCAAATATCTAAATCAGCCCTGAACTTAAAAAATTAAGTAAAATCAAGGCGTATTGTCTGCAAACTTGGCATAATTTAGTCCATTACCGGGCTCTGTTAGGTCAGACTCAAAATTTATGCAAAATAATTCTCTATTTTACATCTTCACTAATAATAATATTCTATCTATTCCGATTTGAAAAGATTAATTTATGATTTTTGAGTTTATTTTGTTAAACTTGTGTTCGATATTAATTTTGGCTATAAATATAAATAAGTTTTTAGAAGATATGTGTGATTACAGACAGAGCCAAATCCCGACTCAGGGTGTAAACGAGCTCATTTGTAATCAAAACGAAGCCGAACTAAGTGATAAAAAGGACGGCACATGGGCCAGTCTGTTGCCGATCAGCCCGGCGTTCTCTCGTGTTGGTAAGTACAAAAATTAAATGCACAAAATCTCATTTTGGTGTTTGTTCTCAGATTTAGGCAATGAAATTACCACATTCGGCAGACGCTCTGATTGCGACGTGGTTCTGTCGCGAGATAGCTTGATTTGCGCCGCAACTGCGTATAGCAACATTCATTTTAAAATAAAAAGAGTAAATTTTAGAAATTTCAAGATTTTTTTTATTCGGAATTAAATTTTTCAAGGAGTTTTCAATCAAAACCGGATCGCACGCTTTGCTCGAAGATTTGAGCACAAATGGAACATTTATAAACGGAGAAAAGCTTGGCAAAGGCAGAATACAGGCGTTGAAAAACAATTGCGAAATTTCTCTGTCCAAAAAAGACAACAAAGCTTTCATATTCATTGATTTGGAGAGTTCGGATGATAAGTTTTATCCTAGTCAATTGAGAGACAAATACACAATTACCAAAACTCTGGGAAAGTAAAGAAACATTGAGAAAAAGGAAAAAATGCTTCTAATTATGTTTTATTTAGGGGCGCATATGGTGAAGTCAAATTGGCCTTTGAAAAAAATACATGTGAAAAATATGCAGTTAAAATAGTGTCGAAAAAAACATTTACCATCAATGGAAAGCATAAAACAGTATGAGTTTTTATTAGGCTTTAAATTTTATTTTTGTTTAATATTTTAGTCAAGGATTTGAATGATCAAATATTGTCTGAAATAAATATTCTCAAAAAATTGCAGCATGTAACGAAAAAAGAGTGAAAATTTTTATTTAAAAAAAAATTTTTTTTCTTTTTTAAGCCTTGCATTATAAAGATAAAAGAAGTAATTGATTCATCGGACACAGTTTTTATAGTCTTAGAATTGTAAGCTATTTATTTATCAAATAGTAATTGATAAATGATATTGTTTTTTAAGAGTAGAAGGTGGTGAATTGTTCGATAAAATAGTTGACATAGAAAAATATGAAGAGTCTACAGCTAAATTTTTATTCTATCAAATGGTTCAAGCAATTAAAGTAAATAGAAAAATGAAAAATAAAAAAAAGATATTTTTGCATGCATCAAATTTTTAATTTTTTTAGTATTTACATGATCAGGGAATAACTCATAGAGACCTAAAACCGGAAAATATTCTTTTAGTATCTAATGAAACAAATGAAAGTTTGATAAAAATAACTGATTTTGGTTTATCGAGATTTTTTGACTCAACCTCAGTGATGAAAACATTTTGCGGTACGCCCAATTATTTGGCGCCCGAGGTGCTCAAAACTCGCGGCCAAGGCGCTTACACCAACAAAATTGACAATTGGAGTCTGGGCGTCATTCTGTACATTTGCTTGGTTGGCTTTCCGCCGTTTTCCGACGAAAAGTCCATTCAAACCATGGAACAGCAAATAATCAAAGGAGCTTATAGTTTTCCACATGAATATTGGTCACATGTTTCCAAAGAAGCGATTGATCTAATCAAAAAGCTAATGTGTGTAGATCCGCTAGATCGTTTTAGTTTAGATCAAGTGCTTGAGCATGACTGGTTGAAGAACAGTCCCGAGATAATCAAAAAGGCTGATGAGATGATGTGCAACGAGTCGAAAAAACGTCAAAACTCGAGTCAAATTGAAGAGTCCAATTGTAAAAAGCTTAAAACTAGTGAATAAAATGTCCGATTTGTTTTAAATTAATTAGGTAATAAACTAAACTAAAATTATCATCCGCATATATACTTTTTTTGTTTCCTATGATTTTTGTTTTGTAATAAAATTTTTCTAATTTGCATGGTTTTTTTTTTGCTTGAATTTTTTAGAATCACGTGATTTATTTTACTATTTTATATTCTATATTTAGTTTTTTTTCCAAAATTATGGAGAAAATTTTACAAAATTTTTATTCAAAATTTTAATGAGACAAAAAAAATGAATTTTTTACTTTCAATAGCCAGATTCATTTTGTATCTTTATTTTTTTGTATATGCTGGTATACACTTGCTATTGTACATTACACCGGAGACAGCCCGGTACATGATATTCATGAATTACAGTAAAATTTGAGAAAAAAATAATTATTTGAAAAAAACTGTCTGCATTAAGTGAATTGGCCAATGCGTAATTTGACAAATCCGCCTAAATACGAACAGTACAATGTTCATAATTTTTATCTGGACGTTGAACCAAAAGTTAGAGTGGGAATTTGGTACAAATAAATTAAAAAATTATCATGTACATATTTATTTGTAATATAAAGGCACTTTATACCACCTCCTTTAGAGTATAATTTTTCAACCGATAGCCAAAAAAGCCTCAAGGAACACTTTGACACTTATTTTAAAGTTTATGATGAACGCCCAGTGGTTATATACGTTCATGGAAACGACCGAGATAGGTAAAATGTAAGCTTGAATACTAATATTTGATCAATATGAGTTATTAGGTCTGATTATGGCCGAACAAAGTTGTGTCAAAGTTTAGCACAGCTAGGCTATCATGTTTTCGCCATTGATTATCGAGGATTTGGTGACTCGACTGGCACACCAAGTGAAATTGGATGTGTAAATGATGTTCTTGAGTTGAACAATTTTATTAAAGCCTTTCAAAATAGAAGCAGAATATTTTTATGGGGACACAGTCTTGGAACAGGGTTTAAATTTATTTCGAAAAAAAAATTTTTTTCATAAGATTAAATTTTAATTAAGAATATCTTCGCATGCAGCTAAAATATTGTCAGCTTTTGAGTGTAAATTTTTTTTTAAAATCAATAATACATGATAATTGTGTATTTTGAATTGTTCTTTTAAGCTCCACCAGCTGGTGTGATATTGGAGGCGCCGTTTTACAACATTAGTCAAGCAGCCAAAGAATATGTAATATCACCTTTGTTTCTAAATAATCCGTGGATAATTCAAATGGGTGAAGAGGCTTTGAAAACACTAAATATTCATTTTAATAATGCTGAAAAGTTGCTTTATCTAGAAATATAAAATTTAACAATTTTTTCTATAATTTTAATTATTTAGTATTGTTAGAATAAAGTGTAAAATATTGATACTTCATGCTGAAGATGACATGCTCATACCGCAAGACAGAAGTCGTGACTTGATGAAAATATGCGATCAAAAGCGACCCAAACACTTTCCACCTGTTAAACTGGTCGAATTTCACAAGCGTTTTGGCTTAGGACATGCCAAAATCTACACGCACAAAGAGCTCTATCCTGTTATAAAGTAACAATATTTAAAAAATGTCTACTTTATTTAATTTTTTTATTAAAGGGAATTTATTGAAAATTAATTCTACAATACAAAACAATTATTGATTGACTTTTATTAAATTTAATAAAAAAAATTGCATTTTAATTTTTTTGTTGTGAAATTTATTAAATGGCCAGTTAAATGGTCATGATTCCAAAAAATTATTTTCAAATTAATAAAATTATTTATAAATAAAATTTTTCTATTCTAGATGAGCAAAGAATTAGTTTATTCGGTTGGCAGTACTTTTCCTCCTCTAACACCAGGATTAGTTCGACTTTATAGCATGAGATTTTGCCCATATTCACACCGTGTACGACTTGTATTAGCTGAAAAAAATATTCCGTAAATTAAAAAAAAAATTAAAGAAATTTTTTATTTATTTTTCAAATAAATTTTAAAACTATTAAGACATGAAATAGTAAACATTAATCCCAAGAAGCGACCAGAATGGTATTCTGACATTCATCCAGCAGGTCTGATTCCTTGCATTCAGTTTGAAGATGGCAAAATTGTGTACGAGTCAGTTATCACAACTGAGTATTTGGTAAATACCTTATTATTGTTTTTAAATGAATAGAAATTTTAAAAAATTTAAAAGGATGCTGTTTATCCGGACAAAAAGCTTATTTCTACAGAACCATATGAACGAGCCAAACAACAAATGCTCGTCGACAGCTTCCAAAGAGTTGTCGCTTTGCTTTTCAAAGCACTTAAATTCAAAGACCCAGAAGCATTTAATGAAATATGCAAAATATTGGATCATTACGAAAAAGTTCTGAGCGATAGCTTTTTTGGTGGATCGAACGTTGGCTTTACTGATTTGATGATTTGGCCATGGTTTGAGAGATTCAGAAGTCTTAAGAGTTTACTTAACAACGAATTGGACAAAGATAGATTTCCTAAATTGACTGCCTGGATTAAAAACATGACTTTACTTGATTGTGTCAAGAAAACATCAGTCAGACAGGATCATTTAATTGTTTTCACCAAGCAATCGCTCACTAGTCCCGAGCCAGATTACGATATCGGCTTGGAAAAGCCAAAAGAAGAAGAAACTCCAGCTACAAAAGAAGAACCAAAGCCTAGTACTGAATAATTTAAATTTTTTTACTTGAGTGAATTTTAGATATTTCTATAAAATAGAGTAATTGTTTTATATAGCTATAATTTTTTAGCAATTTTTTAATTTAAAAAATAATTTGTGTGTTTTTAGAATAAAATTTTATCGTTTTTTTTTTATTTTTTATTTTAATCTGAATCATAACAATTTAAATCTAAATAGAATTAATTTAGAAAATGAAAAAAAACATTTGCTTTTCTTAAAAGATTGGATATTTTCAATTTTTGCATTATAGTAATTCTAAAACTTAAACTCATTTTAAATGCCAAAATAAACAGAATTGAATGCTCTTCAAAATGATTTTTTTATTTAAATGTAAAAGAAATCTGATAACTAAATCAATATTGGAAAAAAAGGTCCATCATTAACTGCAGTAACTAGTTAAATATGTTTTGTAGAAGGTGAAAATGTGACAAAAGTAAGAAGAACACAAAACTTGTTTTAAAAAAATTAATAATGGTGATGCAAGTCTTAAAAGGAAGAAAGAGTAGTCCTAGATCAGAATGCTCTGCATACGGCTGTAATCAAATGACCTGTACATGTCACAATCGACAATAATTAAGCTAAAAAAATCCACATGATTTTTAACTCATCTTACTATTTAGAAATTAAATTTTTCTACTTTTTTTAGCAAAAAATTTTTAAAATAAATTTTTTAATTTTAAGAATAATTATAGAACAAAAAAAATACTATTAATTTGGCAAAAAAAGCTTTGCAATACTTAACATGAAAAGTTTATCATAAAATTCTGTTTGATTTAAGACAAAAAACGTGCTAGATTACATAAAAAAAAATAATTAAAAACTAAAAACTTATAATGATTAAGTAGTTTTTTAGAAAAACTATAAATAAGGCCGTTTAATTTTCTTTTATATTTAAAAATAAAATCATGAGTTTAAAGCATTTGGGTCCAGGTACACAATTACCACCATTACAACCAGGCAAGCTAAGATTATATTCAATGGTCTTTTGTCCTTTTGCTCAACGATCAAGACTTGTTCTGGCAGCAAAAAATATTCCGTAATGCAAATGAATATTTTAAAAATAAAATTTAATAACAAAAATTTTTTTTCTAGCTATGAAGTTGTAAATATAAAGCTTAAAGTCAAGCCTGAATGGTATCTTGGCATTAACCCATCGGGAATGGTACCTTGTTTGCAATTTGATGATGGTAGAGCCATACCAGAGTCTCTGATAGTCAGTGAATATTTGGATAATGCATATCCAGAAAATAAATTGAAACCCTCAGATCCGTACATAAACGCTGTTCATAGTGTAATGATTGATTCATTCGGAAAAGTGATCACACCATTTTATAAATTTTTGTTCGGTGATCAATCAGCTGGCGAAGATCTTCTTAAATCACTTGAATACTATGAAAAAAAATTTGAGAATAATTATCTTGGCGGCGATAAGCCAGCCTTTGTTGATTACATGGTATGGCCTTGGATTGAAAGACTAGAATTTTTAAAACAAAAGAAAAATTTAGATTTAAATGAAACAAGATTTCCAAAATTGTTAGCCTATATTGAGAGAATGAAGCAAGTACCAGCGGTCAAAGAAACTATTCTATCCGTAGAAGTCTACGATAAATTTTTCAAAAGTTATTCTGGTGACGAGCCGGATTATGACTGCGGAATAAATGCTTAGTCACTTTATTCTAGTTATTTCAAATTATTTTAGATTAATTAATTTTAATGCAAAATAAAATTTTAAAATTAAAATAAAAAATTTCAATTTTTTTTTTTTTTCATCACTTTAAAACTTACTTGCATTAATTTGAAATAGAAAAAAGAAAAAATTTTAATTTTTTTTTTTTTAAATTTTGAAATGAAATTTTTTGATATACATCAACAATCTCAAGAAGATCTTTTAAATCTTCTGCGCCGTCTAGTGTACCATGGTGAGAATAATTCATCATTGGTTATTGGTCCACGAGGCTCAGGAAAAACATTTCTAATTAACAAAGTAATCAACTTGTTTACTCAGGAACTAAGAGAAAAAAATTGTTCAGACGATTTAATCGTTGTCTATTTATCAGGTAGCTTTATTTGAAGAAAAGAAGTTAAAGAATTAGTTTTTTTTATGTCTAGGCTGTCTTCAGGTTGATGATAAATCTGCTCTGCTTGAAATAACTCGTCAATTGAAGCTAGAAAACTGCATAAATGGCAAAGTATTTGGCTCATTTTGTGACAGCTTTGAGTTTTTGCTCAAGTCATTTCGCTCTGGTGGTCAAACTTCAAAGCCTCTTGTTTTCATCATGGACGAATTCGATCTATTCACTAAAAATAAGACCCAGCTTTTATTATACACATTGTTAAATACGATTCAAAGTTCATCTAGTCCAATGTTCATGATTGGCGCCACTTGTCGCATAGATGTTCTTGATCTTTTAGAAAAAAGAATCAAATCACGCTTTTCACACAGACAAATTTATTTATTCAATGACTATTCCTTTGAGACTTATATTGAAATGGCTAAATTTTTTATTCAATTTAACACAGCAAGTAAAAATGATAAAAATATTTTTGAATATTTAGCAAATTTGTTTAATGACAAAAACATTTTAAAATTTTTTGCTCGTCAATACGATTATGATAGATCAATGGCTACTCTTAGAAGACTTTTAATTTTGCCCGGTCTGGTTTTCGATCAGCTAAGCAATGAAGACATAAAAAGCATGAATTTAGACTCGGTAAAAAAAGAGCTAGTAAAGTCGTACAATCTGCTGAACATAGACACTAAATATTCGTTATTGTCTGGCCTCTCTATTTTGGAGCTCACATTGGTGGTTGTTATGCTTGAAATGAGTGAAATATATCCAGATGAGCCATTCAATTTTGATCTTGTTTATAGTGCTTATCTAAAATATCTTCAAAAAAAGAATTGGAACCAGCAGAAACATGAACGGCAAATAATTCTCAAAGCTTATGAACACTTGATAAGTCTTAAGTTTGTGTTGCCATCTTCTGATAGTTCTAGTTCAAGTCGTTCGACCAAAATTAACAAAGAACACTCGCTCATGTACTTGGCTTTAGACAAAGACGAAATACAACTATGTATTGATCAATATCCCAATTGTCCTACTGAACTTAAATACTATTCTATGGTTTGAATATTGCAAATTTATCTAGAATTTGAATAATTTTAAAATTATTTTTTTTTTACTAAATTTTGAATAAAATTTTGAAATATTTTTTTAAAGATATTTTTTTTAGAATTTAAAAAATTTATTCATAAAAAAAGATGGTTAAATCAGTCACTGTTAAATCAGTAAATCAGACCAGTCACTTAAAATCACATTAAATGTTTCAAAAAAACACGTTTTTTTCGGTACCTCCTATAATTTTTTCATGCAAACAATATGTTTTTTTGGCATTTCTGAGATAAAAAATAAATAAATTTTGGGTTAAAAAGTATGTCAGCCCAGTCGAGTTTTAAAAAAAATTTTTAATTGATGATCAACTTAATAATGTCTTAGAATTTAAAAAACTAAATTAATATACTTTAAAGACTAAAAATTAATTTTTTAGAAACAAAAATTTTTCGATTTCTAAATAATAAAAATAAATTGTCTTTAATTAAGTGAAAATTTCAAATAATCATAGAAATTTTGTCATTTAGTTTATCTTTAAATTAAAAAAAAAAGCTAAACTTGACTAAATCTAGTTGAATGCTTAAATTACAACAAAATTAACAAAATTAGATCTAAAATTTGATATTTTTGAACTTTAATAACAACAAAAAGAATAAAATTAAAAATATCCAACTTTTGAAATAAGTCAAATTTTTGACAATAAAAAGTTAAGTTCGTCTTACCTAAAAATTTTAGATTTATTTTCATTCAAGTTGTCTGACTTAATTAAAATAGCTTTTAAACAAAAAAAAAAAAACTAATCGAAAATATTGATTTTTAATTTTAATTTTTTCCTATTTTTTTCAAATTATTAGAAAAAAAATTTTCTTTCTAACTCAATATCCTTGTTTGTGTGTATCAATTACATCTAAGGTTTATTTAAAAAAAAAAGAAGCAATATATGAGATTATAGCTTGATATTGAGATGAATGAAAACATTAAAATGTTTTTTTTTTAAATAAGCTTTTTGTTCGTATTTGTAGCTGTATTATTAATTATTTATCGATCAATAAAGATATCAAAATATGAAGCTATAGTTAATTATTTTTCTATTTTCAGTATCGATTTTCAAATATACATTTTTATTTCAATCAGGCAAATTTTAAAAATTGGTAATCTATACTTGAGTTTAATAAGGTAGAAAATTATTGAAATTTGCGTACATGAAAAATGAACACAAGTTTGGAAAAAGCCTTGGTCTCGCACAATTTGAGCATTTCTTATGAAGTAGTAGACCCAATAATCTCATATATTGCTTTGGCCTTGGTTCTGCTCTTTATTTTAGTCCTCATAGTATCACGACTTGTAATAACAACCGAAAAGTCAAAATCCGATCTAATTTTATTCAATCAATCTCCGCAAAAACACCTAGAACTACTCGTTTCGAATAAATCGACCAATTCGGGAGCTATGAACAACGTTCATGCAGCTATTGCCGTTGGTCTAATGATCCCCCCTCCAGGTTACGAGCCGCCCCCCAAAGACCAGACTAAACCAAACGGCGTTGGACACAAGAAGCTTGTCAGATCGGGAGATGGACCCAGTGCAAGGTCTAAAAAGCAAAAATGGTGACTTTTTTTTCAATTTTTTAAGCTAAATCCGGTTAAATTTGACCATGTAGAATGAAATTTATTTTTTAATTTTATTTTCATTTTTTGAATAAAATTTTAAACCCAAATAATTTTTTTCTAAATGTAAAAATTTGGCTTATAATTGTTCGAATCAATTTATAAAGCTTAAAAAAAACGTCTAAATTTAAACACTTGTCAGTTATGATTTAGATTTTTTTTTCCAATTTTGAAAGCAATTTAAAGACTGAACAAAATTTTAATGAATTTTTATAGCTTAAAAATTTCATAGATTTTTTATTTTTAAAGCTTAGACGAGATGTACAAAACAATCAATTTAGTAGCAAGTAAGCTTGAAAAAAATTGAAAAAATTTATTTCTAAATATTTATCGATCAAGTTTTTGTTGTTTTTTCTTTGTTTTTTGATCAATATGAAACAAGTAATTTCAAATTTCTAAGATAATTGTTAGTTAAGCATCATTCTGTTCTTATTTAAGGTAAATTGAATCACTTTTGTCTTTCAAATAGACACTGCGGATTTAATAAAGGCCTGTTATGCTCCAATAAAACATGCAAGTAATTTGCCATGTTTTTATTTTTGGCTCATTTAATGACTTGTGTTCAATAGATGTCCACAAGGTTCGGTGTGGAATTTTTCTTCAAAAATTTGTGGTAATTACACAAAAATTTTGTGCTTTATTTTTTGTTTAAATCAAACATTTTGAAGCATTACAATTTAATAGTAGTTGTGAATTGTTTTTCGATCACTCTGGATCAAGTGAAAGTGATAGCTTTGAAGCTAGAGATAGATGTGATTGGAGTGTTGGTTTGTTTTGCAATCTCTCAGTAGGAAAATGCCAGTTAGACTTTTCAAAAATGTATTTGTTCTTAAAATTTAACTTTTAATTTAGATGTGCTGGAAATTCGAAATGGTCTGAAAGTGCCAAAAGATGTGGTTAAGCATCAAAATTTAAACTCGTTTATTAAAAGCTAATTTTTTTTTCAAGTCTGAATGAATGCGCTTTATTTTTGATAAGCTAAATTTTTTAATAAAAATTTTGACTTTTTTTTCTATAAAAGGTTAAAAATCCATAAAAATAAAACAAATATCACTTGTTCAAAAATCATTTACTCTTTTAAATATCAATGTCTAAAAAATGTTGTTTTTTTTTTTAATTATACTAATAAAATTTTTCGAATAATTATTTTTTTCCTCTAATTTTCAATATGCTTTTGATTATGCAATTATTTTTGCGTTGATCGTTGAAAGATAGCCAAGTGCGACACAAAACACCTGACGTGGGATCAATTCAGCTAAGAACTTTAACAAACCTCCAAAGATAAGCCCTGCAAATATACAAATTTGAACGTAACTAGGCTATTTGTTTTTTATAGCTTCGCATTGTATAGAGTGTCTTTTATAAGATTTTATTTTTAAATTTAAACTACGAAGTAAATAAACCGTATTTGTTTCTCAAGTATTTGAAATTAGATAATTTTTGCCTTCAAAAAATTCAGTTTAATCAAACAAACAAAATTCCTTTTATTTATCACAAGCAAATAGAAAAGAAATTGTTTAAAAAACCAAAGAGATAATTTGCTTGCCAAAAATTCTAATTAAATTTGTCTTGTTATTTAGAGATATTCTTAATTTACCCGAAAATCAAGGTAAACAACAAAGAGTATTACATTAGAGTATTAAGACCAAAAATCACAAGAACAAACAAATATAATATAAAAATATGTACTAGGAATAGGCCTAAATTTTTGTTTGTTGCACACATCTTAGTCGCTTATCTATTTAAGTGGTAGCTTTTTTTTTTTCTTTTTTCAATTTTGTTTTTTCAATTTTTAAAGAATTAAATAAATCAATAGTTGCTCAATATCCTACAAGCTTAACTAAAGCCAATATTTTTTTTTCTCTTGATGGCACGATTTTCTGACAATTATAATAAAAAATTAAATAAAATTTCTATTTGATCAAGGTTTTTGAGAAATATTATAATTTCAAACAAAGCTTCCTAGTTTTTTCAAACAAAAAAAATATCTCAGACCGTTTTACTTTTTTTTTTGATTTTTGTAAACAAAAGCCAGGCACGGCCAAAAAAAACACTTTAGTTTACTCTTTTTAAGAGAGATTTTTTTGTTGCTTCGTTGAATTGAATAACGAGCATCTAAATAGATGCTTATAAATCAAATTTTTAAGGTAGATAGATTTTTAATCTAAAAAATTGATATTTGATTATATAACTATTCAGGATATTAGATTTAATGCACTGATACTATCGATTTCTGGATTGTCAGAAATTGAAGAGATTTATTATATTTTTTTTTTTGGAAAAAAAATTGCTTTCTTTTTCTTTCCGCAAGAATAAATAAAATAGCTAAATATTTCTCTTAGTCGGATCATTAGTTCAAATAGTTAGTTTATATTAGAAATAGGCACGAGTTGTACATTTCAACTCTTAATACAATAATCTTTCATTTGTCTTAAATATGCCATGGTCATATTAAACGCATTTTTTATTCTAACTATTCGACTAATCCACTGAGCTTATGTCTAATCAATCAAGGCTATTAAAGCGTAGACAAATTGGTTTCAAGTAAATATTTTCCATTTTTTTTTAATAATTTTTCAATTTCGTAATTAAGTCTTAGAGTATCGATTAGAATATTGTTTTTTTCTTAATTACAATAATCAGGTCTGATCCTCCAGGGGATATATAGAATTAACAACAAGTCCACTTATAGTTTATTCTAAGCTAGAAAAAATTTGCATTTTTCAGGTATTGACAACACGGTCTTGTCCATGCTGGCATATTTAATAATTTCACTAATAAATTGTTGCATATTAATTTTTCATGTCAAAAAATCTAGGCTACATTCTAGCAAAAAAATGAAAAAAAAAAATAATAAATTCTCTCTTTTCGTGATCACTATTGACATATATTCATCTGCATTTAATTTAAATTAGACTCGATTGGGTAACAGTGAGCTTGGCATGATACTATCTAAAAGGTAGCTATTTATTTTCGACTCTCTTTAAAAGCTTTATAGCCTTAAACTAGACTAGCTTTTAGATTAATTTAGTTTTAAATGAAACAAATCTAAAATATATTAAAATTGAGAAATACTTTTGCTTTAAGCTTTGCTTAATCCTACTTGGTGACTGTTTGACTGGTTTATTTAAGACTGAAAATTCAAGTCGTGAGAAAATAGCTCGTTTTCCCACGTCCGATATTTTCTAAGGCTTCAAAATTTCTTGGCTCAGATAAATTAAAAATATTCGATGATAGAATATTTTTATGTTGAAAAAATTCATATTTAGTCTATTCTGTCTAGATTAGCACCTTTTGGATTTTAGTTTCAAATTTATATGCTGAAAATGAGATAACCGTAATGCCGAGCCAAGCCTTTTTTATGAGCTATTTGAGATAAGAGCCAAGCTATTTAAATATTTGGTATTTTATTAAAAATCAATTTGAAAATCTCTCAATTAGGCACAAACCTACATTAATTAAATAAATATTATTTTTGTTTGTTTATGGCTAGAAAAAAAATAGTTAAGAATTTCCTCAAGTAGGAGATCGTTTTTCGCCAATTTTTTAAGCAAATCGGCAAAAAAAAAATTTAATTTTTCTAGCTTAGGAAAAATCATTTATAAAAATCATTGATCTAAAGATAAATTTTATTATTTAGGTTAATTTTGAAAATTTTTTTTTTATTTAAAGCTAACAAAATGAGAGACAAATCTCTAATTTTCGGCACATTTTTAAAATAATTTTTGACTTGATTTTTTTATCTTCTTCGTATTTAAATGACATAATTTAAAATAAGTAAAAAAAAAAAAAGAAGAGAAATAAAGAAGGAATACATTCGCATAGAAATTAATTTTCATCATACAACACAACAACAAAGAGGTATTTTAATTGCTCTCAAAAATATTTCAACTCATGTTTATTTGTAATTAGATATTCTCTTAATTTTGTGTGCAGCGTTTTTCTTTCAAAAAAAAAGAAAAATGAAAAAAAAAAAAAAACAACAACAACTCTAAAAATTAATATTTGAATTCCAATTTTTTTTAATTTAAATAAAACGCTTAATTTCTATATTTGAGTATTTTAATAGCTAAAAAATTTCTAATTTATATTCAAGCAAATAGAGTAGCAGCATAAGATACAATTTGGGTGAAAAATATTCTCTAAGTCACTTTGTATTTTAGATAGTTAGATAGAAGAAAGAAGTAAACATCCGACAACTTGAAGAAAAAAAGTCAACTAAGTGAAAAAAAAATCAATATGTTTCAGAAAAAGTCCGAGTCAATACGAGATTTGATAAAATTTTACGAGACTGGCACGCCGGTCAAGCGCTGCTCGGCCTTTTCGAGCTATAACCTGGCCGAAAAGCCGCTCAGCTCGACCAGCAATCTGGACAAGTCGTCCACGTCCTCCTACTCGTCCAAGTCCTCGTCTTCAATGTCTCTGAGTGTGGAAGATGCGCGCAAAATCGATCTCAACTTTGTGTCCAGCTCGCTGAAAGAAAACTGCAAGCCACTTAAGCGCACTGAGACTTTCAATGGCACCAAGGACAGCTCGCTAAGACAAGAAACAATGGCCAACTTGTCAAAACGTAAATCTATGTCGTTCTATGTGTCTAAAACATCCTCCAAAATTGGTAGGTCTCGTTTTTAAATGAAATAAATTTTTTTTCTTTTCAAATGCAAAATTTATTTCTACATAGTTTTTGGTCTCGCTTTTTTTTCTTTTTTTGCTAAGCGGTTTTGATGACGATGACATTCAAAAATTTAGACTAATTGTTTTTTATAGCTAGTAAAGAACAATTTTTTTTTTTTTCATTTTTAAGTTTATTAAAAATTTAATAATAAAAACAAAAATGTTAAGAATTTATTCATGTGATTCTATACCAAGTCGGTCATCGACCAGGCACTTTTTGCCCAAGCGAGAAGCTCTGCTCAAGAGTGTCAGACACTCTAGATCTAGCTTTTGCGACCAGTCCACTCGATCGCTAAATTCTTCTTTTAAAGAGCAGAGTTGTCCAAAAAGCCTTAGCAGGACCAACTCGATAGGCTTGAGCTCCAATGTCAAAAAGTTCGATCCTCGCACTGTGCAAAAAATGGTTCTTGACTGGTGCCAGAACAGAACTCGCAGCTACAAGGTAACATTCTTTTCATTCTACTCATCTTTATCATTGTTTTTTAAAAAACGGATTCTTCTTCTTTTTTAGAATGTTAATATTACAAATTTTTCGTCTAGTTGGGCTGATGGCTTGGCCTTTTGCGCCCTTATACACAGCTACATGCCCCAGGCATTTGATTTCAATAAATTATCTGGTCAAAACAGACGCTACAATTTACAACTAGCATTTGATGTTGCCTAGTAACAAGCAATTTTTAATTTATTTCATTTAGCATTCAATTAATCTAGAAAATAAGTGAACCATATAAATTGAAAGCTATTTTAAAATGATTTATGATTTTGTTTTTATTCTATTTTTTTATTTTAATTAAGCAAAATGGCGAATATCGTTCCATTGCTGGAAGTAAATGATATGATCTCAATGGGAAATCGGCCTGATGACCGATGCATCTACACCTATTTGTCTACTATATACTCAAAATTTAACAGTGTCAAACACAAATCTCAAAATTTAGAGGAAATAAAAGAACATGTCAAATGAGACATTTGTTTTAATATAAAATAAATAAATAAATAAAATACATTTCCAGTTCTAATACTGAGTATTGAATAGTGTTTTTTGTAAATTAATTATTTAATGATTGCAGCTTTCGAAAAGAAAATAGATGAATATCGATTTTTTTTTTTTTTTAGATTTTTTGTTTAATTCTAAAAAAGAATTGATTTCAATTTTCGAATTTTTTGAATTTTTTTTTTCTTTTTTTTTGTTCAATTTAAATCCAAAAATAAATTTTAGAATAGTTTGATTATTTTTTTTATTAAACAAATAAATTTATTAAATGATTTATTTATTTTTTATTTTTTGGTATAAAATAAATCTGTAGATAAGTTTTTTTCCATATTTTTGATTTAAACAAAAATTTATTTGGTGCTAACACGAGTTCTCTTGTCCCAAGAAAAATTGGCACCATAAGATTTAATTCGTTTTCTAATCTCTCTTTCCTCTTCTACTTGGTATTTGATGCCTAAAAGACAAAAATGAGCACAATGCAAAATTTATTTCAAATTTGCAACAAAAACCAACCCATTCTCTGACAATAGATCATAGCATCTTCTTTAGAGGCGAATTCAGGCTGAAGACTGGACAGTGGATCACCGCTTGACCCCCAACCAACAAGCGGATTTTCCCATCTTTCTCGGTTATCAAAGTCTATTCTCCAACGACGAGTGCCATAGGTTCCGGACTGCATGGAATTTTTGGGCGGCACGTAAATTTTGGCAACGCGGCCAGAAACATGTTCTTCGGGGTGACAAGAAATCTCTTTTACACTTTCCTTAAAAAAAATTTTCTAATTTTTTCTGCTGCAGATGCGTTTTTAAAATACCGCATTTTCTGGTATAGTAGCGATTGGTTTGTGCTCATCGGAGCTTTTGGTATCGACATTTCGGCGACCAAAAACGTTCACAACCTCCGAATAGGATCTGATCGAGCCCAAAGGACTCAGCTTAGAAGCATTGCGGATCAACAAAGCCATTTTCTTTTCAATTAAATTAGAAAGTTTTTATTTTTTTGAGAAAAAAAGAGTTGGTCAGAACTCTAGTTAGAATAAAATAAATAAAAAATATGAGTATTTCATAATTTTATTCCAAAATTTAATCACAATTTAAAAAAAAAAACAAATATATCTAATGTCATATAAATGAACTTGGAATACAAAAAAAATGCTGCTTTCGAAAATAAAGTGTCAATTCGGACATAAAATAGAGTCTATGGTTCACAATAATTAAACACATTTACTCATTTAAATAAATAAATAAATCATTTAAAATTAAAATTTAGTTTAAAAAAAAATGTATATAGATATTTAGAAACTAAATATTTAGAAACGACCGCGGGAATTTGATTGCATTGCTGAACGTGCACCCTCGGTCACCACACTTGCAGCTGCATTTTGAACATTTTTATTGCTCATGACATTGGTGGCAAATTCAGCCTGCGCTTTCTGAAAACTTGCTCCAGTATTTCTGTATAATCTATGAATCTTAAAAAAAAAATTTTTGTTTATAAAATAAATTTTCTAAAAATGAACAATTTTTTTTTTTGAATAAGATTTTGATTTTTCAGCTAGCTTTTTAGTTACCGTAAATAGTGTGTACGGGTCTAGAACGGACTGAATAGAGAAAAGTAAAGTAGAAACTCCACAAAATATAGATGGAATCAATTCATTTAAATTAAACATTTGAATAATACCACTAGATAAAGTCATATAATTTAGAAATAGTCAAGTTTGGAAATGCAAGCAGAAAGGCAAAAATTGATTTAAATCTTTTAAAAAATTACCTTTATTAGCATTAAAATATCAATAGCTGCGATTGAAACAAAACATATAGTTGCCAGCAGTACAAAAATACCAGCTACTACATTGCCAACACCGGTTGTGCCAAGCACTTTGATTAAGAGCAAAATACCGCTTTGAAAAAATTATTTTAAATTTGTTTTAAGCAATGATTTGAATAAGATTAGACAAGCTTTAACTAAAATCTATAGCCAAATAGTAAAAGTATTTACCAAAAACCGGAGTCGACGAATCCAACAGCTTCAATAAAGTTTACGATTACTTGGCAAAAAAATATGAAAAAAAATATCATAAAATTCATCGAGCTGTCAGTTCTGTAAATAATGAAAATATTTAAATTAATTTTAAAAAAAATATTAAATAAATAAATTGATTTAAACATGCAATTAATTAATGATAGAAACCAAATTAAATTAAAAAAAAAAATTAAAAAAAATGAGTACCAAAACCAATATTGGCTAATGACCGCGATCACTGATAGTATACATTGAATAAAGAATGCAAAAAAAAATATCATAAAATTGACCGAACTATCATTTCTGAAATTTAATTTAGTTTTATTAGCCTTAAGTTATTTGAGCGATAATTTAGAAAAAAAAAATAAAAAAATAGTGACCTGAATCCTTTGTAGGCTGGCCGGAACCAACATGCGTACGAACATGGAGTGAATAGAACAAAGTAAAGAATTGAGTAGCCGAATGTTGCGCCCATTCCAGTAGCTATGAAAACAACTAAAGCAGCTATAATGTTAAATCCCAGTGTAAAAACATGAACTAGAAATAGTTAAAATTAAAAATTTTTTAAATTAATTTTTATTTTAAATTACAGATCCATAGATAGAATAGCAAACGAACCCAACGTTGAAATTCAATGGGAATCTCCAAATTAATGTCCTGGTAAAAGCATGGCTTTATTGGACCGGGACACCATGAAGGAAATGGTGGAAAATTTTTAACTTTAAAAGAAAAAAATAAAAAATTTTTCTTATTTTTTATTAATTTTTTTGCTGCTACCTCCAATGGTAGGATTGTTGATTAGCTGTTCTCTTCTGTCTAATTCAGCAGCTCTTTGGTTAAGTTCTTGTTGCTGTTTTTCAATATCAGTCAAATTGAGCTTTTGAGCTGAGGTTTCTGCATACGCCGGCGGCTTTTGATCATTTATTTGGTAGTTTTCAGCTGGCGACGAGCTAATCGTCGACGTTGGAATAATAGCTGCTGGTTTCTAGATGAAAATAGAAAATCACAAGCAAATAATTGTGAAATAAATAGATTTACTGATTGAACATTGGGCTGGGAAAATGGGTTGTAGTCGTCGAGTGACTGTTGATTTACTTGTGTAGTCTGTGTAACCCGTTGTATGTCGGGATCCTGCAATTAAAGCTTTTATTATCATTGATAATAAATCAATTTTTAAGCTATATACCGTAAAGGGATTTTCATTTGCAAATGGATTTAAATCGTTTGACATGTTAATTATTTTTTATAATTTACAATGATCTAAGTAGAAAATTAATTTAGGTGAATATGAGGTTCAAATTCATTTTGCAAGAGAATAATAGCAATTCTTTTCTCTTTTCATTATTTCTAGCAAATATTGTTGATGCAAGAAAATTTGGAAAAAAATTATCATAATGGTATTGATATGGAAGCGTTTTGCATTCGAATATAATGTATGAATTTTAAGACAAATATTAATGATTATTTTAGTCATTTTGTTTTTCTATTTTCATGACAAATAAAACTGTACTTTTGGTTTGGTGACTAATCGAGCGCCTTAAACACTATTAGTGTTTATTTAATAAGAGTTTTATTCATTAAATTTATTGCGCTCTAAATGTTAAATTTTATCAATTAATTTAAAAATTTGCTTGCTTTTTATTCTTGAAATTAAAAAAAATAAATAAATAAAATAATTAAACGCTTTTGTTGAAAAAGAAGATAGCATTTTTCTCTGATGTCAGTAAATAAAATTTTATTCAAATAAAATAATTATTAAAACTAGCTGGTGTTTCAAATAAACAAAAAACAACGATTATATAAACTCTAATTAAAAAATAGGTTAAGACACGATCAAAATAGTTTTTTATTTTATTATTTTAGCTAAAAATTTTAAGCGAACCCTGTCCGCGATTATAGTTTATCTATTTATTCATAAATTTCACTGCAATATGATACTGTTTGTTCACTTTAATTAAAAATTTTATGCAATCAATATATCTATTTCAATATTTGAGACTTGAAATTTTGACTAGAATTTTTCAGACTCTTCAAGGATGCTTGTAGTCGTCAAACAAACGCCAAGCTTGCACAATAAATAGTGCCAATTAAACAACTAAAGTCTGTAGCTAAGTTTTAATTAGATTTGAATGGGCTTTGCGTTTATTTTTAATTCAATAATATTAAAATCCTAGGGGCATTATATCGGACTGCGTAAATAAACGCTCAGATCAAAACTAGAAAGTTTATGTCGGTCTAGCATTATTGTGCAAGCCTAGAAAATAAATTATTAAAATTTTTTTGCTATAGATAAGGTTGTCAAGTTTTGTGATGGAATTATCAAATTAAGTAGGTATTCGAGATGTAACCCAAATTTGCTGGTCAGAGTTTTGCAAATACTTTGTTTAGCTAATAGATTTTGTAGCGCAAAAATTAAATTATTAAAAAATAATAATAAACGGGAGAGACATGAACACAAATAGAGAATTTAAGTGAACAAACAAAATATCATTAGAACACCATAAGTTTAATATGAAGCCGTTTTAAATTAAAACGGAGTATTTTTTTTTTTTTGCTTAAGTTAAATAAAAGGTTTTATTAATTTTGTTTTCAACAACTTCTAAAATTTTAATTGCTTCAACTAATTTTAATTTTTTTTTTCTATCACGTTTGCTAGTTTTTTTATTTTTCATAAAATTCTTCATTTTCAAGCTGTTCAAAATTAATAAATATGATTCCACTTGATTTTAAATTTTATCTTTTTTTTTTTTTGTTAAATTGAAATTTTTTTTCTAGATTTGACAAATAATCAATCGACAAGTATTTGAGTCCGAAACAAGCAGAATGTGCTGTTATGGAGAAGACAATGTAAGTTGGCCGGTTTTTTTAAAGATTAAAAATTTAAATTAGCCGATATTTTCAGTATTTTTAGACTCTTGAATAAAAATTTAAAAATTTTTTTATTTTTAGTTTGTTAGAAACAAAGTAAATCTAGCCATTAAAATAGATACATAGAAATAGATGTGCATTAAGATGATTATTAATTTTTAACAAGTCGTTTTTAAAAGTTAAATAAAAACTTTTAGGTTTAATTAGATGAAACCATCTAAACGATTTAGAACATTAATTTTTTGACATAGATCTAATGACTAGACATTTAATTTAATTTTTTTTTTTATTTAAAAAATTTGAAATGATTTTAAACGAAAAGGAATCGAACACTAATGAGGTTTGAATTATCTAAACATTTGACTTTAATTAAGGCATCATGTAAAGCTTTGAGTTTATTTTTTTTCTATTATTTGCTAGTTTGCTTCATCAATTTTTTTGTAATTAACAAAAAAAAATTATTTATTTTTCTTTTTTCTGAAGAAAACTCCAATTAAACCAAGTAGACAAAGACGTCGATCATGTACGGATTGTTTATGCTTTGCAATATTTGGCATTTTTGTATCCGGAATGGTATTAATTAATGACCTTTAAAAATATGTTTATTTGCACAAATAGATAATTTGTTTAGATTGTGATCACTGCATTGACTGTGCTTGACCAGGGTTTTGCCAGACTCCAGTTCGGCTATGACTCTCATGGTAACATTTGTGGCAATGTAAACCGACCTCGCACTAAAAATCAAAATGAAAATTTAAATTTAACTGACAAAAAGTAAATTTATAATTATAAAAAATTTATTCTAGTTTTTTTTTTTTTATTTTTATTCAAGATTTGTCTTTTTCTTTGATTATCTAAAGCCAAAAACATCGAAAAAAGTTTGTGTTCAAAGTTGTCCAACTGAAACAATTAAAAATGAAGCCGAATACAAAAAATACTCTCTCAAAACAAACACTTCTCTTTGTCTTTACTCGCTTAGTCTTGGCGAGTACAATCCAAATATGTGCCCACCTTTTCCCATTTATAAATCGTAACAAATATAAAAATTTAATTTTTTTGAGTCTGAATAATTTTAAATTAAAGGGACATACTATTAAATAGATGTGTGCCAGACTTAACCTTAGTCATTGGCAATAGCACAATGACTTTTCTAAAAAACAATAGTTTTATAAATTTGGATGAACTTAAAATTTCATCTCTGGAATTGTACAAAAAACTACCAGACATAGGCTATTTGTCATTAGCTGCTCTACTATTCACCATTATTCTAGTCATTCTATTAAGATACATAGCCAAATTAATGGTTGTTCTTGTTCTCATTCTGTCCTCTTTGGGTAGCATAGGTAAATAAGAAAAAATAAAAAAATTTTTTTTTTCAATTTTTTATTTTTAAAAGGCTGTTCGGTCTTATTGTGGATAAAGTATTCTGAATTGCGCAAAAATAACGATCAAACCATTCATACAATGCCAATACTTGAAATAGAAATGAAAAATCAAACAGCTTATTTGATCTATTCAATAGCGATGACAATTTTTACTCTCATTCTTCTATTAATTATAATTGCAATGCGTAAACGAATAGGTCTAGTGCTAAGATTGTTTGCAGAAGCTCAAAAAGCCATAACTGACATGCCGCTGCTATTGGGCATGCCTATAATAACATTCATTTTTTTGATTTTATTTTTGTTCTATTGGATCATAACGGCCATTATGATATACTCATTTGGAGAGTATGAAGAAACTAATATTGAATTTTATGGCCAAAAATGGAGTAAAAAATCATTTAGCAATTTCATTTGGTGGTATCATATTGTGGGTCTTGTTTGGGTTAGTGAATTCATATTGGGCAGTCAGTCGATGGTAATAGCAGGCTCGGTCTCAAAATGGTACTTTACTCGGCCAAAATCGGCTCTCAGAGCTCCCATCTGCACAGCCATTAAAAGACTTTTTTTCTATCACCTGGGCTCAATAGCTCTCGGCTCTTTTCTAATTGTTCTAGTCAGAATTCCCAGATACATCCTAATGTATCTACAAGACAAGTAAAATATTTTATAATTTAGAAAAAAAAACACAAGTAAATATTTAAAATTTTATTTCTAGAATAAAAAAATCAAAAAGTACAACTGCTGAATATTGTTCAAAAGGATGTATTTGTTGTCTATGGTGTTTGGAGAAATTTATAAAATTTATAAATTACAATGCGTACACAATTATAGCTATTGAGGGAAAATCTTTTTGCACTTCGGCACAAAAAGCGTTTATGATTGTTGTTGAAAATTCACTTAGAATAGCAACCATAAATACAGTGGGAGATTTTATGCTGTTTTTGTCCAAACTGGCCGTAACTGCGCTCACTTTGTTTCTGGGCATTTACTGGTTCAAAATTCCAATCGATGATCCGCTAAAGAATGTAATTTTTTCTTGATCATTTATTTTTTTTGCTTTTGGTTTGAATGCTAGATATTTTTTTTAGATTCATCAGATAAAAATTTTCTTATTGCCCTTGGCAGTCGTGTCCATTATTTCATTTTTGATCGCGCACTGTTTTTTTACAGTCTATGAAGTAAGAAAAAAAAATTGTTTGAATTTTAAAAAATTTATTATGAATTTTTTTTTAAATAAAAAAAGATGGTAATCGATGCGATAATGGTTTGTTTTTGCGAAGATTGCCGTGCTAATGATGGTTCGCCAGAGAGACCCTACTACATGAGCAGCTCGCTGAAGGCGTTTATTGATGAATCTAGCTCAACCCAAATTATCGGAGAATAATACAATTTTAAACCGCATCTACGGTTGCTTTAAAATTTCCATAATTTAGTTTTTTTAATCTGAATCTTTATAATTTAGCCTTTTATGTATTAAGCCAGTAATTGTAAATTAATAAAGTTTAATTTAACCATTGATTGAGAAATTTGTAATTAGATTTATGATTTTTTTTTAATTTTATTTAACAACAAATATTTAATTTAAATAAATTCCTGAAATATGATTGATTTTGGATTGTATTGAGACATCACAGGTGCTTAGAAGAGCTAGACTCTAGACCGTGGAATACGTGCAGATTTCTCTTATCAAATATGTTAAAGTTGAATTTAAATGAGTTTTTTTTTCCAAAACTGGCTTCTAAATAAATTTCTAAATGAGCAATAAAATGAAATAAAAAAATTCGTTTTTTTTTAAGTAAAAAAATAATAATAATAAAAATTAGTTTAAACACTTAGATTATTTTGGCAAGCAATTAGAATAGGTCATTTAAAAGTAATTATTTAAATTTGAAATAATAATTTACAGCTAAATGATTCTGTCATAGCCTGCGGCACAATTTAACAATTCGATCAAGCTTAACATTTCGATGTTAACATTTAAATTTTAGTTTTAGTTTCAGAGACATGTTTTAGTAATGAAAATATTAGCAGATTTTTTTCTTTCAAGTTTAACTACAAGGAAGTTAAAAATACTGATAATACTAATAATTTTTTTTGTATTTTCTAAATTAAGCTTAATTAAAATACATACAAGATAGAGCTAAATTTAATTTTTTGTTTTTTGTTATCTAAAGCTATCTTTAGAACAAGAGAATAATTTTTTTTGATAATTAAATTTTTTTATTAGCTTGCACATACAAGTAAAAATAGACTAAGGAAAAAATGCAAAATAAAAAAAAAAGTAGACATATTTAATGAATTATTATTTTTTTTTGTTATTAAAAACCAATTTAAAACGATTAAAGTGACACTAATTTTCAGAATGATAATAATTTATGTCCTGTTCGTCTTGACGACGAACGGGACCTATTTTTGTAAAAATTCTCAAGCTTAAATGAGTAATTTTAGTTTAGAATCTATTTAGTTTTAGCAAATGTCTCTGCATAAACCTGCGGAATCAATCAAAAACCGCTATCAGAGCTGCATCAAAGATAATTATAGCTTCTTTTTAAGCTTTATCACGAAAAATAAGTCCCGCAGAAAAAAAATTCTCTCGGGCACTTGGATTTTAATTAGTATTCGCTCAAAATTCCAATTTGTTCAAGAATGTTCGTTAGCTAAATTAAATATTTTTCATATTATAATTATAATTCAGATTTTTTCCTTTATTCACAGTATGATTTGAATAGCTCATGAAGATTTCAAAGCTGTATCGAAATTCCATTAATAAACAAAGCCTCAAGAGACGCTATTCGAGTTTAGAATACCATTACTCATATCTGAAAAAAATAAAAAAAAAAAGAATTAATATTAAATTACGCAAATTTTATGAGTTTTCGATTGAAAATAAACTAGTAGCCTTTGGCGACTCTAATCTAAATCTTTTAATTGACTTTGAATGTTTTCAAATCAGATTATTTTATTTAGATGAATTAAATAAAAAGGGTTTTAAATTAATCAAGCATTCTAGTCTAAGATTACTCATTTACACACACACACACACACACACACACACACACAAAATTCATTCTTTACTTTGATAAGATCTTGCTAAGATGGTAGCCATTTTTTTTTCAACGTGGATTAAGTCTCGCATCATTTGCATGGCTCAGACAAAAAAGTGTTAAAATAATAGTTTTCTCATGAAATCATTTATGTCCATTAGAGTGTGATCACTGATAGGCAATATTTTTTTTTCAATTAGGAGGATAATGAGGGAAACATTTTTCTAAATTTTGCTCTCTTTATTTTAATTTTTTGTTTCAAAAATATTAATTTTCGATTAAACAAAGAATAATTTAAGCATTTTTTATTATACATTAGAAGAGTATCATGTTGAAATCAATTAAATAAATTTTTAAAAATAATAATAATTAAAAGATTAGAAGCTATTAATTTTTAATCATGTCAGGCATTTTGCCATAATTAATCATATATTCTAAAAAAAAAGGTGAATTATTGTTTTTCTAAGCAAGAGAGTGTCAAGCGAATAATGTTGGCCCATTACTTAACGCGAATCCATTAAATAAATAAACTCAAACTGCTCTTATTTGGCCTGGAGAGCTTTTTTTTCTCTATTCACAGTAAACATTTGTGATCGGACTTAAGTGGTCATAAACGCAATGATCTTAGAGGAACAGAGCTCTCTTGAGCAAATTGTTCGAAGCTATAAAAACAAATGATTCAAACATTTTTATTTGCCGGGCCAGAAACAAAAAAAAGAATCAATTGAGTTAATCACGCGGATAATTTGCCACACAAATTTTCCTACAGGTAAACTGGCCCATAGCTCCGCGTTTAAATATCGACTATATTTATCAGCTGACTTAAGATAAGCAATCGAGCTCAATTTTTTTTTTCTCTAAATTTTAATAAAGAAATAAATTTTACGACCAAGATATCTATAAAATGCCTGGTCAAGATAAAAAAAATTTACGACTAGACTCAAACGCTGTGTTTGTCTATCGTATTTCGATCGGTTTACTTGAGCATTATCTCATCTAAAATTACTTAATTTATTTAAATTCAAATTTATTCTGTTCTAATCGGGTGAATTATATGCACCCTTAGCTAAAAAATTTATTTGTTTGTCAAATTGAACTGTTGTAGTTTAATTTTATCTTAAACCAGCGGATGGAATTTCAATATTTAGACTAGAATTTAGACTTTAATCGTTTCTAATGTTCTAAAAGAGATAATACAAAATTGTAAAGTATCGTTTTATGTTCTCTTTTTTTTCTTTTTAAATTTTCTAATCGGCTTTCAACATAGCTTTTTTTAATTAATCAATTTTAAGTTGTTGTTGTTGTTGTTTTTTTTTTTGTTCTACTACAAAAAATTTAATACTAATATTTAATATTTAGATATTTATTTATTTATTGTCTAAATTAATTTGAAAAAATAAAAATTATTTTTAGTTGAGATCTGAATGCTTAAAATTAGTATTGACATTTTGAATAGAATTCGAATTTCATTGTTAGTTTTAGTTTATAATCATTATTTGTCGGCTAACAAATATCAACAACAGTAGTTGGCTACATTTTTTGAAAGCTTCATCAGACAGCATCAACATTTTGTGTTCATTTTCATTATTATTATTATTATTCAGAAAACACCTCATGGGCGATTTTATAGAAAAAAAAATAAATTTAAAATAGTAAAATAAAATCTAGTTTAATATGATTTGAGGAGTAGTTCTAGGATTTTTCTGTTTTTCTCACTCGATTCTCTAAAAAGGTACCTTATTGACTCCATCGTTCCATCGTTGCTTTCTTCTTTGTTAAGCATGTTTTCAAGCTTTATCCTATCACTTGCTTTGGCTGCCATATTTTCTATTTTCTCTTTTTCTTCTAGGATGGTTTTAATTTCATCTATCACGGATTTTTTTCCGGTTCTTTTTCCTTTATCTCTTGTTTCATTTAGGATATTGTTCATTAGTGTAAATTTGTTGTTTGTTTTCATTTTAAATCTCTAGTTTTTGTTCAGAAGCTACATTTGTGTTTTCAAAATCAACATTGACGCTTGATTAAGAATCATATTGCGCAATAGATAGAATTTGGGACAAGGTCGATTTAAAAATTTAGTGCAAATTAAATAAATAAAAAAAATTTTTTTTTTCTAATTCACATTGTTAAATTAGATTGTGATGTCACTTTGTTTCAATTGAGAACTTAATTAAAAGACTCTTTTACAGAAGACAAAGCGACCCATTCGCGATAACAAGAAGTAGCAATGGATTATTTAATGAAAAAGAGTCGTTTTAAGAAAAAAATTTCTTATCATTTATAAATTTATTTTCACCTCACTCTCTCTCTCTCTTTCTCTCATTGCGAGTGTTGTGTTTTGTTTTTATTCATGAAAAAAATCTAGCTAAAATCAAAACAATTTGAACAAGTCTTCCTTATCTGCTTTAATCTTATCACAAACGATTTGGACCGAATTGTAAATACTCACCAAGCAACTAATGTCAAATGATTTCAATTGTTGAATAGGAAAATTAAACAAGCCAATAGTACTAGATTGGCAATAATCGATGATATTTGATTAATGTTTGTCAAAGTGATTTTGTCTAAATCAAAGAGAATTTGTTAAGTCACGAACTAAACGATTTTTATTTTAAATCTCCAACCAAAGACATGTACGAAAGAAATAGCGTGGCTAGTTTAGCTACAACAAGCTCTCAAAATTTTTCTCTCTCTCTCTCACTCTCCTTCTTTCTCTTTCCACAACTCAATGCTCTGTAAATCAAAACCATATGCGCTTAATTGAATAAATTTTAGCTTCTCTTTACTCATTCAATCTGTCAAAATTTCCTGCAGCTCCGTGTCTATCAATACATTTACCTTGATTGAAATTCAATCAAACATTTCATCGACTATTCATCGACAGGTAGCTTGTAGGGCTTGGGCCGGAGCCGGGCTTCGCAAACAGACTTATATTAAAACAGCTAGAAAAAAATTCCAGTATTTTTCATTTATTCGAGTGGCTCTTAATCACAGGCTTAATGTGCTCTCACGAATTTTCAAGTATTGACATAAACGAATGCTTATCTGAGCTAATTGTTTTTAATTACGCAAAATGGCATCCCAAGTGCATTTGCTGTGCAAACAAAATTTTCATTCAAATAGAGACTGTAAATGCTTATCAAAATGTGACTAAAATGCGCACAGT
>PJRA01000443.1:727585-737862 GCA_016987375.1 Brachionus koreanus | reverse complement strand
ATTATTTTTACGTACGAATGAGTCTGTGCGAGAGTGGTCATAGTCCAGTCATATACGTCCACTATTTGCCTGTGGTGATGACAAAAATAGAGAAAACACCGAATTTATGTATTTTTCTATTTCATTTCGAATATTTTGAATTCAAAAATTCTCCATCTTGTTTCTAATGGTCAATAGTTTTCTCTCTCTCGACAAAAATAATTCCAAATTTTTTTCTTTCTTTTTCTATTTTATATATATATATATATATTTAACAAATCGCCATTTTTAATTTTTTGTTCTATTCTTTAGATTTGATTACGATGATCAATTATTTCTTATGATCTCATCCATTGTCTCCCACTAGTAAACTACAAACAAATCTAATAATTCCAAACAAGCACTAAATTGACTCAATATTATCGGATCGTTATTTTTAAAAATGAGTAAGTATTTTTTTTTTATACTTATCTATTGGAATCTTAAATTATTAATCGGAATTTTTTTTTCTTCTAAGGAGAATTGGAGAATATACCTTGTAAAGTATGTGGCGACAAATCTTCTGGTGTTCACTATGGCGTCATCACATGTGAAGGGTGCAAAGTAAGTTAAAAGTTTCTATGAAAATTAGTTTTTGACTCAGAACTTGAGCTTTTATAATCTTATCTCAATCTACATTATCCACTATCCTCAATTGAGAACATTACATAGTATAATAACAGTTATTCAGTATCAAAATAAAAAATTCTGTGTCACCATACTGTGTCAGATTATCTAAAATTGTAGCTACAATTGTAGCCTACACTCTACATAACATGTAGCTACAATTATAGCCTACACTCTACATAGCATGTAGCTACAATTGTAGCCTACACTCTACATAACATGTAGCTACAATTATAGCCTACACTCTACATAGCATGTAGCTACAATTGTAGCCTACACTCTACATAACATGTAGCTACAATTGTAGCCTACACTCTATATACCATGTAAATTATACTTTAGATTTTTAAAAATGACAATTTGCATAATATTAAAAAAACAAGATTAATATATTAAAATTAAAATTTCAATTAAAAGAACGTCATGAGAGTAGAATAATTAAATCGAGTAATTAAATTTTATGATTCTGTTAATGTTTTTGTTGTTGTTTTAAATGTTAAATGTTCCAAGTCTAAATGTATTTTTGCTTAATGTTCATTAAATGTTTATTACAGTCGTTTAAAAAAAAATAATGAAAAACAAATAACAATTTTAAAATAAAGTATTAATAAGTAGTTAATAAATTTTTTCGTAAAAAGGGCTTTTTTCGACGGTCATACTCGACCAACGTTCAGTATGTTTGTTCACGTAACAAAGCCTGCATCATAGACAGACTAAATCGCAATCGATGCCAATATTGTCGTCTTCAAAAGTGTCTGTCACTGGGCATGTCCAAAGATGGTAATTATCACAAACAAAATACTCAATTGAATTAAAAATTTAATTTAATCTTCTTTTTTCTTTTTTATTAATAAAAAAAGCTGTCAAATTCGGTCGCATGTCCAAAAAACAAAAAGCCAAAGTGGCCAGCGAACTTAAAGCAAAGAACAGCGGCGACATTAACAGCGAATATTCAGCATCGAACATATCTGGCACCAATATAATAACAAATTTTTCGTCCTCATCATCTTCATCATCTACCTCGTCGTCTCCTTCGGTTCACTCGCAAGTCTACCACCAATCGCAGCCCATAGTCTACTCACATCATCCTTCGCACAGCTACATAGTCCAACAGCAGCCGCTGCATGCCAGCCAAAGTATGCCCCAAATGGTCCAGTACAACCAGCCAACTACGCCGGTCTCGTCGGCCACCGCCTCATCTTCTTCTGACTACGCCTACAACTCTCAACAAAACATCTATCCACAAGTCTATCAAAACTACAATAGCATAAACTCGAACCAGTACAACTACGACTTGGCCAACATGGTCAAGCAAATATACGATGCTCACTCGAGAACATTCTTGCAATATTTTGACTTTAACGAAATGAATCACATTAGTAACTCAGCGAATAGTTCAAACGAACTGCAGCGCATACTTAGTCTTCAAAAGACTCAATTGTATGTTGAGATGGCGGACAAATTGACTGCTTGTGTTCAGCAGATAATTGACTTTTCCAAAATGGTGCCCGGGTTCATGCAACTGCTGCAAGACGATCAAATCAGTCTGCTTAAGTCCGGCTCGTACGGAATAGTGCTTTTGTACGCGGCTCAGTGCTATGTGCCCGAAAAAAACAGCTTCATTTACAATTCTCAATTGATCAGTGTCGACATGATTGTGAACGGTCTGAAAAATTCCAAATATTTTGACGATGACGAAATGTATTTTGTGCAGGAAAATTTGGACTTTATCCGCCAATTGAAACAATTCAATTTGACAAATACTGAAATGGCCATTATATCGGCCATAATTTTGTTCAATGCGGACAATGTGCAGCTAAACGACCAAAAAAGTGTGTATCACCAATCGCAACGTTTTGTCGAGCTATTGCGCATGGACATTGAAAATTCGTCGAATCGTTTCTCACAGCCGAGTTCGGACGGATCGCCCAACAAAATATCCAGCCTTGAAAAACAACAATTCATTCAACAATTGCTCAATTTAATTCAAGTCAATCTAAGACACTTGAACACATCTCACTTTGAGCTTATAAAAAATTTCAAAATTAAAAATCCAATGCTCGAATTTCCACCATTGCATAGGGAGCTATTCAATGTGGACTACTATGTCTATTGTCATCAACAGCAGCAGCAGCAGCAGCAGCAGCAACAGCTACAAATTCACCAACACCAGCATCAGCAACAGCAGCAACAACATCAACACCAGCAGCAGCAGCAGCCACCATCACTACCCCAGCAGCAACAACAACAGCAACAGCAACAACAATTACAGCTGCCAACACAACAAATGCCAGTTCATCACCAAATGAATAGGTTCAGCGTGCCGAACGCGGCCTCGCCGTCCTCTTCATGCTCGTCGTCGTCGTCCAACCCGCCCTCATCGCCCTCCATGGCCACTTTAAACAACGTCAATAGGCAAAACTCGGCCTACTACTATGTAAACAAGAACTCGGGCTATTACACTCCAAACGCCAATCCATCGCCGGCCTCGACCTCTTCAACTTCGTCGTCGTCGTCATCGTCCAGCGCCAATGCGTTCATTGCTCAGAATACACTAGACTTTGTGCATGGTTTGGACGATCTAATGGTCCCTAACGGCTCGCTTGTCGAAACTCAACAAGACATAAAAAGCAGCATTCAGCAGTCGCCCGTAGGCTCGGCGAGCTCCATTTCGCCAAGTGCTTACGTTAATAGCCAGAATAACTTTAGCATTAAAGCTGAGCAAATGTATCAGAATAGCATGGGCCCTTTAGTCGGTATTGAGTGATTGTGTTTATCAATAAGACCATTTGTTTAGGAATGATTGGATTTAGGATGTTTTCCGATCAATACTCATTTAAATAATTAATTAATTAACTAATTAAGTATTCATTTAGTTCAACATTCATAAAAATTAAAAAAGAATTTTTCTTTCTTTTCTTTTTTTTTATTCTCTTCTTTTTTTTTTTTTGTTCCTTCTTATTTCTTTTTTCATTCAAATATAAGTTGTTTTTTTTTTCACTTTTGATTTGTTGTTGTTGTTGATGTTGTATCGCTTAAAATAATTCCATTTTCTTCTTAGCCTCTTTTATTTTATTTGGCCACATTTTATTAATTTATTTTTAATTTATTTTCAACGGTCTCACAAATATTTGTGTAAATAATTAAATTTTTTTTTTTTTCATATGTACCTCATTTTCAGCCTTTTTGAACCATATTGCTTTTGTTTGACAAAAGAGAAAACGGGTTTTTAAAATTGAATAAAAACAGAAAACAAAATTAAGTTTTAAAAAATAAAAAAAGTATTCGACATCTAAGCAACAATGTATTTTAATGTAAATAAGGAGAAAAAAAAGAGAGGTAAAGAGCATGTTAGCCTACTCAAGCCATTATTTATTCGTGTCCGATTCTAGCGTTGCTTTGAGCTTACCAAGTAAGCGTGGTTAGAAGATGTTATTTTACAAGCAGGTCGGTCTTTTATGAGCATTATTTATTCGTATTTTTTGTTTCTCATTTTTTTGTCATAGTTGAAATTTTTGTCAATTTTTTTGTCTTTTTTTTATTTTTTGAAAAAATTTTTTTTTTGTTAAATTTTGATTAACTTTAATTTTAATTAAAATGGTAAATTAAAAAATAATTTTTTTTTTCTTGTTGGCAAAAAATTTATCTTAATTTTTGATAAATTTTAAACTTAATTTATAAAATAATAAAAAACAGAAAAAAAACTTTGTGTTAGATTTTTTTTATTAATAATCAAAGAAATTCAGGAAGCTGCTTGAATTTAGCAGCAAATAAATTTCAAAAGTCTCTTTGCAAAATAGATCTCAATTTTGAATAATAATAAAATATTTTGAACTTATCAGCACCATATGCATGGAAAATGAAACTAAATTAAGACAACTAACATTGGTTTATTTTAGTTGCTTTAAAAAAGAAAAGAACCAAAACAGCTTTTGAATTTAAAAATTAAAAAAAAGCAATATTCAATCTTTAATTATAATCATCAAAATATTCAAAATTATATACGTCTAGAGTAGACCTCATAAAGTATTGCATTCAATTAAAAAGATGAATGTGAATGCGCCACAAAAATACCTTTGACTTTGAAAGCTTTGGACTATGAAATGAGATTGTTGAAGATGAGACTAACAAAACTAAGTGAGAGGAGATTTGATTGAAATGTTTAAACTAGTTAGTGGATTGAAAAATGCTAACTAGAGTTCCTTTATCTGTATCAGAAGAAAAAGGGGAAATATTAAGAGGCAATAGTATGAAAATGCACAGAGAAAGTTTTTCTGCAAAATTGAGAAATGATTTTGAAAGTGCAGTGACTGCTCGACATGATTTCTTTTCTAAATTGTAGTACCACAATGGTTGCCTGATAGTGTTTATCAAATCCAAATCTACGGAATCTTTCAAGCTTGCGTTGGACAAATTCAATGGGTATGGCTGCTTCAGCTCCATATCGCCAAGTGGTAATGGGTTCAGAATTTCTTGTTACCATGTCGTTGATGTTGTTTCTTTGTTTTCTGATGCAGATAAGTGGACTTTGGTTAGTAGAAATTTTTTAGGGAAAAAAATTTTCAAGACAAATTTTATGCAACATAGATTAAAAGTGTTTTTGAAATAAAACGTGTATGAAATTTTAAGAATTCCAAATCAAAATTTTTTTGTTTTTTTTTCATTATTCCATTTGAAAATTAAAAATACTTGTCTCATCTGTTTTTATAAACAAAAAAAAAGTTAATCAAGATAAACAGAAAAGCTGATTTGTTTATTAATCAACTTTAAATTAACAACTTTCAGAGGCTTAGAATCTTGATTTGTTCAAAAATAAATAATGCTATATTAAATTCAAATCTTAAGTTATAAGCTAAATTAGTAATCCTATTAGCTTTATAATTCTGATTATCTCTCTTAAACAAGTCTGATTGCATGATTAATTAAATCAAAATTAGAATCTCTAATGATTGAAGTTAAAATTAATAAAATTAAAATTCAAAAATAAATTATTAAAGACTTTATAATTATAATTATTATACAATAAATATCGATCAATGGAAGAATTAAATTTTTGATTAGAAGAATGACAAGCTCGAAATTGTTTGAGGTTGGCCGTAGTCGTCAACTATTTTACTAAAATAAAATGGAACATGCTGAATTCTGCCATTAGACCATCCCTAAACATAAAAGAGCTTATTTTTCCCAATTTTTGAATAAGTAAAATTACAATTGTTAGTAAAGCTCCGGGCTCAAATTCTGGTTTAAAGCTCAGAGCCACTGGCCACGATTTCTTTTCATCAGTAATCAAACCACTTTAAACAAAATTTCAAATCTTTTTTTAAATTAAGTTAAAAAAAAAAAGCTACGAAGGAAATATTTGGAACTGAGGTCGAAATTTGGTCGAAAACAGAGCAACTACGTTCAAATATCCCATTGTTGAATTTTCTGTTCAAAAATGAAATAAAAATAGTCGATTGAGATTTTCCAAAATTACTTTTGAAGCTAACAGCAAGTCTTTGACCTGTCGCATCCCAGCAAATATCATTTATCCATCCTCCAATACTGAAAAAAATGAATAAAATTAGAAAAAAATAAATGTTTATTTATTTACCTGTTTATGTTAGAATCAGATTTGTTAAATTGGGATGTATCATTTTCACCAACTAAAATAGTTGACATGTCACATACTATGTTCAGTTCTTGTTTTTCATTTCCTAAAAACTTTAGAGAATACAGCAAAGAGCAGTCTACACAAGTAAATAACAAAATAGATCCATCGGGACTCCAACATGCAGACTGTGGCCAGAAAAAAAATTAATTTTATTAAAATTGGGCATGCATTTATGATATTACTTTGCAAGGTGAGAATAAATTTATCCATTTTTCTGACGAGTAATCAACAGATTTCCAAACTCTGAACGATGTGGACAAATCAGCAGTGAACAAAGAAAACCCGCTAGGACTAAACCTAGCAAGTGAAAAACCAATATTGCCAATTCTTTTTATTGGCACACATCTCTTGAGTATTGTGTCCCATATCTAGAAAAAAATGATCAGACTATCTTAATTTGTTTTTAACGACTTTGTTTAAACCATAATTTCGTTGTCTTTTGAGGCCACACTCAGCAAAAAATCTGACTTGGGATACCATTGAATGTCCATGATGTCACTATGGTATTTTTTGGACAAAACAAAACTACAAGAACTTGCTGGTCTGTTTTTTTTTTTTTGTTTAAATTTTTCTAATAATTTTTGTAAAAAAATACTTAAGCAAAACACTTGATGATTCAATGTCCCAAACTATAATACTATTGGCACATCCAACTGCAATAATTGAATTGTAAAATGGTCTGTATTAAAATTATAAACTGAAATAAAGTTAGATCAATAATCTAAATTATACTTCCAAGCTAAACAAGTAATATTTTGCTGATTTTGGTGTTTAAGAACTAGCGGCGGCTGATTGTTTGAGTATATTTTGACAACATCATTTTTAAAAGCAATTGCATATTTGGAACTATGAGGATGCCACTGAAAAACTCTGATAACACTGTTCTTCCTAATCGCAAATAGTGATTATAATTTTTAAAATTTTTTTTTTTTTTTTTACCAATCTTCTCCTTTCAAGGACCACATGCTAAAGTCATTTTCTTTTGAAGACAAAATCCATGGGTTTATAGGCGCATTAATTGTGTCAATGAGTTTGATAAAATTTTTGGCTATTTTTCTCATTAGTGGAGGTACTTGTTGATCTAAAAATCGCTAGTTAGCTTAACGGGGACTTAATTAATCCAGCAAAAAATTTTTTCTTTTTACTTGAATGAAAGTGCGTCACCGCTTCGCACAGACCAGTGAACCCATTGTCAATAAATGCGTTCAAAAGCCTGCGGAAAATTGGCTGCTTGTCAACAATTATCGCATGAGCTGCATATATAGACGAAGTTTGATTTAGAATATCATCAATTGATTCATAAATAGGAAGTTGATGTTTCTTGATTTTGTTAGAGAAACAAGTTAATAAATAAAGTGCATTAAGTGCTTGAAATAGCTTACGTTAATTAATTTTTTGTCAAAATCGCTGCAATTGTTTGCCTCAAATTGAGCGTTTGTTTCGCTAAAGCCGCATGATGGCTGATTTAGAGAAACAGTGGAAAAACTTTGCAGAACAGATTTTGAATGTAAATTAGAATAATTTTCGATTTCATGAGTCCGACTGGGCTCTTCAGTATAAGTCAAATTGGTCACATTAGACAAAATATTCATTTTTTTTTTTTGGTTCTGATAAAATTAATTCAAAAATAAAATTAATATAATTTTTTTTTGTTGTTGAAATTTTTATTCTTTTCTCTTAGTAAGCTAATATTTGTTATTCAAAATTGAGTTTAATTATTGCAAAAATGCATGTATATAATTTTTGTGGAAAAATTGTAATTTTCAATATATCTTTATAATTAAGAGGAAATATGAAAAAGCGGTTCCTTGAGGCAAATAACAGCATTGCTTCTAAACTGTCTTTTTTAAAAGCAAACTAGCTAATTTTCGATTTATTGATTTTCATGCAATTTTCATAGTTTTATCCAAAAATGAATATGTAAACATTTTTAAAGTCTGTCGAGCTATTTGTTATTTAATACAGACCGATAAACTAGCTTAATATTTTTGTGATAAATAAAATTCTAATAAAAATGCAAATTTTTTCATATAAAATTTCTAAAATATGCTTCAAGAAGAGCTTTCTAAATATTTGCTCTTAATATTTATTCACGTCGAGGAAAGACTGAAATTATTATTTTCTAAGAAGCATTGTTAGTTGTCAACTGGTTGAAATTAGACAGACAGATTGGGCAGCGTTTCTAAGAACTAGGAGCTTATGCAAAAGAAAAGTGATTGCATCCATGGGTAGCTAATTGAATGCATTCTAGCAAGCGGAAATTAGATAATAACGCTCACATTCAATATGTTTTTTAAAATCATACTTAGGAAAGCAAAAAATATTTAATGAAATGATAAGAGCGGAAGTCGTTTAGTTTAGACCAAGTATCGATGCTAAAATTATGCTCCCAGTCAAGCTCAAAATAATCTTATTACTAGCTAAGTGTGTTAGTTTTGTCAAGATTATCCGTAATGCAATTATTTGAGAAATTATTTATTTCTCTCTTTTTCAAATGCCAATTTTCCGCCTCAACATGTAATGAAAAAAGAATTCCTCCAACAAGAAAAAAACTATCATTTTATTAAGTTTTAGTAATAAATTATTTAAATTTAAATTAATTTTAAAATAAATAAATTCAAAGGTAAAATTTAATTCAATCTAGTCATTATGAACAAATTGTTGTTGTAGTGATTACTTAAGTTTATTTACGTCAAGATTTGATGATCTTTGAAAAATTAAAACTAAAATATTGTTATTTAATTTAATTTTCGCTCAAGATTGATCAATTGCAAAATGCGTCAAAGTAGTTTTTTCTAGCCAAATTTAAACAAAATTTATTGCTGTTTATTTGTGTGTTCGTTTCATGCTAAACAAGAATTTTATTTTTTTCTATTTTATTCTTTTTTTAGTTTAAATAAAATTACCTAAGCAATCATGAAAATTTTTATTTTAGAAAAATTAACAAAAAAAAAAACAAAAACAAATTTTTAATCTGTGATTTTGTTCAAAATGGAAGTTGTCGACAAACAAGATGTAAGTAAAAAAAAATTTATTTCTCTAAAATTTTGCTTCCACTGGCTAGTTCAAAAGCCGTAGTCAATTTCCTATAGCTGCATCAACATCAAGTATCGATAATCTTAGCTTTTAATTAAGCTCATTTTATCCAAATTTCAAAAGCTTTAATTATCTAAACAATCTAAAGAGATGAATAAGAAATCGAACAAGCTAGAACTAGTTAGATATTTGCATAAATCGGTTAATTATACATTTCCTCAGACTTGAAATCCCGGCAGGCTACAAACAATCCAATCCAATCCAAAGCTAAATGGCATACAAAGCCGAATAGGGCCAAAAAATAATCCTTCTAAATGCTAGTGCTTTATAACACAATCAGAGAATAAAATGTCAAAGAGGAATTTTTTTTCTCTAAATTTGAAGAAACAAGCGGCGTTTCTCTATGCCGCTTGTTTGTATGAACATGATATAATTAGTCTGGAGCTTGGCTCTATACTCTTGTTCTAAATATCTCGATTTTATATAATGATAAATTATTTTTTATCTCTCAAAGAAAATATTTTTATTACTTAAGAAATCGAATAGCTAAAAGAAAATATTTGAAAAGTAAAAATTCTATTTACTTATGTCTTAAAAGGTTGATGAAAAGATACATAAAAGTTTTTTTTTTCTCTACTTATTCCAAAATTTGTATTAACAATGATAGATTACAAGCATTAATAAGTTTTATTTTGTTGCCTAAAATAAATAAACATTCCAATGCCAGTAGTCTTTAGAAAAAAATCGTTACAATCCAAATTGGCATTAACAAAGCTTTACGATTACTAAATTACATTCAATTACATTTGTTCTCATAGTCATCCATTTTGAAGACTGTCTCTATTTCAAGTAGTGGTCTTGTCATTTAGTCGAAATCATAAATTATTATTTATTTTATTTCTCTTCGAAATCTGAAAAAATAATTTACTATTTTTTTTTCCAG
>PJRA01000443.1:679535-709723 GCA_016987375.1 Brachionus koreanus | reverse complement strand
TGATTCTTTAAAGAATCATTGATTTTTCACTACTTTTTGGTTGACTGGGTAATTTGAACAGCGTGTTTGTCATGGCGTTTGTAAATTGTTGAATCCATCTTTCTCACCCAGTCTAATTATTGAATCTAGATATATATTTTTTCCTTCTTATTTCACTGTAAATTTAAGTTAAAGTTTTTTGTTTTAGTAACATAATTGAATCATAATTTTCAAGTTTATGCTTTTATTCACTTTTTTAGAAAGTCAACATTCAAAATTTCAAAATTATATTGATAAATTAAAAAAAGTTTAAAAATAATTTTTTTAATATGAAATTTAAATATTCTTTTCAGTAGAAAAATAAAGAATGGCTGTGAAATCTAAGAACAAAAGATATTTCAAATCAGTTATTTTGGTCAAAATTAATTTTATCATGATGAAAAAAGACAAAAAAAAACGTCAATAAGATTTAAAATGATTATTGACTTAATTTCCTAAATATTTAAAAAAAAAAATAATCAAAAAATCTTGGTAAAAAATGCTCAACAAAGTATGCTGCACTATGTTTTAGTATTTTTTAAAATATTCTAATTAATTTAACAAAAAAAGAAGAACTGTTGTTCAATTTGTCTATGAAATTCAAAACGCCACATACAAAAAAATTTTAAGATTTAAAATTTTGACTAAAAAATCCTGAAAAATAATTTGAAATTTTTTTTTAAATAAATCAAAACTAGATTAAATAGCAATTTTTTTAGAGTGAAAAAATAATTAAAAATTTTCTTTAAAATATAAAACTTTTAAGTTGACTGCAAGCATTTTTGAAATAAAAATTCATCATTATTTACCTTCTCTTTTCCAATTGTCCAAAGTTTTGTTTCCGGTCTTTTCATCTATCATTTCATGCTCAAGCATCTCAAACTCTTCGTCATTATCAATAGGTATTTCAAATCTGTCCAAATCAATGCTATTCGAAGTACCTTTAACATTAAAATTGTTCGTTATTTCCTTCTTAATACTCGGATGAAACACAATAAATCCATTATTGTCCAACATAATTATATAAATTCCCACTCCCATTTGATACTTTGGACTAACTTTGCTAATTAGCTTAAGCACTGGCACATCCACACCGACCACTCCCAGCAACACATCTTGATTTCTAATGATATCGTAGGTTTTTTTCAAAATTTCAATATCGCGTGCCTGAGCTTCTTCTTCATCTTCTTCATTTTCATCATTTTCTTGTTCTGTAACTGATTGCTCCATATTTGCATCCAATTGATCAACTACATCGTCCTCATATTCGTAATAATAATAGTAATAATTTGGATCATAGTAAGGACTTTCGACAAGCTGAAGTTTTGTCGTAGTTGATTCTTTTTGAAGCAAATTTTTAAAATACTCGTCATCTCTATTTATTTGATCTGTTTTGGACAACAGAGAACTTTTGGTCTTAAAAGCCGGTCTTGCTACAGCTATTTTAAGCTCTTTGTCCAAGTGACCGATAAAAACATTACTCCATGTGGTCTCGTGCTGGCCTGTTAACGCCATTGGTCTGCTTAAGACTGGAATGTATTCGTGAACGTGCTCATTAATATCGGCCAATGTAGCAACATGAAAATAGTGGCCATCATTTGCACATGCCATCCATTCAAGGTGGCGCGAATCGGTCATCTCTCTGCCAATCAAATAGGTAAATACTCTGACTTTTCGGCCGTTTTCCCAATTGTATTTTCGAAATACTTGCTCGGCATTATCATTTATTCCATCTGTTAGTAGCATGATAGCTTTGTTGCAACCACACGTATCTGATTTAAGATCGTCGCTCAGCAATAGCTCAAAGGATTTTGTTAGACCCTTGACAACATCGGCAATATCGCTTGTGTTCATGAACCATTTTAGCCGATCATTAAACACTTTTTTGTTCGTACGACCGGCCTGAATAAATCTGTCTCTGTACATGGTTTCATTTGCTCTGTTCATCAGAAAATTAACCTTGGAAACAAAATTTTTATCTTTTTTTTATTTTAAATTAATTTAAAAAATTATCTATTTTATTGTTTAAGAAAATTCAATCAAGCAGCTTAAATATATTTTGAGGTCAATTTAAATTTTGAATATGGTAAAACCATTAGGTAAATCAACAAGTATAAAATTAGAATAAAAAATTTTATTTTACGATTTTTTAAAATCAGACTTGTGCAAAACCTTAAAAGAAAATTATTCCAAATTATTTTCTAAGTTTAAATTATTAATAAAAAAATCAATTGACTTGACTTGTAAAAGCAAAATTTACGAATAACCAATTTTGTAAAACTGCTAATGCCTAAGTAAAAAAAATAAAAATGAAAATTTTTTATATTCAACTAGTAATATTTCAAAATGAGTTTTTTTCCCTTATAAAAAAAATTGAAACTTATTTTTAATTGAGATAAAATTTTATAAAACTTTTTTTTTATTTTTAAAAAATTTAATTAATTTTCAGAAAAAAATGTCTAATTTGTCAACATAAATAAATCCTCAATGGAATTGGCTGAATTTCTTGATAGTGTTGTTAAATTCAAATCCACGAAAGCTTTCAAGGTGTCGTTGAAAAAATTCAGTGAATATGGCTGCTATAGTTCAACACTAAAGCAAGCAATAATGGGTTCAGATATTTTTGTTAAAATGTCGCAGCAATAACTACTCACTTAGAAACATAACTAAAATTGAGATTTTATTAACGTAAATGCTCCACTTTTAAGAAATTTCATTTCCAAAAATTTTTTTTTTGACATGTTTTCAAGTTATTTTTTTTAAATTACTGCTACTAAGAATAATAAAGAATTCAGTCAGAAAAGAAAATAAATTTTCTGAATTTTTTATTTTTTTTTTTAATTTTTTGGCTGGAAAAAATTTAAAAATTAATTAAACATCCTTCAATGAGTATGAACAATGTATTTTAAATCTTAACACTCAAAGGACGGGGTATTTTTGTCAAAATATTTGCTTAAATGATACATTAGTTCCATAAAAGTCTGTAACATGAAAAAGACTAAATTTAAAAGACCATAATCAAAGCTTTAAAATAAATATTAAGACATGTATGATTGATAATTAATTAAATAATTCATTCTCCTTTGAGTGCTAAAGGAAAAAATCTGAAAATGATAGCGATAGCAACTTTTCACAGCAATTTTTTGATATTTCGTAAGATTTTGAGTAAAAGTTGTCAGACATTTCGATAAAAATACTCTTAATAATAGTAGCTTCTCTAATGCAAAACTAAATTAACCATAACAATAATTCAATCTTATGAAAATTTTATATTTTTATAAAAATTATATTTTTAAAACATCGCCAGAATATGGCGAAAAAATAAATAAAAAAATATTTTTTTTTTTACTAAGAACATGAACCACCTCAAAATTTATTGATTTTTTTTTAGGAATTTTACTCATTAAATATCATAGATTAAAATAGACTTCAAAATAGACAAAATTAAGAAATTTTATTATTTTTATGTATGGTGGAAACAGGGTCAAAGCGAACCTCGAAGTGTTAAAATAGGAAATTTTAGCTTTTCCATTTGTAAGAGCTTTCAAATATGTAGACAAGTCAAATCGACTATTGAGTTATATTCTTAGGCTCTTTGGTTAACTATCGAACAGTCTGCGACCACATAAAGTTATTCTCATCCTGAGATATTGGACTTCAAGTACAACACACTTTGAAAAGTGTCTATTATTTTCCAAAGAAAAAAAAATTTTAAAAATAATAAAATGTAAATCTTTAATAAAATTTTTCAGACCAAGGAAATCATTGAAATTTGATTTATTTTTTTCATAATTATACTTGTGTGAAAATTTTCAAGTCAAGCCAAAGGACTTTTTAACAACAAAATTGTACTTATTCTAATTTTTATCTAAAAAATAAACTTATCACATAGATCTGATAGAAAATGATGAATGAATAAGATCATTTAGAAGTGTTTTAGAAAAATAAAATACTAATCAATAGAGAGATTGATGCTTACTTGATCGGAAAATAGGAGAATGTTAAAAAAATCATTATCGCTAAGTGTGTCCATAATGGCTTCGATCAATTTTTTGGCAATTTCGAGCTTTTGGCCAGTCATTGAACCGCTTACATCGAGCAGTATGAGGACGTCTTTGGGTGACGCAGCAGCCATTATGTACCAAGATTGAAGACGACAATCGAAAAAGTCCTCGTAAATAGGCACATTCCAATAAGCACCCGGATATCGTCTAAACAAACCATTTGAACTGCAAAAATATTGCCAAAAAATTTCATTGTCATAATCATAATTTTTTTTGAAATATTTGTCCAAATCCTCGGTCCAATAGGCAGTCATATTTATGTCCAAGTCCTGTCTGTAGACATTGGTCGGCACATGTATAGTCGATCTATTTCGATTTATTCCTTTCTTAAACGCCTTAAAGTTTTCATCATATGTGCGATTAAAGCAGCTAACATTCCAAAAGGGAATATTTCCCTGAAGCGCATACTCGACCGCTGTGTAGTCGTACGTGTCCAAATTGTTGCTCTTCTCCATATAATCATAGTAATAATCGTTTACACTAGATTTCGTTGTAGTAGTTGCAGCCTTGGTTGTGGTTTGATTTTTAGGCCGTCTAATGAGACCGGGCCTCCTGAATTTTGCTCTGCGTGGGCCATTTTCCCTCGCAGATCGTTTTCTTACCTTTAAATGTGCATGAACAACACTCGACAACGGACACTGAGTGCTCGCATTGTGCACCGTTCGTTTTAGCCGACCAAACTGCCTTGGTCGATAATCAAACTCAAGTTCATCATCTATCAAATCAAACAAATCTAGCTCGTCGTCCAATTTGACATTATGTCTTTTCCTAAAGCCTTTGCTCTCGGCCAAATTCGATCTATTCATTTTGTGCTTAATTCTTTGCTTTCTGGTCGCATTGGCCATCATTGTTGCAATCGTGCTCGTTTCAATCGGCTCAATACTCTCGTCCACAACTTCTGAGTCTGATTGTGAATCGTCAGACACATATTCTTTGGCGTCACAGAACGTTTTGGGACTTTTGGCGTCGTAGTAGGCGAAGCTGGCCGATTGTTTGACGCGGCTCGAGTCGCCTCGGTACTCGTCGAATGTTTTCTCGACCATGTCTGTCAAATTTTTGACTATTAGAGTCTTGTGGTTAAGAACGCGGCTAATTGTGCGCGATATGTTCACTATCATTTCGGTAAAGTTAATCCAGGCAAACTTGGCGTCCTTTCGCAATTGTACATTGTATGTGGCATTTAAAAGCTTGTAACCGGAATAGTTTAAGCTAAGCTCGTAAAGCTCGGTCGACTTTGAGTCTATCCAATTTTTGAACATGTCCGCATGGGTCTGATTGAGAGATTCGGCCGAGTAGTTGAACGGCTTGGGAACCGAGGCCGTCGGAGACAAAAAACTCGATGCGTGCTGATCCGAGTCGGGTTTGTGAGCGCTGGTCGCCTTGGTCTGGACTCTGGCCGTGCTCGACGCTGTCTTGCGTAGACTGCCGCGTCTGCCCGTCTCGGCTCTGTACTCGGCTAGCATCACTGTCATCGCCGATAACAATATAAGCTTAATGCATACAATGATGATGTGTTTTTTTTTAAATTTGTTAAAATATTTTAAACATTTTGCTAGAAAAATAGACTTCATGATGAAGATGATGATATATCAGTAGTAGTATTGATTGAGCGCGCCTAGCCGATAAGTTGCTCAACATTGCCAGCCGACTTTCTATTTACAAAATTTGCCATTATATCATAAACATTTTTGGCTAAAAATTAGAAAATAAATTAGAAAAAAAAAATTGTAAAAAATTATTTTATTATTTTCTGTATGAGAAAGTAATACTGAGAAAATAATTGTGTGTTGAGCAAAAATCGATAGCTTTTAAATTCCTCATTGATTCAAAAGATATCTTTATTTTTCTTTTCCTTTTTTTTTTTCTTAGTGTTGTTTTGTTTCTGTCAAGACATACAAGTTTTTTGATCGTTGGGAATTGAATTCAATTTAATTGTCGTAATTCAACACCTTGTGATCAATTAAAAGAAAAAAGAAGAAAAAAATTTTTTTTTTCCTTGTTGTTTTTTAAAACCGATAGAATTTATCTGCTTTGTCAAACAAGCCTTTTTTAATGCACAACTCTCGATGTTTATTCGAGTTTGGAAATTCGCATCAATTGTTAAAATTTTCAAAATAAAAAATAACAGAACAAAAAAAAAATAAAAAAAAACAAATATATGTATATATTATGCTTAGCTAAATTTCATCCGAGTAAAATAATGAAAATCAATAAAATTCAACAGTTACACACAATACGTGTAATACAATATTAAGGTAAATACAATCAAACTAACAGAGTATGTCCTATTGGAACTAAAAATATTTTACTTTAAAAATAAATAAAATTTAGAAAAAAAATTTTTTTTTTCTTAATTAAAGCTCTCTTTATTTTAGCAAAGACATTATTTGAATAATTTCATAGCACTTTGACTGTGTATATGTGTGAGTGTGTGTTCGTGTGTTTAGAGTGTACAATTATTGGATTTGGTTCGATTTCCGTTTTTGAAAAGTCATTAGAATTTTCCTAAAGAGTCTAAAGCCAGTGAAGGCATAATGAGAAGTGAAAGAAAAAGCTTAAAAATAATAATTTATTGATAAATCGGAGTGTGAGTGATCCAGTCTGATACAATAAATGCAATATATAAATAGTAATAATTTATTTTAATTTTTAAGCTGATCTTGAAATCAATTGCTGCACACACAAAAAAAATTCTCTCTCTCTCTCTCTCAATTGCCATTATTGGCACGAAACCTCAAGAAAAAAGTCTTGCATCAGCTTAGCTTTAAAGTTGAAATCTAAAGTGATTAATTTTTTCAGCATAATTCTCTCTATTAACAACACAAATAATTTTTTTTATCATTTATACACATCTTTTTTCTTGCTTTCAAATTGATTAGATTACTACTCTATCGCATCTAGAATTTTTATTATTCTAATTATATATTGTTGCTTTTGAAGAAAATCGATATTGTGTATATGTGCGCCTAACATCTTGAAAAAATCTGTTCATTTATAGCCCAAGATCTAAATTCTGACCCATTTTTTATTTGACTTTCAGTAAAGCAACTAAAAATTTTAATTCGATTTTTTTTAAATTCAGAATTAAGAGGATTTAAGTGATTGTCAAAGTAATTTTATGTCATTTAATTTTCGAGTTTTCATCAAGAAAAAAATCGCGTGAGAGACCGCGTCGATTTTTTAATGGAAAATTATTAAAATCAATTCAAGCTAGAGTAAACAGGATACTAGCTTTATTATTTTAAATCTAAAATAATAGTTTTATTATAAGTATTTTACTTGTGATAAATTTTAAACGAAAAACCTTTCAGACCTAGATAAGGTATTTAAATACTAAAAAAAATATTTGTTCACCTTTCATCAATCCACTATTAACAACAAGATGTCTTCTAACAGAGCATGATCAACCCAAAAATTAACAATTTTCAGAAAGCGGAATTTTTCTAAACTACTAGTGCCAAAATTTGAAATTTATTGAATTGAAAAAAAAAAATTATTTTATACCTTTTATTCAAAAATATTACTTAAAAAAATTGTTTCTCTAAAAATTCTTAAATAATTATTAGCTGATGAATAAGCTTATGTTTAAAAATAGAATAAACTAATACTCAATTTTCAATAATGTTAATTGACAGCGATTGAAAAAAAAATTTTTTTAAACAATTTTGTTGTTAATTTAGCTTCAATTGATATAAAAATACAGCTTTCTTATAATATTTCCGATTAATGTTTATTTTTCAAAATAAAAAAATCACAATGAAAATTATTTCAAATAAGACTCCAAATAATTCCTGTAAATATACTTACATCAATCGATTGAATTAATTATTACCCAAGAGGAAAAACCAATTTTATCTTAGTTATTAATATTGATTCTTTATTTTTTTTTAATTTATTTATTGAATTTTGCTCTTAGAAAAATTTGCTTTTCTTTAACCAATTTTTCTAAAAAAAAAAAAATTTTGTATGTTTAGTTGAATATTTTCAAGATGAATTTTAGTTAATCTTTTACTAGAATAACTGTTAGCTAAAAAAACTAAACTAATTTCCAGTAATTTTAACAATCTAGTCATGTTTTGTTTCTCAAATTTTTCTAATTAATAAATTTAATTACAGACACAATTTTTTTTTTATAATAATTAATTACTTTTAGAGCTTGATCAAATATAAACCTCGTTAATTTATTTGATTAAAATTTCATTTTGGAAAAAACCATTTCCCTAAAGTTTGCTAAAATTATACTTAACTATCTTTTATTCTCGCTAATGATCATTTGAAATCCATATAGCAGCTTTACATCATTTTGTTCAGCTGTTGAGAGCAATCAACCTCAATTATCAAATGACCTTTACACATCACAATCAACTTAATTACTTTATAGTTTTATTTACAATGCTAACATACGCTATCGGCTTGTTCTTCATGATTTGACTGATTTCGATATTCAAAGACGCATTGAAATCTGGTGTTTCCAGACACATTATAACTTATAATCAGAAAAGGGTTTAGTTTGGAAATTATGATAAAAGAAATCAATGGTTAGTGAGTTGTGAAAAGAAGACCTTTTGATCAAAAAAGTGATGTTGGGCGTTTGATGAAATTTTCAAGGGGTTAGACACTTTGTGCTGGTTTCAATGAACAATTAGAACTAATGTATTCTTCACTTCAAGAAAGAAAAATTCTTTTTTTTGGTCAACTGAAAGCAAGATAACACTAGACCTAATACAGTTAGAAGAACATTGACACAAGAGCTTGAAGGGATTGAACTTCTTTCTCATTCAGCAATCTAGCCCTAATCTTCATCCTTCTGATTATCATTCTTTTTGTTGAAAATGAAGACCACAAAAAATTCAAAAAAGAAATTCTAAAATATCAGAAAACAGCAATAATTATTGTAATTCGTGAAATATGCTTTGTTGAAGGTCAAAAGAAATGTAAGTAAATGGCTATAGAGCATAATGGTTTATACTTTGAAGATTAGCTAATTGTTGCTTTATTTTATTGGTAAATTAAAAAAGTTAAAATAAAATGAGCCGTATATCTTTTAATCTTAAGAGTCTTGATTTTGATCAGCCTTAAGCTTGATTTCATTTGAGACTGTATTATCAGAATTTTTGTTTTCAAAACTGATGTTGAAATGAACCAATCTTTGAATTTGTCTTGAAGTATTAAGTAATAGTTTGCTTCACAAAAAAAATTATTACTGAATAAATGGATGCTTTTTAATTACTTTTTCAATTTTACCAATTTCTAATGAAATATGACTAATTTCTCTGATAAAAATATTCTGAGATTTCAACATTCCATTTATCTTTTTTGTTTTTGATATTAATTGAACTTTTAAAATTCGTTAAAGAGAGAAAATTTTACACATTTTTTAATCGATGCCACAAACCTAGGCAAAAATGAATAACATTATTATTTTCTATAAAATAAAGAAAAAAAGAATTTAGCTTTTGTTTCATTTTTATTAATTAATATGCTTAATCTGATTTAAAATAAAAACATCATAAATTAATTTTTCTCTTTTTAATAATAAGAATTTCAATTAAATTAGAAAAAAATTTTCAAATAGCTTGTATAATAAATGCGCTTTTTTGGCGAGGCTCAGTCGCTAAGTTATTTATAATAAAAAAATAAGTGGAAAGCTTAATCCGTAAATTGCCTATTAAATTTTTTTTCTGAGTTGATTAAATATTAATTATTTTTTTGGCATAATAAGTAAATTTTCCCAAAACCTGTCCTATTCCGTCGGGAAAATTTAATTCACTCAAGCAATTATTTTAAACCTCCTGAAAACTTTTATTTTTTTAAGAGAGACATTTTAAAAATGTCAGACTATAATGAATCGAGCGATGCTTACTCTATTTTGAATGATAAAGAAAAAGGTTTTCTAAATATTTGACTAAAAAACATCATAAATAAAGAAAAATTTTTTTATTAAAAAAGGCAACAATGCCCGACCGCGGATTTTGTCCAATTTCCGCAAAGAGTCCACTTCTACAAATGGAAGTGTCAAGAGTGTGAAAAGCGAGCCTGGCAATCAAAGTTCAGTGGAAACCCAGACCGACTGGAGCTGGATTCAAGATATGGAGTTGATTAAAAGGATAAAATCTGAAGGTGCAGAGATATTCGAGGAAATAGTCAACGAAATGGGGCAATCAAGCGAGTCCGAGCAAGAAGATGAGCCGGCTGTGGCGCCCACGCCAAAACCAACGCCAATTGTTGAATCCATAGGACCACCTAAAATATTACAATTCAATCCGGAAATTAAAAAAAATGAAATACCACCAAGAGAAGACAGTCCATCGATCTCGATTGAATCTGATCCGGTCGAAAATCTGGGACAATTTATGAAGGACTTTAATGTCCATTTACAAGGTGGTGAATACTGTGAATTCTGTGGCGAAAAAACAAAGCCTTGGCCATCTGTTCATCAGCAAGAAAAGCAAAATCCTGAATTGGTACTAGCAAAAAAATTCTTGGTTAAACTTTTTTTATTTAATGTTAAAGCTTCATTGTTGTAATGATTATCGTGAATTTGTCGAAGCATTGATTCAATACCAGATTGAAAAAGAAAGGGCTAATAAATTGTACTCGATGGATTATGATAGTCAAAAAAACACAATTAAAAATGCCAAAGCTAGAAAATTGGCTGAAGAAAGAGCTGAATTAAGGTTTTTATGAATTTTTGTTGTTTTTTTTTCTTATTTAGATTTATTATGTTTGAAGAAACATGCAGCGAATGGTGGAAAAGCACAAAAGATTGGAGCGAATTGAAAATTTGCGACAAGAAAAGCAGCAATTACAGCAGCAGTTGCAGGCTAAACAAATTCATAAGGCAAATGAACAAAGTAAATTTTGATTTTTTTAGCTTAAATAGGTTTTTGTGAAAAAGAAAAAAAAGCTAGAAGTAATTTAATTTAAATAAAAAATATATAAAAGAAAAATTGGGGAGTGAAAATTTAGAAAATATGAGCAACAGCGAGCACAGTGAGGCTTTATTGAATAAAAAAACGCCTCGAAACCGAACCACAGATGATAAGCATAGCCCCATATCAGTTGACCAAATATCTAATACTCTAGGCACACCTGTACAATCTCAGTATAATTGTAACAAAAATTTTCTTAAGACTGCTTTTGTTTTGACTTGGAACAAAAAGAAAATAACACCGCTAAGTTTTATGCTAGAGGTGCACTTTTTTGCTCAAACAAAAGACACTTAAAGAACATTAGCTGCTTATCGCACAAACATTCAAAATTTATCAATTTTGGTTTTATTTTATTTTTAAAAATTATTTTATTGAAGTGTTCAATCAAAATAGATCGATAAACTATCAACTATCTAATTTGAGATATTTACATGAGGGCTGGACTGTGAGGCCGAATACGCCAATTAGCCAAGACTTGGACGATGTCGACGAAGAAGAGTTCAACTTAGTGGCACGAGAAACGGTCGACTCTATTGAGGAAAGGGTAAAAAATTTTAGATATAATTTATTTCCTTAAAAAAAGTCAATTTTAATTTTTAAAACGAACACACATATTTTTTTTCTCTTGTTTTGATTCTTTCATTAAAGCAGGAATGTTTATGTATAAAAAAAATATGTATAGTAATTATTGTATTAGAAAATTTATTTTTTATTACTAGCGAAAATTTTTTTTTCTAGTTTAATAAAAAATAATAAAAAAAAGTGTGAAAAAATTGCAGACGTCCTCTGCCTTTTTTTCAAATTGAGTTGAGTTTACATTTACTGCTTCTAAACTAACAAGCTATTCGATTCTGACCGAATTGCCTAATTTCCAAGTCTAATTGGGATATCAGTTAGGTTTGAAAATTTTTTTTTCTAGTTTAATAAAAAATAATAAAAAAAAGTGTGAAAAATAGATAAAAAGAATAAATAATCAATTGATCAATTATTTGTTTGTTTATTTTGTTTTTTTGAATCAGCTTTTGGCAGACGTCCTCTGCCTTTTTTTCAAATTGAGTTGAGTTTACATTTACTGCTTCTAAACTAACAAGCTATTCGATTCTGACCGAATTGCTTAATTTCCAAGTCTAATTGGGATATCAGTTAGGTTTGATGAAGTTGGCATTGAAAAAAGTTATTGATTGATTGAATCCATTGAATTACTATCGAGTTCTGGTAATGATTTAGCTCTTCTTTTTTTTTCAATACGTAAATCTAAAGTTGGAAATGATAGCCATATTGTGACCGATACCAATTGTATTTTTGGAAAAAAATTTTTCTTACAGCACAATTTATTTTAATTATTTGCTTAATCTGTATGAAGCTAAAGCTCTTTCAGAATAAAAATATAAAAAGATATATTTATAAAAATTAAGAAATTTAAAATTAAGGTTAGATAAATAAAAATAAAAAATTTTATTTTATTCAAGCTTTTATTAAAAACTAATAATTATTAACAAATTTAAATGGGATACAATTAATTTAATTTTTAGATTTAAAAAAATTTTAAATTTCAGTCTGCTTCAATTTTTTCAAATTTTCAGTTTCACAAACACTAAATGTTTGTTTAATAAACTTAATTTTGGAAGGATATGTTGGAAATTGCTCAAAAAACTGGGTTAATTTTTCTAAATGTCCTCTAGCTTCGTCTACTGAAATTAATTTAGACTGCTCTTCATCCTCATCATCAACAGATTCTTCCTTAAATTCGCTAGATTTTTCTATTAGATTAGAATCTACCAATACCTCATTAATGATCTGAATATCATCAGGAACTTCGAAAGTAGGAATATCTGAATCACAATCAACATACTCTTCTGCACTCAGATCAGTCTGAGCATAAAAATCGTTAGCCGTTTTTTAGAATTCATTTTTAACTTTATACAATGAATTCAACAATGACTAAACCAACATATGTATATGAATTAAAAAAATTATAATGGGCTTTATTTACGATTAAATTACATGTATTTATATTAAATTAGTTTAAAATTTGTCTGGGTTTTAATTAAATTTTGGGGTTATTTATTGGGCTATAAATAAAAGTAACTTTACATTATTTAAATTAAAGGAATTCTGTTCTGTGATATTTTGGGGCCATAATTAAAATGGGCTTTAAACGTATAAGGTTATAAACGCGAGCCAAATGAAAAATAAAACTAATCGAGGAGGCTTACGGATACTATAAATTAAATCTAACAAAAGGAAGAAAAGATGAGAAAAGAAGAAGAGAATTAGAAACAAAATTGAACTGGAAATAAATGAAACCCTACTATGTTTATGTATAGACCTGGATAACTAAATTCAACACGGACTAATTATAATTTTTTTTTATTTTTCCTTTCAGCTACTATAGCAGGTATCCTGCTGTAGCTTTTCATTATTATTATTATTATTATTAACTTATTTTCTTTTTAGTTAATTAACAATTTTAATTCTTGAATTTATTGACAAAAAAAGGAAAAAATTAATAAAAAAGACTTGTGACAAAAAGTTAAAATAATGAGAATATTTAGTGAGCAGAATTTTAGATTGGCAAATGAACCAATTTGATCGGATCGCATCCAACACTAACTCTTATGGTCATTAACTAAAAATTAATGCAAAAAAAAATAGGTCTTGAAATTTGGGTTCAGAAATTCTATTTTTAAAAATTAGACTTTTTCAACAAAAAAAAAAATTTAATTTAAGATTTTTTTCGAGACTGACTGAGTTACCAAAAAACTTTCATATTGAAGAGATTTTAATTATTAGTTATTCATTAAGATTTAATGTCTAATGCCTCTATTCTTTTAATTTAAAATTGATATCAGCTTTTGAATTTCATCTAAAAAACTTATTAAATTAAATAAAAAATTAAAAAATAATTATAATATTTTTTTTTATTTAAGAATTACGACAAACCACTGATAATTCGAAAATATAAAAATGAGAAAAATTTTTTGGTTATTTTTCCAGACGGAACTGGAAATATTTTCTACCCCAGTGGCAGAATAGCGCTATCAATAACCCAAGTCTCATCTGGTCTAAACCTGCTCACGGCATTTAGTGATGATGAGTCAAATCCCATTTTGATAGCTTCGTTTGACCCGTTTGGCAACGCTTGTGCCAATTATTTGACTGGCAGGGCGAGAATGATTCTGAGCTCGCTTGGCGGCCTAGAACTGGATCCGGATGGAAATCGAAAAAAAAGATGGCTATGGCACGACCAGTCCGAGCATGTGCATGCGCCTCCATTTCAGCCCATCATATTCTCAATAAATAATAACATTAGCATCAGAGTAGTAAATCAGGAAAAAATAAATGTTCATTTTTATGCCGAAAATCAAATATGTAAATTTAAAGTTGGCACTAAAATGAAGATCAAGCGGCCAGAATTGATGCCACCTTCGTTTAAAATCGAACTTTCTGAATTGTATCTTAATAAAAAAAGAAATCGTATAGAGTAAGCTTTTTTTTGCTAATCTAGTTAATTATTGTTGATAAAATATTTTAATAACAAGGAATTTAATAAAATCAATTAACAATGAGATTAATTATGGTGTTAAATTGCCTAAAATTGTAAGCAGCAAGGAAAATTATAACAAAAATAAACACGAGTCTGATAGAAGAAAGTCAAAACAAAAATCATCAAAATTTATAACAGTGCCATAAAAGAAAAAACAAAAATTAGATTTAATTTAAAATTTTGTTTATCCATTTTTTTTAAATTTATTTAAAATTATTTATTTGTGAAAATAAATTTTAAACTAAAACTCGTAAAAAAAAACTATTTAAGTAAATTATCTTTGTTTTCGTTTATTTTTTTTAAACCAAAACATGCTTAGTACTAAAAAAATCAAAAAAAGTATGACATATTTCTCGGTTTTTTCACTATTTATCCTAATTGCTTGTTTGTATCTAAAAATTTAAAAATTAATTGCTATTTTATTTCATGTTAAGATTTTTTAAAAGCAAAAATTACTGATTATAGGCAATATTGTGTTCAGCTTTTGCTTTTAGACTATGTTTTGAACACTGGTGGCATATTGTTTGTTTATTTAGAGTAAAATCATTTCCCATTGATGTTTGTTCCTCTCTGGAAGGAAAAACAACTCCATTATCGTCTATTTGCACTACTTTTGTAACACCATTTTTCTTTTTATTAAAAAATAATTGTTTTAAGTTATTCCAAAATAGAAATAAAATAGTAAATATTGGAATTGTAATTGAAAAATTGGGTAAAAATTTTTTCTCTAAGATAATATTTACCAAAACACAAAATAAATAAAAATTAGTAAAATTAAAAAAATTAAGATTTTTTTTTTTTTTTAGAAAATATTTAAATTTTTGTCTGGTTAATTACATTTAATTTCGAAAAAAAAAATTTTTTTTTTGCATTACTTAAAAAATGTTCATTTAAATAAATAAACAAATAAAATGGTAAAAATATTTTGCCATCAATGTCTCATGAAAACAAATTGAGTATTTTAATTTTAATATCTTTTGTTAAGAACGACTTTTAACAAAGAATGTCTAAACTTTAGATAAACCTCAAAAACAATAATGTTAGTATAATTTGGGAAAATAAAAATTAAAGTAACATTTTATTATTACCACTAGTACTAGTCCTGTAAAATGTAAGTCACTAGTTTTGAGTATTCCGTACTCTTCAGCGCTTATTATTTTTCCATTGCATGCTTTCAAAATAATAAAACATTGATTTTTAAAATTTCTCAACTCAAAATTAAATACTTAGAATTTTTCCAAAATATTCCAAGAAAACACATCTATGATGATCAATATTTGGATTAGCTTCGTTACTGGAAAACAAGTCATTGAATACTATCTTGTATTTGCGTATTGACTCTAAAAAAAAATAAATTCATTTTAAATTTTATAAATTTTTTTCTGCTTAATTTTATGTAAATTGTAAATAATTCTAATAAATAAAAACAACATTTAAATCAACCATTAATTCAAAACTAGATATCATTTTTTGTTCAATTCGATTCACTTGATTGATTTTTTTGTGAATTTTTCTAGTGAACAAAATCTTGTATTTGTTATCAGATCTAATTTATTCTTTAAATTTCTTTTTTGCATAAAAATATTGCTCATTGAAGGATTCATGTTTATTCGTAGTATGTTAAAATGTCTCATTTTAAAAGTCACTTTCTTGTTTTTCTGGCCACTAAACAAATATTCAATATTTTTTTCAATTAATAATAATTTTAAGATTAATTGATTAATATATATTTTAAAATAACTGTATTGGAAACATTTTAATCTATAAATCAATCCACCTTAAATCTTTTTAAAAAAGTTAATAACTTTTTCTTTAAGCAATTAATATTTCTATTTTTCTGGTGTTAAACAAAATGAATTTTCTAGTTTGAAGCAAAAGTAGGATTGGTTTTGAAATTTGAAAAATTAATTAATCCCATGGAAAAATTTTTATCTAAGGACTTTTTTGGAAAATGCAAAACATCAAGGAATATAGAGGGGTCTTTTGAAAGTCTTTTTTTAGCCTACTTTGTTTTTTATTCAATAAATTTAATCATTTTTTATAATTTTTTTTCAATCACATCTTAATTCAAAAATAGAAAAAAAATTTTTAATTTTTTTAACAAAATAATTTTATTTTCATTGAAAAAAAGTAAAAAAACGAGTCAATTAAAATATGGGTCGAAAATTCCCTCCAGCTTTTGAGTTTTAATGAAAATCTAGGGGATTTATTCAAAATTTAATTTTAATTTAGAGAAAATGAAAAAATAGCTAAATTTTAGTATCAAGAAAAATAGGTTTTGTAAATTTTAGTACAATGGAACAGAATAAAAAGTTAAAAATTACTATAACTTTTCTTAAGTCAAAAGCAAGTTTTGTAAACTCAACATGGTGCAGCATTCAAAGTTGCATTATTATCAACAATCTGGTGAAACTCTTCAAATTTAGAATAACTAAAATTTGGAAATATTTGACTATAGTTCATTTTGCAGAGACTTTGCATATCATTAACAGACATTGACTTTTGATTCAATTGCATTAAAAAAAATTATAACCATTTTTAGCATCAATTTATGTTCTAATTGTTTACATTGTACCAAATTTCTCTATTGTTGCTAGTATTTTTTTTTTAGAAAAAATCCTCTAAAAAACCCATTAGAAAATGCTAATTATCGTTTCAAGACTTAAAGAATCCGATTCTGAACTTGATCAAGAAATTCTCTTGAACCGAATAAGATTAAAATCATGATCTGGATAGGATTTTTTCAGGAATCCTTAGGAGATCCTGTACAAGATTTTATACACTAGCAAAAAACTGGCAAAAAAAGTTTATTTTATTTGTTTTTTTTTAATTAAATTTTGAATAAAAGAGAAGTCTCATTTATTTAACTAAAATTTGGTTGTATTTTTTACTTGATTGCTTGCAAAACATAATACATATCTATTTAATTTTCTCTGTTGACAATAAAATTACCTAAAGTAATGGCAATGAATTTCAATTAAAATTAATTTAAATTTAAATGCTTCAAAAATATAATAGCTGTTATTATCTTAATAACTAAAAATTTTTAAAATGTTTTTAAATATCTATGCAATTATTTAACACACAAAGGACAAGTATCAATTTTTTTATACTCTATTTCTTTGGTAGCTGTTCATCAGATTTCCAAAAACCCAATTTCATCTTAAAATATTTATTCATAGTAACAAATTCAGAGAGTTTTTAGATGGATATTAATAACCATTTAAAAGATATATGAGCAAAGAGAAAATTTCAAGTTTCGGTCTTTTGAGTGTTAAATGAGAGAGCTCGTTATTTTTTAAACACTTGCCAAAAGCTTTTTCAATACTTCCCATAGAGAAAAAAATTCTGTTTCCATATGAATTTTTAAAACTACAGATGAACCATATATATAAAATTCAAATTGAAAAAAAATGTGATATCAATATACCACACGTCTCGTACTTAAATGTGCTATGCATAAAATCATAGTTTGTTAAATTTTTGGATTTATCTATCACTCAGCCTCATGTAAAAAATAACATTTTCAGATCATACCAGCTTATTATTCAAAATCAATCATTTTCCCTTTCGAATGATGTGTTTCAAACATTTTTGACTTTGACTGTTAAAAAATAATTCTAAAAAAAATCACTTGATTTCAAAATTATTGGGAATTAAGAAAAAAAAATTGGTCAAATCTTAAATCTTATGCAACATAAAAATAAATAAATGAGGAAAAAAATAATCAAACAATAACTAAAGCTTGAAAAATGAGAAATTATTTACCTCTTCGTTTTAATTTTTCCATTAGCCTATGATGTTTAATGCGACAACTTTTGTCACTCATTAAATAGCTACAATTTGTTTCGGGCACATAAACTTCATATTTTAGAATGTTCCACAATTCCAGACTTTTGATTCTTAGCGTCAGCGAATTTGACTTTTTAAATTTAAAAATATAATCGTTTGGCCTATTTGGAAATAGCTCCAAATAGTTCAAATAAATAAGTCCCGAGTTGGTCTTCAAATGCATGAATAGGTCACCAGTGGCTCTTTTTTGTATGATTGCGTAGCTTAAAACAAAATCGCTTGAAATCGAGGCCAATTTTGTATAAGTTTGTAGTAAAAGATTTATTTCATTGATTTTGTCCAATTCATATCTAAAATGAAATCTGAATTCGGACTCCTTTGCAGAGCCTGCTTTTCTGTTTTTTTTTGCATAAACGGTTTTTCTTGTTTTTTTCATTGAAACTAATTCTAAAATAGGATGAGACCGGGACATGGAGCTTACATTTTTTTTGATTTTTTTTACTTTTTTTGTGTAGTAAGCTTGTCTAATTGAGCCAACGTAATCTTGTGGTATGTTTTTCCGGACCATAAACTTTGTCTCGGCATCAAACAAAGTCAACTCCAAGTGGTCACAGTTGCTTTCATTTGGATTGAAATAGACTGGGTTTAATTCAGCTTTTGCTTCAAAGCTAACATACATATTGCTAGCAATGTCTAATTTTTTCACTGATTTTTGGTAATAGTAGCTGTTTCCATTTTTGCCGAGTGTTTTCTCTTGGACTATGTTTATGATGTTTTTTTTCTTCAAGCTAAGTTTAATCTGATTCAAGATGTTGGTTAATTTAGACCTAGTCTCAAGCAGCTTTTCATAGGTTTCTAAACTAAGGATCGAAAAGGAATGATTGAATTGCTTCAAGTGGGTATAATCACCGCATGGTGTAATGCTGATTATTTTTTTCATGTTATTTTCACTATATGGCTCTGCGTCATACTTATGACTGCTTGACTCACCGTTGCTAACATTAGTATTTTCATGTAAATGAATCGAATTTTTAAAAGGAAAATTTCTCGAATTAAAATCGTTTATTTGCTGCATGGATATAAGCAATATGTACATCAATGAGCTTAAGTTGTCGATTATGAATGTCATGTCAACACATTGAACATTGGTTTGTAAAATTTTTATTGATAATTTAATTTTAAATTGAATAAAATAAAAATAAAAAAAAATATATATTTTTTGAGCTAAATAATTTGAAAAAAAGATCGATTTTATACTTATTTTTTTTTTTTTATTTTTGGTTTGAATGGAATTATTATGCAAATTTTATTAATCAAAAATTTTTTATTTAGTTTTAATTTTTGGCACTAAAGTTTGTTTCTATGTTTTTAAAAAAGGCATTAAATTTAAATTCATTCATCCAAATAATACATAATGTCAATTTAAAGAAAAAATTTTATCTTTTTGTTTTCGAGAGTGGAAAAAAATCCATTGTATCAATTAAAATTTCTAGCAAATTATTAGGACGAGTGCGAATTAAAAAATTCTACTTATTTTTTTGTTAATCCAATAATGACGTTACAGTACAGAAATTTCAAAATTTTCATTTAGAGTTTTTATTTTATAAATTTAATGACATAAGACATGAAATTTGGAAGAGCATTCAGTTTTGGCGAAGAATTATTTTTCGCCTATTTATGTTACATCTTTATTTTGTTTTAAGTTAAATAAATTTAATCATTTTAGAAAATTTTTTCAACCAAAAATCTGAAAAAAAAATTTTATAAATTAATTAATTTCTAAATAATATTGGACAAACTTGTGATATAGCGACATCTCTGTCGACATTACTAGATTAGTTAACTAACTCTGAGCGTTTAAGTTAGGGTACTAATGTAAACAAAACTTTCTTTTTTTTTGTTGAAAAGAATTGTTTTATAGAAAATTTTCCCAACTTTATCGTCATCAAATTTGAAGTCGTTTATTTAAAAGACAAAAACCAACTTTTAAATTTTATTTTTAGATTTTTATTGCAAACTATTTTCGTTCATTTTTCCCTAATTATTATTATTTTTTAGACATAAGCTTCATTGACAAAACAAAAAAAAAACACACACAAGTTAAACTGATATAAAGAAAATTATGAAAAATATTTCAATTTCAAAAATTAGTCAAGTAGAAGAGATCATATAGAATTTTTAATATATGAAAATTCTCAATTTTGGATTAGAAGGTAATCGAGTTCACTAATACAAAATTATTTTAAGTAAAAGTATGTTCAATAAAACAAAAATCAAATTGAGAAAATTTTTTTTTTATTTTATCAAAGAAATATAAAAACATAAAAATATTTTGATTGTAAATGTGTAAATTTAGATGGATTGGCCAACAAGTTAAAATATCTAATTTATTAGAGGATGCCACTTTTGTACCATTTCACCTTCGCTTGCTATGGCAGAACGCAGATGTGACACGTACTCATCATGCCCTGGCTGATCATCTAATTAAAATTATTTAAAAAAGAATATTTTTGTCTTGATTTTTATCTTTAATTACCAAAAATTATGCATCCAATTAAATTTTTGCTTGTCAAGAGTCTCTTCGAATATACAAAGATAATTAAGCGTGCATTTTCCACTTGATATGCAGCTAGATTGAATTCAAATGTTTCATCATAGACCGGATTTGATTTTGATTTTTTTAGTGATGTTTGATACTTTGTCTCAACATTGTCCACTGTCAGGCTAATCCTTACAAAAGTGCCTTTTTTTTGTATTGAAAATTTAAAAAAAAATAAAATCATTTTAAAAAAATACTCGGAGATTTGTCTGGTATGGTTCGATCAATTAAATTGCTGCCTCTGTGGATTTTTACAACTAAATTTCCCAATAGAGCGTCATACTTCAGCCCTATCAAAATCTCCGGCCTTTCGGTTTTATTTGTCAGACTGTTTAAAGATGGCACTGAGTTTACAGAAGATATTTCGTCTAAATTTTGACTCGAATCAGATTTTTTCTAAAAAATTTTCCATTAAAATTAAAAAAAAAAAAAATATTTTTCAAGTCAACTTTAAATTCTTCAAAATTTAGAGTAACATAATTATTTTGATCATTTAGTGTCAAATTTCCAAGATTGTACAACGCTTGACTCAAAGACCTGCTTGTTCCAAACGTTTCTTTGACATACAAATAAATTACAATGCTTAACTCGGGCAAATCGTCTACAATAATGATAAAAAAAAAAAACTACAGACAACAAAAAATTTATTTTCTATTTTAAAGTACTTTTTTCTATATTTGGAAAGTAAAAATTTTCATCAAAGTTCAAAATATCATTGTATTCCTTGGTGCTAGTTTTGTATTTGGGTGCTTTTTCTTGATTTAATAAAGTAACATGAAATTGAATTTTGGTCACAGATTTTGGCCTCTCGCTGAACAAAATTTTGTTCGATTGAATTATGGTCACAGTTAGTACGTGTGTATTTTTGTCCCAATACAAGCGCAGACAAATCCTGCCGCATGGGTTCACACTCAAATAGGAAGTATCGAATATACTCGCTTGTTTAGTCAATCTCTATTGAAAATTAAAGTTAATAAAAATTTTTTTTTAAATTTAAACTTTTGAATAGATTTATTTAAGTTTAGAATAAACAAAAAAATAAAATTTATTTTTAAATATATTTACTCTGACAATTAGTGGAGTATTGGATGCACTAAAAGATTCTCTAAAACTAGGAGCTGTTCTCAGAATTTTTGGAGTAATCTTAGGACTAGAATTGGCGCTATTAACGCCATTACTTGAATCATCTAACTCGATAGCTTTTTCTTTGGATAGCTTTTGAGCTAGCATTCGTTTGTAAGTGTCCAAGCTTAGTGCCAAATGAGATTGTCGCCTGGGTGACAAAAAATTTTGTCCTTGATACAAATTGTCTGCTTTTACGGCATGATCCTTGACCTGTCCAGTGTACGTATTCAAAAAATACTGACGTCTGTCTTCCTCATAGCTTTTTGAAACGGATGGCGATTGAGACCTGGATACTTTTTTCATCATTTTCTTGAGCTTTTTGCTTTTTGTGCTGACTTTTTGCTTCAAACTTGACTTGTGTTCGGTCAATATGGCTGGTATTTGTGAATTTAGAGGCGATTTTCTATCGTCACTCTCCTCTTGATTGCTAAGCCCGGGGCTACTGCTCCAATTGGGCGAATTTTCGACAGTGTTCGGTGATGGCGTATTTTGTTTGATTAATTTTTCACTTGAATTTTGAAGCTTTTCTGCTGTATCAGATTCTTCTTCTTTGTGACAATAGTTGTTTGCTTAAATAAGAAAAAATCCAATTAGAAAAAAAAATAGAATAAATTAAGATCTAGGCAAGTTGACTGACTTTTTTCTAAATTATTTTCTTGACAATCATGAGTTTCATTTGATGTGTCAAGATTAAAAGAAAGTTTTTTTAATAAAGCTACTGATAAGAGAGAGCTGTTTTTTGGAGAACAAGGAGAAAAACTCTTGAGAGAATTGGCCGATGTGGAATTGATCGGTACAGATGTAGATAGAAGTTGAGTGGTGAGTGGCGGCTGACTAGCATCTTGTGAGGGAGCCAATTCAGCGCGCTTCACTGGACTCTTGAATATGTCTGTGGACGAAATGGCCGAGGTGCTCAGCTTACTCGGCTCTGTTGTTAGCTTTTGTGCTGGATAATACTTTTTCAAAGGCATAATTGAGTTTAGCTCGATTCTGGCATCGTTGTGAGCTGGGTTGTCGTCTTCGTCTGATGTCACATCGCCAAGACCATAGCCTTAATTTAAACTCTTTAGGCATTCAACTAAGAAAAAAACATTTCCTACGATTTAGAAAACATTTTATCTTTTTAAATGACATTTGATCTTGAATACTTGAATGAGAGAGCTCCTTTTTTTTTATCTTATTATTTTTATAAATCTAAATTTTTTTCTTTGCACAGCCTTAGGTGTATTTATTTTTTTTATTATTACTAATAAAATAATATGGAAAAAATTGTTTATTCAGTTTTTTATTTTAAAAAATTTATTTTTTTGAAGGATTTGATTGATTTTTTTTTTAGATAAATTCTTGTTGATCAAATATGACAAATAAAATTAATTAATTAGAAAAAAAAGCACAGATATAAATTTAAAAAAAAATATTTCAAAAATAATTTGGCGGACTAAACCGTATCTGCTTACTACTAGGCATAGATTCGCTAGTGCTTCACTTCGACTAAGGACTAGCGCAGCATGCTTTTTCTCGTTTTTCTTAATGTTTAAAAACCAAATAAACAGTTAGCTCTCAGCACGAGTTTAAAACAATAAAATAAAATAAAGTAAGATGCGTATTTATTTTATGAACTTACATTAATTATACATAAATGTAAAAGTAAAAAATTTACCTTGGTTGTAGTAGAACGGTATGCACATGTATTTGGAGAGCATGTTTTCATCTATTGTTCAAAATTGAAGCTCTGAATGCTTGAGCTTATGTCGTTTTTTATATTTTATATTTATTAATAATAAACTTTGATTAATTAAACTTATGTTTTATTTTATTTTTGTTTTCGATTCCTTTTTAGTGCTTAACTCTCTAAAAATTTATCATTGATTTAAAATAATTGACAGTGCCTTATCAAAAAATGAACAGACATAAAAGTAAAAGAAATTTTTTTATAATTTAGCGCTAGCACGAAATGCAGCCATTGTGTTCAAACGCCAAGTGTAGCGGCTCGGCTTGCAGTCTAATTTGAGGCCGAATCGTGCACCGCTGATTATCTCTATGGTCCAGGACGAATTTTGTTTCATTCACTCTACTTTATTTGCTATTTAGCTGATAAAATAAATGTCATTTTTATATACATTTTAAATTTATTGAATTTCAAAGAGGAAAAATTTTAAGATTAGTGTTTAGTTAGAAAATGCTGATGGAAAAATGAATTGTCTGGCCAAATTAAGCTGCTTTGAAGCCTAAAAGACTTTCTTTTTTTAGTTGAAGCATTGACAAATTCTTGGAAAATTACACAAGAATTAATTTCATGTTTTTAGAAAATTTTCAAATTTATATCCTGCCCAAAATACAAATAGATTTGAATGGATACATCAAACAAGGAAATCCGATTAATACTAAGATTAAATTCAAAAGACAGCCGAAAGCAGCGCTTTCAAATTATTTTCACTAAATTTTTCAATCCGGTGGATTTTTAATTTCATTTTTTCAAAATTATTTACACAAAATTGGCCATCTTCATCTTCATCAGCATCAAAATCTTTTTCAAGTCTAACTCTTCACTCATTCTCGCTATTTTTCTCTAATCTATTTATTTAATATCTCATTACTAGGCTTGTGAAAAAAAAAAATTTAGTAAATAAATAATTAATAAATTTTCTAAAAAAAAATACTAAGTCTAAATTTATAGGATCATTATGGAAAAACAACAACTTAAACGTGATAAAAATATGCTTTGTTGTGCGAATGGTTGAAAAAAGACACTTAGACTGAATTCTTTAAAAATTAATATTTGATTAAATTTTCTATTTGACAATTAGCTGATTTTATTTTGAATTAAATTTTGATCTTAACATTTACTGAATTGAAAAATTAATAAATTTTATTAAATTGTAAAGCTCGAGAGATACATGTCCCTACAGCAACAAATGACGTTTCTTCTATTTATGCTATTAGCTAAGAATTAGTTAACTTTTGATTTTTTCTCTTTTTAATTTCATCACATCTTTGGTACATTTAACATTTAACTATTCAAAAAAAAAAAAGAAAAATCAATTTTTTTTTAATTAAAGTAAACGAAAAATGATCAAAAATGCCACTTGAACGCTCTGAATAGAGTGAATATAGACAAAAAGACATTAGGAGATAAAAATTTTAATATATTTAAACGTGTGTCATTCAATTCTAGGTATTTAAAATAAAAAACCACCTAAGATAAATTATACCCAATTATGAGTCCTGAAATTGTTTAATTATTGATTTTTTATTCGATTCCCTGTAATTCGGAACAAACATAAAGAATAGCTTGAGCATATATTTTTGATATTGAAAAGCGTTGCTTACAGTAAAGCTTTAAGAAAATGGCATAAGAGAATTTTATTAATGGATAGATGTTGTTATATAATTACTGAGCTTCTTGAACAAAAAAAAAGCAGTTCCTGTTAAATCTATCCTATATATTGTTCTTTGTCATATCAAATTTTAAAATTAATTAAATTAAAATTCATTAAATTAAATGTTTTTTTGTTTCATTTAATTTTTGGATTTTTAGGACCACCATTGAACATTAAAGTGTTTAATAAAATAAATTTATCAAGTCTAGCTATCAATTCAATTTAAGTGTATTTAGGTAATAAAAAAATAAAATAAAAAATGTAAGCTAAATCCTATGAGTGGGAATTATTTTTGTCTATGAATTTTGTTGAATTGATCACGAAACTTTCTGTGTTAATTCATTTTTATCTTCGATCACGAACTTTATAGTCACATAAAAAACATTAAATTTTTCATCACAATTTTATTTAGCTAAAAAATTTTACACGACTTTTGCATTCTTTTGATCCAAGCCAATGCTTTGTAAAAGAAATAAATAATTTTTGTTTTTTTTTTCAATATAAACCTCTGGTATTAATAAGACTACATGAATTTTTAAATATTAAAATAAATAAATAAAACTATTAAATTTTTTTTTGAACTTATAAATTTTATTTAGAATTAAGTTAATGTGCCAGTTTTAGAAAAGAAGCTTCAAAATAGAATTGTGAAATAAAAAAAAAAACAAAAGAAAAAGGAAAAATTTTTATAAATTCAAATCTACTAAAATAAAATAGAATATAAAAAAAATATACTGCAAAAAAATGCAACACAGTTTCTTTTTTTTTTTAGTAAATTTTAATTTAGAAAAATTTATTTTTTTTAAATTGAAAAAAAAAGATATCTGTAAAAAATTCAGAGATCAAAATAAACTGACCAGTTTTAAATTTTCTGTTTGGAAAATTTTTTCTTTTCTATTATGAATCAATAGAGATATTTATTTTTTGATTAAAGTGTCGAATAAACACTATAGTCTAAAATGCATATCCTTTAATTTTTTAGCTACTGTAAGTGTGTTATTACTGAAACTCAAATTTTATTTCTTTTTATTTGCTCTAATATTAAAAGAATGAAGAGGATAATTAGATAAATAAGCATTAAATTGTAAACATAAACCATGTTTTTTAAAATAATGCATAAAATAGTTTCCTTCTAATATCTAATCTTTATTAAAGTAACAAAAAAATTAATACATCTAATTTTGATTTTAAAATCTATGTTCCATTCCTGGAATTGGCGTTAATTGAATAAATAAATAAAAAAGTTTGTTTTTTTTCCATTTATTTTACATTAATTATAACAATTTATTATGGGAAATAAAAAATTTTTTGATGACTTTGTTCCTTTTAATCAAAACTTTCAATTTGTCTTGTAAATGGTTCGATGAAAAAAAAAATTCGATTGACACTTCAAAATGTGAATTAAGAATAGATGAACTTGGAACAAATAAACAGGAAAAAAATGTTTTCTAAGTAGATTAAGCTTTAAAACAATCTTAATGATCTCTATGCTCATTTATGAAAAACTTTTCAACATTTATTGAAAAAAAATTACAAAACTTAACTGATTTATCATATTTCGATTAAAATTTGTGGCCAAGACTCTGTCTTAAATAGATCTATCAAGAATTTTGTTTTTTTTTTAATTTCAAATAAACTAAAAAAAAAATATGAAAGAAAATAAAATATCATTTTTTATTTTAATGTTTAGTTTAATATAAACAAAAAACACATTAACTTAATATGATGTCTAGTCAAATTTAAAAAAATCTTATGCTTCCATCAATTCTTTATTATTAATGATTTCAAATTCAATTATTTTTACCTAAAATATATTAATAGTGTAAAATATAATATTTGTGTTATTTAAGCCTGACTTAAAACCAATAATTGTTAATTTACAAATTTAATTGCTTTTTTATTTAAAAAAATAAAAGAGCTTAATGTTCCCTTTGCTTTTAAAAATTAAGCACTAATAGTAGTCTTCCAAAATACGAATCTTAAAAAGTCATTTAATTCATTTATATTTAAATAAATAATTTAAATCAAGTAAGTAAATATCATTATTTAATAATAAAAATAATAATCTAGCAATCAGGCTCAGTGTCTGATTTGTGCATTTACATATATATATACAGGGACCGATATAAAAAATTGGTCCATTAAAATTTATAATCTACATTTGTGGCTTATTAAATTATCCAGAGATTTTTACTAAGGAATATTTTATTTTTTTAATATTCAAAACAATTTATATACATAGAGAAAAAAAAAAGAGAAAAGCATAAACATAATTATTAGAAAATAAATAAATAGTTTTTAAAAAAAAAATTTTATATACAGGATGAGAGTTGACTTTCACCATCCTGTTCCTGACAGCCGATGCGGTTTAATTCAGTTTAATATTGATTAAAATTTGATTTTGTAAACAAAGAATCAACTAAATTTGAATCGAAATTATTTGATTCTAGATTAGTTGGCTTTTTAGTTTTTTTGTATTTGGCTCTTCGGTTCTGGAACCATACGGATATTCTTTCAATAGAGAGGCCTAGTTTATCCGACAATCGATCTACAACATGAACTTCTGGGTAATGTGATTTTTGAAACACTGCTTCAAGCGTATCAATTTGTTGCTTTGAAAATTGGGTTCTCGATCTTCTTTTAGACTTGGTTTCTCGTTTAGGTTGACTTTCTGGTTTGGTCTCAGGCGAAGAATTATCTGATGTTTGTGGACTTGGATAGCTAGGTTGTGGCGAATTGCGGAGAGAGTCGTCACTGGTCAAAGTGTTGCTTGTAGAATTGGAATTTGGACTCGAATTTAAAGTACTTCCAGTTTGATTTATGTTTGATGAATTCTCATTATTAAGTGAATTGTTAATGTAAGAATAATCTACAGTAGGTATGTAATCTGAGGAAAATGCGTAGTTTTGATATGCCGGATATTGATAATTATAATAATAATTGTATGGATAAAAATAATTAAAGTTTTGATGGTTGAGATTGTAATATTCCATTTTTTTAGTGATTTGGTTTTTTTGTTCTTGTAGACGAAGTTGATGATGATCTTAGGGATGATGAATGGTTTTTTATAGGATAAAATCTTGCAACTGTTGGTACTAAGTTCACAAATTAGAGTCATAACTAATCGGAAATCGGCTAATCTTCTTATTTTTGGTCCATAGCTAATACATGTCTCAGCAAAGTCAATTGAGTGTATGATAAACAAGTATTATCAGGTGAATTTTTAATTTCAACATATTAATTAAGCTCAATTAAGGTGTTAATTAGATAAATTAAGGAAGAGTGTACTGTCAATTGAATATTAGTTTAGGAAATAGAATGAGAATGAATGGCTTATTGCAATACGATCAACAAATGATCAGTTAAGTGTCAAGTCAAAACATGTGTTTTGCGGCTTCATCTACTTGAATTTGTTCATATGACATGTTCTATTTTTTTAGTTGGTCCGATTCAAACTCGATTACATATCCTTTTTCATTGTATAATTCTTCTTTTTCCTTCAACCATCAGATAACTAAACTTTAATCTTTAATCTGAAGGAGGACTAAAGTTGTAAAATTAAAAAAATATTTTGAATTAATATTTTAATAGACAATATTATATGATTTATACCTTGATTTTTATGCTTTCTCCAACAAATCGTAGTTGTCCAATGCTCTCAGATACTAAATTCTATACTATTAGAAAATAGGAACTGTTTGCTTTACGGCATTCATGATTCCTTAGTTTTAACATAAGTGACAACTTCTAATAAATATTTCAAATTCTTTGAAGCTCTTAATTCGCTTTAATGAGATCTAAACCTTTTAGTTGAACCAAAAAAAAATTGCTACAAATTAAAATAGTACATTTTTAATATAAAAACAAAAATTTAAAAAAAAAAAAATGAAAATTTTTTTCTTATTTATTCATTTAAAATAAAGTTCGACAAAGCCTAGACCACTTGGAATGGAAACTTAGTCCTTTCTTTCAGCCAGATGAAAAATGTTTTTGAAAAAACAAAACTTATTTTGAACCAAGATGTTAAATTAGTTTAATGTTGAATATCATAAATTTTACAGTGAATTTGTTAAAAAAGAATTTTTGATGAAATTTTTGATCTTGTTTCAGTGTACTTTTTTTTTTTACAAAACCTATAGAGATTTTAATTAAATATTAAGCAAGATTTAATCTATATATTTCGATTTTTTAAAATTATTTTTTAAATATTAATGGTAAATTTTGAAATTCGTTTATAGCATATATTTTTTAAACAAGTCTTAATGTAAAATTCATTTAAATAAAACAAATTTCGATTTCAATTGTGATGATAATTAATTGATTGCTAACAAAGTCGGATTTCAAAGTCCTAAGTTTAATGAAATGGACTAATAAATTCACAAAAGAACTTGTCGACTGTCTATTAAAAGAATTAATGCAAAACAGAAAAATTACTATCAAGAAATCGGTAATTAGTGAATTAAACGAATTACTAGGAAGCGAAAGCATAGAATGCCTAGAAGATCTTGAAGAAAAAATAAATGATAAAATCAAAGAGATCTCACTAAACAATCCAGAATGTAAGAAACATGGAATAACTGATTCAATAAAGTTTTGTATTTCTGAATCAATAGAAAACAAGAAAAAATCCTACGACTCTTAACGAAGGCTTTCTAATCGAAAACATAGAAAAAAAAACTACTTACCAAAATATTACTTAGCAAAATTATTATTTATTTTATTATTTATTTG
>PJRA01000443.1:614055-675102 GCA_016987375.1 Brachionus koreanus | reverse complement strand
AGATTTTTCATATTAGTGCAACTTTGAATGTTGCACGATGTTGCATTTACAGAACTTGCTTTTGACTTATGAGAGAAAAGTTATAACAATTTTTAACATTTTGTTCTGTTCAATTGTACTAAATTTCACAAAACCGTCTTCTCAAATTGTACTTCCGATTACAAGAAAAATTTATTCCATTTTCAAAATTAGTAATTTCATGTCCAATTAAATCACCTCTCATGCGCCTAATTTTGAGATAGGTTAAATCAAACATCTTAAGCCTTGTGTCATAATCATATTTCCGAAGTGATGGAATGATCTTGATCGCTCTACTTTGTATCTTCTCGATCTCTGAAATGCCTTTCTCAAGAACCCTCAAGAAATGGACCCCATGAACTAATGGAAAATTCCAAATGAGGTCTTACTAGTGCTGTGTAAAGCATTCTTAATAAGTCAATGTTCAAATTTTTGATATAAATTTATAAAATTATTATATTTTTTTTTTAATATATTTTTGAATTAAAAAAAAACGTGAAAAAATGCTTGGTTCTTCTAGTGTTTATTTCGATCTTAAATTTTCAGCTGAATTAGTGATGCAAAATTAATGTTTTAAATTCTATAAAGAGTTCAATGCTGAAAAGCATAAATTTTCTAAAAATTATAATATTAATCTTATTAAATTTATAAACTTCATATTTGAATTTAAATACATTGAATATTGAAAAATAATTACTAAGACGAACTTCAACATTTTTTAGCATTTATAGTTGAATGTAAAAATTTAGCAAAAATCAATTTATTTTCTTATTTCAAAAATTATTTTACTTAAGACTTGAATCCAACATTTATAAAAAATTTAGAAAAAAGACTGACTTTTTAAGAAAATTATTTTATTTATTATTGTCAAAGAAAGAAATTTTAGAACAAGACAAAAATTCGATGCTATGCAAAGATGAAAAATATTAGTAAAATTTTAGACTATAACTTTATCAAGTTTTAAACCATTAAAACAAAATTAAAATTCTTGTTTTTATTTAGTTCAAAAAACAACTTTTGAGTGATGAAGAAAAAATCAAACTAAAATGTTAAAATAATAAAAATAAAATATTAATTGAGCTTTTTTGAAATTTTAGAAAAATTTTTGAAAGTCTGAAAATTCAATTTTAACTAACAGATAAAATCTTGAAAGCTTATTTTAATTTAAAAAAAAAATTTAAGAAAAATTTACTAATTAATTGATTGATTGTTGCTTAAAATAAAATAAATTTTTTTTAAATTAATTTAGCAATGGAGGACCCATTTCGCCGTTCAGTTCACCCAAACAGAGCCTCGATAATCTGGCCATAAATTTTGACGAAATGAAGCCTCAGACCCATCCAGGACTAGCAAAACAAGAAAGCCTAAATTCGCCGCTATCGTCTTCGCTATCGGCCTCGATCGATAATTTAGATAATCTTCAGTTTAATCCTTCATCAGTGCCTAAAACATTTGATTTATTCATAAATGATTTGAAAAAATCCTCGTCCACTTTTACCTTGAATTCACTGAACAGTGGTTCGCAGAGCAATCTCAACTCAAATTTTCCATCTCACTTATCCAAACGGATCATAACCAGCAGCATAGACAAAGACCTAAATAAAGAACTAAAATTTAACAAAGTTAAAAATTTGTCTAATCTGAAAGAAAACGATTTGGATGTCAAAACAAGTTCACCATTGAAAAAAAAGCCCGCATTGAACTGTACCATTGATTTGAATGTGCGCAATTCAAACGAGTCATTGAATGAAAGCGAGCAAAGTCTGAGCGTTAGTCAATCTTCATCAATTAGCAATTTGAACGATGACCCAAGAACTGTGTTCAACTCGACATACACTGCATGGACACCGACTGACCAGCAAATTCAGTTTGAGGCCTACAACCAGCAGAGACTGATTGTTCAATCAAACAGTGGATATCATCTCAATCGAACACAAGATATGAACAATAATGATAGTAAAGAAGATCTAAACAAGACCAAAGATATAATCACTGATTCTAAGGAAGACTTGAATCGCACCAGAGAATTAAAACCGGCTCCAAAAGCTCTCAATAAGACCAAGGATTTGACTGAGTCTAGTGGAGTGCAAACAAAGCCCGTTCAAATGAGACGAATTTCGTCTATTAATCAAAACACTCGTCCCAGTTCAATATATTCAAAATCAAAGCTAATTAATTCTGGTCTTAGTGCCAAGCCTGTTATTAGTGTTTCTCAACCAAAGCCAGAGATAAAACGACCAAACATCGCAAGTAAATTAGCTCAGCCAGTGGTCAGTCAAAGTGCTGATTTGACTAAGCCAAGAACTGGTATTCCTAAAGTGCCAATTGTTTCCAAATCGGTTGTATCTCCAGTCAAAAGTCCAGGTCAAATTAAAAGACCGAACACATTGAGCACTAATAGTTCGAATTTGAACCGTGGTCTCACAGCCAATTCTAGTCAAAATGTAAATTTAAATCGTTTGAGCTCGACAAGCACGTCCTCGTCAGCTTCAACTTGCTCTTCATCTTCTCTAAAAGAAAACAAAAAATCTCCTAATACTCAAATCAAATCATCTGCTTGCAAAGCAAATACTTTAGGAACAATGAATCAAAATGTGGCCACTTCACGATTAAAACCACCAACTCAATCTGCCTCTATTCCCAAGACCAGCAATGTACCTCAGTATAAGAGTGCATCCGAAAATGCACCCAAGTAATTAAATAACAACTTTTTTTAAAAATTTTTTATTAGATATTTTAAAATTCTTTTGTGTAGGAATTTAGCACTTCAACTGAGCTTAGCTATGTTTAAAAATAAATTTAAAATATTTGTTAAAAAAAAAAAACAATTTATTTAAAAGAAAATTTTTTTTTTATTATTAATAATACAATCTTGGTAAACAAATAGTATAATTTTTTCAATTTAGTAACACTAGTTTATATATGAAAAAATTGTGACTAGATATGACCAAATAATGTAATTTAGAAATTTAATTTTTCTCTAATTGAAGGAGCTTTATCAAGCCACCGTCTCAAATTCCGACTTTTAAATCGTCATCATCCGGTATCCCAACGTTCAGAAACTCGACAAATCAAGTTAAAGTGAGACCAATCTATTTTAGCAATTTTTGATTCTACTTGTTTTATTTTAGAAGTAAATCAAATGCGCACATGATGATGGAAGAAAAACTTGGTCAGCTTTTTTGTAAATTATTGAATTTTTAAAACTTTTAAAAAAAAAATGTTATTAAAAAAAAATAATAATAATAAATTAACTTGTTAAAAATGGAAATGTGTAGTTTTTTTTTTTGATCATTTAAAGAAATCAAGCTTTTTCAATTAAAAGATTTTTGATCAAGATTGGCAAAGTTTGTTTTTTTTAAATTGTTACCATAATTTAGAGAATTAACTTACCAAAAAAAAAAAAGGAAAAAATAGCATTAATATTTTTTAGACTTTGAATTTATGACATAAAGAACATCCTAGACAAGGATATTTTTTTTTTGAATATTTTACTTTTTTATGAATTTTGATAAATAAATATACGAATGTAAAAAATAAAAACTATTTTGGTAATAAAACTTATTTATTCTTTTAATTGTTTATTTGATAATTTAGTAAATTTACACCTTGAAAAGAAAAACTTTTGAAAGTAAATTATTTCTAGGCAATTTGTCTGCTTGCTTGATGCTCGATTTTTCGATCATTTTAAAAACAAGAACCAAAAAAGTAGACATAAATATCAACGATGCACCAATAATACTAAATAAATTTGAATCAATTCCGAGGAAAAAATGCTGAAGAACGAAAGTGTAAAGCAGATCGGTTGATCTAAGTAAAGCAACTTTTGAAGCATCCTCGTATTTTAGAGATATATTCATCATTGTTTGGGACAAAACACCCGAACTTGCTGAAATAAATGAATAGAACAATTGCCATGCTATGATTGACGAGCTGTTGAACTGTTCAAAAGTTCTATTTTCTAGAGCACTCAAATGAAGAACTAAGCTTATTAAGAGACTGAATGGAATACCTAAATAACTGGCATAAATTACTGAAACTGAGTAATGGACCTTTCGATTTGATAAGTTTTTTAAAAAAAGTGGCACCAATGAAGAAAAAAATGCTGCCATTAGACCTAGTGAAATGCCTACAACTGGTCTAAAACCTGACTCTTTTGACACTATTCCAATTGTTGAATTATTAAATTCAATTTCTGTATAGTTAAAGTTTGAGAAAATGTATCTTTTTAAAAAAGATGGCTGCGAGACCAAAATAACTCCAACGATTGTCAAAAAAATTGATATCAAATGAGCTAAATTTAACTTTTCATTTAAAAAAATTCTTGATAATAATGAAACTAAGACTATTTTGGAATGTAAAAGAGCAGCACTGTCCGATGGGTCGATGAATTTAATTGAAAAATGAAGAGAAATCAAGGCACACATGCCAAATATGCCTCTTAAAATGAGTCTGATTCGGTCTTCTTTTTTTCCGAACGGGTTTAGTTTATTTCTAAGAATTATAATTAACATAGCTAGTAATTGAAGAAAATATCTAAAAGTTGCTTGTTCACTGCCATTTAGCATTACGGCTTTGCGAATGAATATGTTTGAAAGAGACAAGAAAAATGCAGATGATACGGCAATAAAAAATCCGATTAGTTTTTTGCTTATTTTCTTTGGCTTTTGTTCATCAATTGGCTCTTGAGGTATTTCCAGTAAGCTTGCATTATTTCCATACAAGTCTATATCGGGCAAATCTTCGTCATCGTTTTCTTTAATTACAGATAAGTGTCGAGGATGACTCATTTTATCTGTCTAAAAGAGAAAAAAATGTTAATTTAGTTATGTCAAAAGGAAAATAGGTGAAATTTTGGCAAATAAATTGCTAGGCAACTTTTTGTTTCACTCTAACTAATTTCAAATTAGCCTTTGCGCAAAAATAAAAAAAACTAAAACAAACTATAAACAAAATAATTCAACTCATTTTAGATAAAATGAAAATATTTGAAATAATAAAAATTTAATTTAAGTGTAAATAACTTTAATCATTTTAAAAGTGCTAAACAATAAATTGAAAACTTTGTGTTTAGAAAATTAGCGTCTTGATTCTAAATTTTAAATTCATAATTTTTCATAATTTCGAAAATCTAAATACCTTTTTAATTTTAAGTTAATTTAAAAAAAAAAGAGGGTTATTTATAGTATTTTGGGCTGTTTGAAATCTTCTCATGGGTGTTTTGATTTCAATTTTAAAAACAATTATCTAATTGTGCAGCAATATTGGTAAATAAGATTTACGATTCATGTTTGAAGTTGAAATAAAATTTTAAAAACTTTAATTATTTAGTAAAAAACTACTAATTGAAATGTATGCCAAAAACAAATAAACATTTTAAATTTAAATAAATTGAAAAAACTTAATCCATAAAAATCCTCGAGCATGATATTTTTTATATATTTAAAATCTCGGTCAAATTTCAAAATATTTCAATCATTGTCATCAGAAAAATATTTTTTCTTTTTTTAATAAAAGCTTTGTCTTTTTAGATTTAAGATTAATATATTAACTAAAATAGCTTGAAAAAAATTAATTTATCTAGATTTTATCTTATCAAAAAAGATGATTTCAGCTGTATCATTTTTTTTTAATTTCATTTTAAAAAAGATTAAATTAATTTCAGATTTTTTTTTTATTAAGAATAGAATAAATTGATTTATAGATTTATACTTCAAAGTTGTCAAACTTTTTATAATTTAAATTAGAAAATAAAATTTGAAGTGATGTTAAAAATTTTTCTATATTAGTTTTACTATAGCTCTATTTGGTCTAGTCGAGCATTTACTAGAAAAATATGCATAATATGATATGATAATCATTGCATTAAACTATTATTATTAAAATTGGACATGAGCCTAAAAGAAATTCATGATTAATAAAAGTGCATTCCTCAACACAATAATATCTAAATAGTATAATATATACAAAATTAAATTTGATTTTAACTAATTTATGGATTGTAAAAAAATTGAATCAATTTTTTTTTAATAGTCTGGATCTGCTCTTTCATAATTTTCTTTTTGAACAAAATCTTCAATGAGATATTTTGGTAATTTTTTGTTTATATTGATGAATGGTGAAACATTTGGAGGATTAATGTCTTTTGGAACAAATTAACCTTTTCATTCATCCAAGAAATCATCTTAGAAGATCTTTGAGTTAAATCAGACTTAAACAAATAATTATTATCAAAGTGCTACTTTTCGATGAATGGGAGAAGTCTTTTATGCAAGCATTTGATAAAAACCTTTGAAAAGAGGTAAAAAATTAGTGTTTTGAATAAATTTAACGTTTTAAGTTTTAATAATTATTCTGAATTTTTACTAATTTAACAGTTAACAAAAAATTACTTATTTTCCAGTTTTAATTTTATTTACTAGTATATAAGTTTTATAATTTATTTTATTTATTTATTTAAAAAATAATTTAGGCGAAGCCTTGGCCGGTTGGAATGGAGACTTAGTCCTTCCTTTCAGTCACATGATTAATTTTTGATGTCGCACAAAGTTGCAAAATTACAAAAAAGTTAATTTAGATTGAGTTTAGCTTTTAAATTTTTTAAATGTTAGAAAATAAATTTACAATTTACAATAATTTATCTGGAAAGAATTAAATTAAGTTTTATAATGCGTAACTAATAACTGTTAGAATGAAAGTTAATCGGCAATAAAAAGTGGATCAATTAAGATAACATCATTTTACATTAGCAAAAAAATATCAAGAGTATTGTATTTTACAAAAACAAAAAAAAAGTTATATGCTTACTGTAAAAAATAAATTTCAATTTATGAACGGAAATAGTCTCAAAATAAATTGTTAGAAAATTAATGTAAATTAATTAAAAATATTTATTCGTTAATAAAGTTTTGTAACTTTATTGTATTTTTGTTTGCTTAATTGATTTTTTTTAATGCAATCAAAATTTTGATGGAAAGTCAAAAAATTCTCTATCTAAAATAAATCTTAATCTTAAACAAATATTCAAAATAATTACTTAAAATTCTTTTTACAACCTTTAAAAGACAGACTGTGGTGTATAGATTTTTTTCTCCAATTTTAAGTGTTTTTTTTTAATAGTCTGGATCTGCTCTTACATTTTCTTTTTGAACAAAATCTTCAATGAGATATTTTGATAATTTTTTGTTTAGTTTACAGCACACCATTAAACACATTCTATTTGTTCCAAAATACCTTCAAACACCTAGTGTATATTCAGAAAGAGAATTAAAAGATTTAAAAATCAGAGCCTTAATGACAAGAAAAGTCATTTAAAATCAGATTAAATTTTTCAAAAGATGCGTTTTTTTCGATAAATGAATTAAAAAATGACTTTAAAGCTAAGTTTGTTTATTCAAGATAACGCTAAACCTCATACAACTGGAACAATGGAAAAAATATTTGAGTTTTTTGGCTTCTATTATTATTAAATAGAATTAAATTTTTGACTGGCCTTTATTATTTTTTCATAAAAAAAATGATAAATAAAGAAAAGTTGGACAAAGCTTGTTAACATCGAGCTAGATAAATTAAATGATCAAATGTATTAAATTTACTTTTAAGATTTAAATTGTTCTAATAGAAATGTAACGTCAACCGAAAACCTTCAACCGTTATTGTCATCATAATCCATTTTAATTTTGTTCAAAATTTAATTTTGATTTTTTTGATACGGTATTCGATTGACGTTACATTTTTTTTTAGAAACACAAATTTATTCAGAGCTTTTATCTATTTGATAAAGAATGTTTGTACTTCATGTATCCTGTTCTGAAATTAATCAATCAATTTCAATTTAAAATTTGTGAACGTTAAATTTTTTTTTCCTTTAAGGGACAGTTTTAGCTATAATATTTTCAATTTTTAGCTTTGAGGATATTTTTTATTTATTTAATATTGATCGATTTTTTCGTAATTTTAAAATTTTTTTTTATCTTAAATTTATAAAATTAAATAAAACTAAATTCAATAGGTTTTTAATATCAAGTTTAAATTTTAATTTAAATTGAAACTTTTTATTAAACGAGGTAGCAAAACTTACCCCCATTTATTTTTTAAAAAAAAATATTTTGTTAATAAGGTTGAAAGAAAAATATCAAACAGGAAATTGTTAAACTTTAAATTTAAATGTCGGACTTTAAATTCCGGCACTAGCAAAGCTTACACAAAATTTATTATCTATTCCAGCTTCTTTAGGGCCAGTTAAACAGTTTTTTTTTCTAAATTTGGTTATATCAAACGCCACTTAAATCAAGATTAGTTGCCAAAAACCAAAAAGACAACTTTTTTGTTAAGTAACATGGATTTAATCAGGGTCTAAATTGACGAAAAACATTTTTTATTTTAAGCAAAAGAAAATCTTTATTAATTTAAAAAATTTTTTTTAATTAATTATTTGTATCGATTTTTAAATAATAAAAAAAATTAAAGTATTTGACTTGGATTTTTGCAAAATTAAAAAAAATCTAAAAAAAGTCCGAAATTGGACTTGGACTTGGCTTGAGACTTGTGACTTATAAACAACTCTGATTTTAATTAGGAGATAAAGTGGAATTTATAATGGGACACTTATAGAGATAGTTTAACTATCTAGGGATTTTAAAAATTTTTTTTTTCTTCTTGAGTGTTTTAGTAAGAGACATGATTTTATTTAGAAAAATGAGTAAAATCTTGACAATAAAGTGAAGCGTGCATAAAAAAAAGTCTAAAATCACGTTTAGTTCAAATCGATTTAATCATTCAGCCAATTGGGAAAAAGAAGATAAAATCAAATCCTTCCAAATTAGATTAGTGCAAAGAAATTTTTCTTCAAGACGGTAAATACTTCAAGTTCAAACCGTATCGTTTTGTTTGCCAATCAGTTGTTCACTTTCCCACCTATAGTTCACTTGTTTTAGTTGATTGGAATTCAAATTCAAAATAAGTATCAAACAGTTAAAAACTAAATTAATTACAATCGGTCTAGATCAATCACAATTTTTAATTGTTTTAATATTTCAATATAATTAGAAAAAATTTTCAGTTTTAGATTTTATTTTTTTTTGTTCTATTCATTTAAAAGTTAAATAAAGCTGAGTCGGCATTATTTACCTCTTTAATAGATATTCAACACGAAACAGCTTCCGCATCTACATCGTACATGGTACCAGTTGACTCTAATTTATTTCCTCTTGTGATAAGTTCTAATCGAAATTTAATTCGAGCGCTTATTGCTCCTCTTATTTCTATTTTCTTTATATGTTGCTTTTTCTTTTGAAAATGTTTTAACAGATTGAGGGAAGAATTTCAAGCCTAGCTTTCGACACATATTTTGCACTCATTCGAAACGGAATGAATAGATAATTAATTGTGAATTATATCTGGGCGGAAATATTTTATAGAATAAAGCGATCCGTCCAAGCACATCTCTTTTACTTGTTGTTATAGTTGCTAGCTTAGAGCTATTTTCTTTGCCTAATTTGCATTCTGCTTGAAATTTTTGATCCTAACTTCATTTAGAAATCAATAAGTGGAAATGAATAAGTTTGCATACAAAGCGAAAACGGTTCACGGTCCGTTTCTAATACCTTAATCTCTTAATGCGACTTGTTCAAAAGTCAGAGTGCATGAAAATTTTCTTAAGTGCTTTATGAGATTTATGAGAGTGAGAGTCTAAGTTTAGATGAAAATTGAAAATTACGTAAAATGCGGCACTTTTTGCATCGACCCTACCTTACATTAAAATATCAAATGCTTTTCGCTTTTTTAATTAATTGAGCTAGAATAAAATTTTCCAATTCTTTAACTTTGAACATAAATTAATTTGCCTTATCACCCTGGAGCGCACTAATACTCAGATGTCTTACTATTTATTAAATTTCATGCTTAATAAAAACATTTGAAAAAGAATAATTTCATTTATAAATATTGAACTATTACCGTAATTGCTAAACAGGCCAAAAAATAATTAATGACCAATGTCGCTTTTTTTCTGGTCTAAATTTAATTTAATTTTTTGCGCTTCTTTTTTTGACAAGTTTTTGATTCTATTATTCTTATATTTTTTGAAATTTAATTTCAAATTCTAACAAAGAGTTTAAATAAAACAAAAATTTTGAAAATTAAAAATCTTTCCATTTTTAACTTTTGATTTGAATCAATATTTATTTATGAAAAAAATATAGTAAGGGTTATAAACCCTGGCGGTTAGGCATGGAACTAAGTGCTAACTTCATAAAAAAAATATAAAAAAATTTTAAGTTTAAAAAAGAGATATTAAAATAGATGCAAATAAACATCTTTAACAATCTAGTTTTTTTTCTAAGTCAGTGATTTTTAGTCGTTGCACAAAAAAAATATATAATTTGAAATTGACTTTTTTATCTTAGAAAATTTCTATAGAAGCTCTTTTTTTAAATTTTATATCACTACTTTCCAACTTTAAAATTAATTATAATCAAAAGTTCTATTCCAAACTACAAGGGTCAATAACCCAAACTATATTTTTAATTAATAAATAAAAATATTGAAGATAAATTTTAAAAAATTTTATTAATTAAATAATTAAAAAAAAAAATCAGGCGAATTCGGTCAATCGAAAAAATAAAAAAAAAAATGGCTTTTAAATTTTTAAAATTCTACAAAAACCACACATTGTATTCACCATATCCATAACAATTTGATTTAGCTTTAGAAGAAACAAGATTATTCTCATAGCCCATACTATCATAACATTCATTGATTCTATCGATATCTTTAGATTTTAAATTTGGACAAAATTTGATGGGATACTTGAAATTTTCAACTGCAGATTTTTTATTTAATTTTTTGCTATCACATTTTCTACAACATTCAATCAATTTTTGTTTTTTGTGTTTTCTCTCTTTTCTCAATGAGTCCGATCTGCACCGCTTAATAACTTTAACATCGGGAACAATTGATGAAGACAACAAAGGTGGTGGAATTTTAAGTTTCTTGTTCACAGGTTTTATAAAAGTGCTAGTCAGTGGTTGTTTTCGAATAGCTTTTCTAATAGCCGAAGTTCTTTGAAACACTTTTTTGGGTGTACTTGCCATATTAACATTAAAAGTAACTGAGTCATTTGTTTTATTTGTCTTTAGAAGAGAAGTAGTGGACGATGTCGACTTGGGCTTCATTTTTCTCAAATCTCCATCAACTCTTATGCATGTAAGTTGGTGTGCCTCAGCTGTTGATATGACTGTATCCTCTTGATTCTTCAACAAGTTTATTGTAGCCTGTGATCTTTTCATTGATTTGCTTGAATCATCGTTTGAGTCATCTTCTTCTTCTGAGTTGTACAAATATAGATTGCTTGGCAAATCACTTTCAGCTTCGCATTGATTTAACACAGTCATTAATAGCTCTGGATTGCACATTGTCAATTGAGCTTGTTCGACTTTCAAGTCTCTGTCACTAACAAATCTGTATTTTCGTGGCTGTTCCATTTCTGATACTTGTAAATCTTCTGATTTTATTTGTTGCAATAATTCGTAAAGTTTAATGCAATTTTCTTTTGAGTTTGCCAATTTACTCTTTAAAATTGAAAAGAACAATTAGAAATCAGTAAAAAATTAACTGTAAATTGTTAAGAGCCAATCTCACTCGCTTAAATAAGCCATCCGAGTTCAGACTATTGATTAAATATTATTGGTTATTGATTATTTTTAATCAATGAATTTTTTCCTATTGGCCTATTGATTTTCGGGTATGACAATATTCGAAAATCAGCGAGTGAGAAACAAAAAACAAAAAGTTATCTGGAATTTATCTCCAGAACGGAAATATTTTTGAAAAAAAAAATACTTACAAATTCTGATTTGCATAAACTAATTATTTCACTTAGATTTAAATCGTTTAGTTGCATTTTTATATCTAAACAAAAGAGAAAACAATTAAAAAATAATAGACAGAATATTTTCGAGTAATTTGGTAATATGATCCATTTCGGATTCACGGCTAGCTAGCTAGTTATTATCTAATAGATCAACATCACCTAGTCGTTTTAGAAAATCGTAATTATCAGTATTCCAATATTGAATACGATACAGTGGTAAATTTATATAGGCGAGCTAATATATGCAGTTGTATATGTAGCTCAGACAGTCTGAGGTGATTTATTATTATCATAAAATACTTAGTACACCTGATACAAATAGATAAAAGTAGCCGAGTTTATTAAAACTGAACTTTACTTTTATTTTAGAGTCTGTTTGTCTGTTAGTAATAAATGCTGTAATAATTCTAGTTCAAATAGCCTAGCGCTTTCAAATAACACATACAAAAATGACTTGTAAAATTAAATAAAAAAAAATTTGAAAAAAAAACTTTATTTTAATACATGGATGAAGAAGTATAATTATCTAGATAATAAAAGATAGCGACACATACACACATCGACTTAATTAGGTGTACAATACGACTTTGATTGTCAATGGCTATGAATGCTAGCTGTGCTTTTGCACAATTAGTGCTCGGTATGATCTAGTCTGAATGACAATAAGACTTTTTATATTCAAGTTTTTAAATTAAGTAAATTGATTAATTGGGAGATAAGCTCTAAATTTTAGTCACCAAAGTTCTAATCAGGTCTCTAATACTCGGATTAGTTCTTCTTTTTCTACTAGTTCTAATCTGTTCAAATGTGAGTATTAGGGAATTTTAATTATTAGCTTGTTAAATGTAAATATGACTTTAGTTTGTTTGACATTGGAGGACTTAAAATGGGTGTTTTGCTGAAAACTATATTTTGTGTGTGTGTGTGTGTGTTGAACTGTTGATTTTTTTAATTATATATTTCCGATTTGACTTGTATTTTTTTTTTCTCTTGAAATATTATTTGACAAATATTTGATAAACGACTATGACTGCATAGGTGATTATTTTTATCAATACCAATTAGTCTAATTGAAGCTTACTTTTTTCTTTTTTTTTTAATTTTGGATTGTCAATCAAAATATTTTTGCGCTCTAATTTGAGCCTATCATGCCATTTCTCTATGAAACAAAGCGACATAAAATATTTCATTCAATTTTATTTTTAATAATTAAATAGCTATAATAAAAAACAAAACAAAACTAAGCTATTTTAAAGATCACTTTTCATTTTTGGCCTCTTGTGTAAAATTATTTACAAAATATTTGACTTTATTTTCACTTTTTTATTTCAAAATATTCTTTAAAAAATAAATAAACTGATAAAATTTTAAATTTTTGACTATTTTCAAGTAAAACAATTAAAAAATTTCTCCTCCCTTTCTTTTAAATTTTAAAAGTTGATATAAAAATACATTTGAAAGAGAAATTTATTAAAATTAAAAAATTCTTAAAAGGATTTAAAAATTAGAAATTGAAAAAAAAGAAGCTTTTCTCATATGTGATTAGAATTTATTGAAAAAAAATTTAAATGTCATTAAAAAGCAACTATAAAATCTTGATTTAATTAAAACTGTTGAAGATCTATCTACCCGATCTGGTTTAATTTCAAGTCTTAAAATAATAATAATAGTTAATATTCTACGGTGCAAATGCGATTTCTTGCTCCCCTTATTGCTCCACTTGGTCCTTCATTATTCACTGGGCTCACGAGTTTTGCATCGTAGTATCAATTGACATGATTGTAATTTTTGTGGATTTTATGGAATTGAATAAGAACTTCACGTTCTCGCCTATCTTTTAGAGTTTCTAATCCCAAGTTAGCCAATCTTGACTCATAGTTCAAACTTCTTATATGTGGAACAAGTTTTGTTGCTCGTCTTTGTACTTGTTCAAGTCTAAATATATCTCTCTTTATTAAAAGCAATTTTTTTTTTTCAGGCGGCTGAAAGGAAGGACTAAGATCTATTCCAAACTGCCCGGGTCTAAACCCAAACTATATTTTTAAATAAATAAATAAAAATATCTCTCTTTAAATAAGGATTCCAGACAGGTGCACAGTATTCTAGATGTGGTCTAACATATGTTTTGTAAAGCTGCAAAAACAATTGAGTATCCTAATACACGAATTGTATGCGATAAATAAGTTTTTTCTGAAGCAAAAAATAATGTTAGCTAAAATTGCCCTTTTTATATGGTAGCGAATAATGATGAAGGGTTCATCTTCTTTTCAAGTACCTTTTTGAACAAGGGCTTCGATCTGACGCAGAGGTAACTGCATTGAGTTGATCATTTCATTTATTATTAGCGCAATTATTACCTAGTCAAAGTTGGTCTCCATTTTTCGATGAAAAGTACTTCAACCGTCAGAAATATTTTGAAGATTTTTTTCTATCCATTTGGATACACGGGCTTAATGTTAGGTCACACAAGAGAGAATATGCTTAAAAATATTCGATGATGTGTTTCAATTAATAGAAATAACTAATAGCAAGTTTTTTCTCATTTAGGATTTATATAAATATTTTTATGATTATTGAAGTTTTCAGCATTTAAGCTTTCAATTTTCAATAACATTAATTTAATTTATACAGGTTTTGTTTGTTATTAATCAAACTATAAATTTTCAAATTTTTACTTATTTTATTTATTTATTTATTTTATCTATTTCCATACATGAGGGCTGAAAAGAGGGCTATGCAGCTCGAAACTGCCCTGGAGTTACTCCAAAATTATTTTTCAAAAAAAAAAAATACAGGTTTTGTTTCAATTAACATTAAAACTTAAATTAACTTTAAAAATTAGCTTAAATAGCTTAAATTTCTTAAATTTTTTTTTTCAAATAACTATTAAATCAATCGTTGTATTCAATTTTTATAATTTTTTATATTTTTATAAATATATAAATGTTTTTAAATAATCAATTTAATAAATGAAGTGTTAATCAGCCTCATGAGGAATGTTGATTAACCTTGAAATAATAATAATAAATAATAATGGGGTTAGGCAAAAACAAAACAAAACAAAATGGCCCAACTTGCAACATAATGAAAATAGGAATCAAAACACAAAATACCATTATAAAAGATTCGACTTAAGACCCTTTTTTTTCTTTTTATTAAATCATTTAATTAAATTTAAAAACTTAAATATATATATGTTAAATTATAATTCTAAAACATGTAATTTTATTAAATAACTGAGTGAACAGTAAATTTCTAAAATAAAATTAAAATATATTGTATTACTTTTTTACTATTTATTAATTTATTTTAGTAAATTTCTAAAAAAATTTAGCAAATAATTTAATTTTTTTTATTTATACTAACAAGCCCTGTTACCTTCATTTCATCTAAAGTTGCCTATTTACAACTGAATCTTTTCGTTTAACATTGGGTAATGCAGTTAACCATTCCTTAACCACCATCCATAAATCGAGATCTCGTTTATGGCTTGCCTAACGCTCAAAGATTTATCAAATCTTAATTTTAAATAAATTTTTTAAATTTATTATTTTTTAAAAATTAAAAATTTGAACATTTAACAAAATTTCTGACGATTATTTCAGTAATTTACTTAAAAGAAAATTAAGTTCAACAAATTTTCTGCTCTGTACATAAATTTAGAAAATTAATGGAAAAAAATTTAAAATATCATTTTCGTTTCATTATTTCAGATATTAATTAAATTTACTTTAAAATTCCGAATTTTTCAATTTTACTATTATTACATATATATAAAGTAATTCACAGACATAGTCCTGTAAACAATGCCTTTTATTGTGCCATTTATATTTGTTCAATAAATTATCTTTTTAGGAACAAAGTTTAAAAATATCAAAAAATTTATTTACTTTCAAATAATTAATTATTTAAATATTTTAAATGAATGCTAAATATTCTAAATTAAAATTGAGTATATTTTCGTTTTTTTTTATTTTTACATCTATGAAAATCAAAGTATGATAGTACTTTATTGAAAAAAAATACTTTGTTTGTTCTTTTTGATTTTTGTGAAGGTATCTTGGGCCTATTGGCTTAAAAGCGCCGTTCTTTTAACGCTTTTTTTACTTAGAAATTAATTTTACTAAATTTTAATAAAATATTTCGACATGTTCATTAGGCCCAATATTATACTGCTTTAATAAGTAGAGAAATAGAGCTTTTTTAAAATCTAGAATTTCTCAAAAGCATAAATTGAATTTTGAATTATGCAATTTCAAACATAAAAGCTAAAATGATATTTTAAAAGGTTAATTCAAATTGGTAATAGATTAAATTGTTTAGTAAACACATGCCATTAAAAGCATTATCAATGTAAAACAATTTCTAAAAATCACGCTTTAGTTAGTTGGATCAAATTTCAAAAATACATATATCACTAGAAATTTAATATATCTAGCACGAAACGTAATTAATTCTATGTTATCTTAACTTAATAATCATCACATCGATCACTCTTCTTGATTCTCAATGTGAAATATAATTTACATAATTTCCAAGGTTCCTATCACCAATGATCTACGATTAATGGGACCAGCTGTTCTAGCACTGCTCTAGTCAGAATTTAACTTTCTTTTTTCAATAAAAATACTTGACCAGCTTTGATAAAGAAAAATAAAAATAATTTGATTTTATTAACAAACAAGCATATTTTTAAAAGTGATGCGAAAATTTTTATAGAATGAAAAATAAATCAAAAAATTGAATGTAATTGATAAATAGAATAAAAAATTTGTTACTGAGTACAAACAAAAATTGGCATATTTTATCATAAAAGGTAGATTATAGACAAACATGAAGCCATGTCCTATAACAGTTAGAATTCCAGTGGTTAACACCATAAGAGTTACTTTCAGCTCAGTTTTGACAACTCTTGATCTAGCCATCGATTTTCTTCGCTTAAGAGTCAAATTCTCACTTCTATTGTTACAATTGTTAATCATTTTGCGCTTATTTCCCATAGATTTCTTAATACTAATCAACGAGAGTACATTTAGTATCAAAATAAAGCAAACGCAAACTCCGTTTTTGATAAAACTTTGAAAAAAATCAATTTTGAGCGCCAACTCAGAGCTTCCAAGCGAGTTAAAAATCAATATGTGTTGATCACTGGTAGAGTTCAAGCTATTGTATCTTATAGTCAAAGTTCTTTCAAAAATTTTATTCAAATAAAACAAGAGACTAAAAGTAAAGGCTATAGACAAATTGAATTTGTAGGAAGTTCGCTTGAAGACCTTTAATTTGTTGGATATGTGCTGATAGCGGTCATAGGTAGCTCCTATTTCACAACATATGGACAACAATTGGACCACAAAACCAAAATAAATCACAAATATCCATAAAAAAATGAGAAAATACTTATTTTCATTTATTGAACAATCAATACAATCATATATAATGAATATTAGATTTCGAAAATTGTAATAGGCGTCGAATATGGATTTTAACATCAAATACTTGAACATGTCGCTTTTGAGGTTATTGCTTGTTAACAGTTTCCTAAAGACTAGTATGCTCATCAAATTGAATGTTAAGCCGGCACAATTGAGCAATTTTTCGATGTAAATGTGGTAGATTTTGTACATCGAATCACATACATCATTTTGCTGCGTAATATTAAACATGACTTGTTCTATTAATTAAACAGATTTTGATTTAACTAAACATTATTTCTAAAATTTTTGATTTATTAGATTATTATTAATTCTTAATGTTTGTTAATTAAAAGAAAAAGAAGAAAGTTTTATTTAAAAAAATGCAAATGAAATCTTGTGAATCAAGGTTCTTCCATCGATAATTAAAAAGCAAAATATTTCAAAATAAAGTCGAAAAAGTAGAGCTCGACTTTGTGCTTGAATGTTAGCATATCGATTTTTAAAGGCAAATTAAGAAAAATGTTCTAAAGGATTCTTAAAAACATATTAATCTTTCTTCTTCAATTCTTAATACAGTTTCAGACTTTTTTTTCTTCTAACTTTTCTCATTAATTTTTTGCATTAGATAAACAACAAAACAAATTTTAATCTACGATCATTGTTAGACGATCTCATGACTAAAAATTAATTTTCGAAATAAAATTCATTTTAATCAAATGTTATTAATTTTTTTTATTAAATTTTATTATGATAAATTTTATACGCATTTTGGCTGAGAATTAAATTAGCTAGACAAATCTAATTAAATTAAATAAGAAAGATTTTTTTTTTAAAGTTAAAAATTTTTTTTCTAGTCTAATTTTTAGTTTTAACAAAAAAAAAAAAAAGTGAAAAATAAAAGCTTGTCGATCAATTTAGGATAGGAGAAAGGCAAAATTCAAAATTCCTAAAATACATATTAATTTGTTATAATTATAAAATGCCATAAAGCAAATAGAAAATTAGCTTTTAATCGCATTATTTTCAATAGATTTGTTAAATTGATTGAAAATCAAATAAATAGAAAGTTTGCGGGACATTAAAAAATCAATGGATAACATTTTTCAAAAAAATTGAAAATTACATTTTATTACATAAATAAATGTTTGTTGATGTTGTTGTTTTTTTTTCTTTAATTGTAAATAATTCAAAAAGTGTATTTTAAATATGATTAGAGTCGGTCAATTTATTTGAAAAGTAGAAATGAATTTTGGAATGAATTATGGTGACCAGAATGCTCGAAAGAAAATAACAAATAACGCTCAAATATTAATCCCACTTTAAAATAACAAATAAAAAAATTTTTTTTTTTTAATTAAATATAAGTAACCCATTTTTTTTTCTCTAATTAAGACAAACAAATCAGTGATATATTTACAAAATATTGTTTGGCTAAATTTTCAAATAGACTCCCAAATTAACTTGAATTGAGAAAAAAAAATCAAAATTAAATTTTAACTTGATTTATGTTTTAGGATTGGCTTTTTTTTCATTGAATTTTTTGAAACGTGCTCTTCGGTTCTGAAACCAAACAGTCACAGTGTGAAAGCTAACACCGAGCTCGCCTGAAATACGGTCTATCTGTGCTCCGCTCGGATATTGATCCATTTGAAACTCTCTTTCTAGAAGATCAATCTTTTTTTTTTTACTAAATTAGAAAATATCTAAAATGAGAATTAATTTTGAAAATACTTGTGACTCTTTGAACCGATGACGATTTGAATATTTATATTTTTTTTTTAGCTCTTTGGAATTTTTATTTTTGGACCTCATGTTTAAAGGCGATTTTGACAATAATTTGCTTGAATCAGCTTGACCAAAGTTTGGAAAACATGTCAAAAAGATAGGTTTTTCCTCTTGAGTTTCAATTATAGTTCTGTCATCATCCAAAAATTCGTCTATAGAGTTCGGACAAAAGTATAAATTTTCATTTATTAACCTCTCTTTAACAGGAGTCTTTTTTAAATCTTCATAATTAAAACAATATTTCTTATTAGATGAATATTTTGATTCAGTGTCGTTCGACAGAGCACTCAAATTAGCGTGACTGATTTCGCCCTCATCCAAACTAGAGGACGCACAATTGGAGCTTTCATCAACTAGGCTATAGTAGTGCGAATTTCCATTAAGAGCACACTCTTTCTCTAATTCTTTTTCTAATAAAGTTTAAAAATTCAATTGATCCATAATGACAAATTTACCATAATTGTACTGAAGAAGAAAATTGTCAAAAAAATTTTCTTTAAAACCAAAAAATTGGTCATAAGTGTCCTCTACTTGGTGAGAAGTTGAATTGAGAAAAGAGCCAGATGTATAAAAATCAGGAGAGTACAAATTTTGATTTAAATTGGATGCAGGATATGAGATCATCTTTTAATTTTTTGGTTCAATCAATTTTAAAGTGAAATTCGGCCTTCTATAGGATCAAATGCAATTTTTGTGTCAAGGAAAGAGATTACGAGGATTTGTTAATATTAGAGCTAGTCTTTTTTCATCTAATTACTATTTATTTTATCGACATTCGAAAACATGAGAAAATGAGTGACTCATTTGCGCCAAAATTATAGCAATATGCATCAGTTTTGAATTCAAAGACTGGGAGATTTTTAACTATGAGACAAATTTTTTTAGCATGCTTTTTAAATTTAAATTTAAAATTTTCAATTGGATAAAGATAGACTTTTTTCAATAAAAAAATTTTTTTTTATTTTTAAATTTTTTTTAAACTTATGTTTGAAATTAATTGTTTTGAATAAAAAAAAAATTATTTAATTCTAATTTTTTGATGAACACAAAATACTTTGAAATCATTATACATTTTAAAATAGGTTGAACATTTAACCTGGTTTAGTAAAAGCCGAGCCAGACAATGGGTTTTTTAGCTCTTATCTTTTTTTAAATTAATTTCAAAATTGATCATGGTGGAAATAAGATATTATAAAATTGTTATTAATTATTGAAGAACTTTTCTTCAAGATTGAATTCAGTTTTTTTCAATAGCTTTAAATATACCCTTGACTTTTTAGAGTTAAATGAGATGATGAATTAAAATAAACTAATTTTGCAGCACATAATATGTTAATTTTAGAATTTTAATAAAAAAAAATTTAGCAAATTTATTAATTTTTTATTAATTTTGGCTAAATTAAAACGGTTAAGTGAAAATTTGATACTTTGAAATTTCTTTCAAAATTTAAAATTAAAAACCAAAAATTAAATAATTTTTGCACTATTAGTATAAACTTATTTTTATTTTCTACAATGTTAAAGTCCATTGTTTTATTGTCATCAGTTGTTTAATACAAAAACTGTAAAAATATTTTCCTTATTTCTTAAATTAGAAAGTATCACGATGTCAAATAAAAAATGAATTCACTTAAAATTTAATTCTTTTTTCTAAATAATTTTTTTTCAAAAATCAACTAACATTTAGAGAGAATATTCATATACTATATTCATATATTACAGCTGAAGAGAATATTCAAAATTGATAGGTTATTTTATTTGCTAGTGAAACATACAAAAAAACTAAATTTTTTAACTAATTTTGCAGCACATAATAAAATATTTTATTATTGAAGCTAAAAAATATATCAAAATTATGCTAATTAAATCTAATTAAATTTTTTTTATCAAAAAAAGAAATAAGAAATTTTATTTAAAAAAAAAAGAAAAAATTGAAATAATGGATCCGATACACTTGAACAAAATTGTTTATGACTTAGTTCTTATAGCCATCATGTTCGTAGCCTTTATTTTATTTAAGTATTTTATTGATCCGTTTCAGACCGGGTTCTACTGCGATGACTACAGCATTAACATGGAATATAAAGAATCAACAGTTAGCAATTCAGTTTTAATAGTACTTATTTTGCCAGTGCCATTTTTGTTCATGGTTATTACTGAAATTTTGCGCACTGCTTACATGAAATACAAGCATTCAAAACTATCACTGCACAACAAATACAGAATAATAGTAAAAAAAAATAAAATAATTAATTTGAATGAACAATTTGGGAATATATTGATAAACTTTGGTGCCTATTCATTCGGACTATTGTGCAATTTGATAATTACTCTTATTGGCAAAAAAACAATAGGAAGATTGAGACCGAACTTTTTGTCTGTATGTAAGCCATTAGTCAATCCATACAAAGAGTACTGTAACATTCATGTGACAGGAAGAACATTTTTGATTCCAGGAGTGCATTTTATGTGCTCAGAAACCAATCTAAATGAGTTAAATGAGTCGAGAAAATCATTTCCATCTGGACACTCTTCATCTTCATTCTATGCAATGATTTTTTTGATTTTGTATGTGCACAAGTTTTGGAATAAACGAAATTTAGGTTTCATTCCGCAATTTTTTCAATTCCTTATGTTCACAACTGCCTGGTATGTGGCGTTGTCTCGAGTTACGGACAACAAACATCATCCAACAGATGTTCTTGCCGGCAGCATACTTGGAACTCTGATAGCTAGTTTTACTTTTTACTATTTGAACTTATTCTATAGGAGATATAATTTTAAACTCAAATATGATGCTTCGAATAATAATTGTAAAAAAATCGAACTGGTAGAAACAAACGATTTTAGCAATTCTAATGGCATCAAACAAGTTTGAAAAGCTAATGATATAAAAAGTTTGATCGGTGTATTTCTGAAGACATGTATATTTAAATTACTTTCAAACAATTTTTTTTTTGTTAGGAAAAATTTTCAATAAAAAAAATTAAACAAACAGATTTTTTAACATTTTTAAAAAGAAATCTTTTATCAAAAAATTTGTAAACACTTACAAATTAGTATGTTAGAAAAATGACCCGAAATAGAAAATTTCAAAATTATAATAAAAACAGTTTCATAAGCAAAAAATTTAATTCAATTACACCTAATCTATTTATGAGGACAATAAATGTACAGACACTTGCTGGCTACTTTAAAACATTTAACTTTTTTTCTGTTGCTTTATTAACTTCACTTATATACTAATTTAAAGAAAATGTCCTTATTGTAGAAAATGTCTTGAAAATGGATTGAAAAGATTTGCATTCAATTATCTCCATATTTTGAATTTTTTTATTTTATTTGTGTATAAACCTTCTACCATTTGATTTTTTTTTGAATCTTGGAGTGGATGTGTGTGTGTGTCTGTTAAGTCCTTACCCTCCCATTTTCTCATCCGGACTTGGGACCGGCAATGGTATGGTTGCGACTCGACAGTCACCCGCCAAAGTTACTATGGGACGCTCATCCATTCTTGAAAATGCATTTTGAGATACTGATGCTAGATAGATTTTAATTTTTTATTGCAAATTGTTAGGATATTTTTTCTATCTAAAAAACTTATAGTTAAGTGAAGCTCCTTTTGGCTTTTAGGTTGCGGGAAAGTGACTTTTCAATCTAACTCATATAAAGGTTTTATTTCTTTTTCCTCAAGTTCCTGACTTCTTCCTCTAACGAATTTTTTTACTGTAGTCACCAATCCTTTTGTATTTTTTGCATTATGCATTCTCAATTGGAAGAATTGGAACTGGTGGTTCATCTTTTAGCAGTTTTCGGCTAAATTTGATATTTTGCTATCTAAGCGAACAAGTATGGAGTGTTCTGTCAATAATTTTGACTTATATATCAAGTATGCTCTCATAAGATACACATTCAAGTGTAATATAAATGGACCCAATATTACAAAATTTCGAAAAAAAATCTATTTTCAACTTTATTCAAAGATTTTTATTAAAATTAATGGCTTTTAGATAATTACAAAAGAATCTATTTAAAGAATTTTCAATTTTTTTTTTAAATGTTTTTATTTAATTTTTAAAAAACAAATGCAGGACCAAAACTTTAATTTCAATATTTTTTATTTCTTAATATTTGGTGCCGCACCAAATCCATAATTCAAAAATATTATCTTTTATTTTAAAAAAGAGTATTTATAATAGAGTATTTAATTGCAGTTTTAATTTTTTATTTTTTACCAAATTTAACAAAACCTTATTAAAAAACTCAAACTTAAAAATATTATAACATGGGCGAGTTGTACTATGGTGCATGGTCTAAAGGCGTGTCTTAATTTGTGGTGCAGCATAAGTTTTAGAAAAAAACCTGATGTTTCTAAACAAGACTAAAACTCTGTTTATTAATTAAGCTTAATAATTGATTAAGATCTGAACTTTACAAAACCCGCATCAAATTCATCTAAACAAGTTAATAGGAAATTATTTTCCCAGAGATAAAATTATTAAATTTCATATTATGCTTTTTGAAAAAAAAATCAATCTGCATTAACAATTGTAATTATTATAATAAAGTTTTTTTATAAAATTGTCTTTTTCTATTTCATTTTTTGCTTGATAATAATTTGTAATCGCGTATGCATCACCGTACTAACAACCAAATAAAATGACTAATTTATTTTTAAGTAAACTTCGAAAAAAAACTTTTTTTAATTATTAATTATGAAGATATTTAAAAATTGAATATAAATGTGAACATGTGAGCATACTGATGACGTCACTAAAAATCGATCAACTATGAAATTAATGTCATTTCAAAATTACCTCACTGTTAAAAAAAAATAGTATAAATAAAGAAGAAATAATACGAGTTAGAATAATTAAGAAAAAGGTAAATGTCCAAGCAACCATTTGTATTTTCTTATCAGAGTGTTCTTAAAGAAGAGTTTGCAAAGGCCGACACAGACGGCAACCGCATTCTCGACTTGGATGAATTTGTTAGTATTTTAGAGAAATATGGTATCGAAGCCGACAAGGCTAAAGAAGTCTTTGAAACTAGTGGAAATAATGGTATTAGTGAAGATGGTCTGCTCTTGAAGATATTCTCAAAATATTTATTTTTATCAAATTTTTTCTTTTTTTTAGTTTTTATCGATTATGTTCACAAATCCAATAAATTGGACAGCTTAATGGAAGAGTATACTAGAATGTTTAATAGTATAGATAAAGATGGCAATGGTTACATAACTCCTGAAGAGCTTAAACAAGATTGGATCGAAAAAGGAATTAATTTGAGTGATAAATCAATTGAAGCTTTGATAAAAAACTTCGATATGGATGATGACAAAAACATAACAATAGATGAATACTTGAATGCTTTAATACTCAGATATTTTAGAGTAATTTTAGATAGATTTAAAGAGCAGTTTAATTCTATTTTTTTTTCTCAAGTCTAAACATTGATTATGTACGAAACAATTTCAAAATGATTTGCATTAGATAAAACCTAGTTTAGAGTCGAATAAAAAATTTTTAATTTCAATAGTTTTTTTTTATTTTTTTCCCATTTTTTGAAAATGCTTAAAACTTATAAATATGTTAATCAAAAGAAAAAAAGATAAGAAAAATATTGAAGAATTTAGTTTATTTTTAAAAATTTCATTTTTTAGTTTTTTAAAAGTATATTTGAAGTTCATTATTAAACAATTTTTGTAATTAAAAATGCACATATGTTCAGATAAAGTATTGTTTAACTCTAAAAAATATTTATAGATGCATAAAAACGGCATGATGTATTTTGAGTAACTCATTTTTAAAAAATTTTGTAAAAAAAATCTAATTAAACAAAGTAAAATGCAATTTGAATTTTATTTAGCCACAAAAGTATCCTAGAGCAACAAACAACTCAAGCTAAAAACCAGTTTAAAAAACGCCATTTTTAATATTTACTAATAATTACGTAATTATTCCTTATACCATAAAAATCTAAAATTATTATTTCAAATTTTTGCCTCTTTTCTAATCACGGACAATTTGATTTTTTTTATCTAGAATTTTTTTTATGTTTTTTTAAACACGAGTTTATTTCAAAATTCATAAATTTAAGAGCTTATTTTTATCAATTTTTTTCAAAACATGGAAGAAATAGTTGAAAAATTGTTTAGTCACTATGACAGCGATAAAGATGGTTTTGTTGAATTCTCAGATTTTGCCAAAATATTAAGCAAGCTGGAGGTAGAGTTGCTAGCTAACTATCCAATACAGCGAAATTTTGCCACCTTTGATATCAACAAATTTCCTGGCTATGATCTAAATGAGTTGATTGCGTACATAAAAAATTCTCAAAAATATGGTAATTTAAAAATTTGAATATTTTGCAATTTTATTTTAGATTAATTTTGAAGAGAGTCTTAGACAAGAATGCAGCGACTTTTTCACTAAGTTGGATGAAGACAAAGACGGATTAGTTTGCACCGATCAATTGAGAAACAATCCAACTTATGCACTCATATTCAAACAATATTCAAAATCAGAAGCAAACCTCGAAGGTAAAATTCATAAATTTTAATATTTTTTGCTGATAATTTAAAATAAATCTAGAATTTACTAATATTTTAATTGAGCGACTTTTCCAGGTACATTAATTAAATTAAAAATTATAATTTATTTTTTTATTTTTTTTTTTTGTTTAAGACAATAATCGATAAGCATTAAAGCTTATCCATGCAGTGTTGAATTTGTAGAATTCTTTTCGGATAAATAGGAAAAATGGGTAATGTTTCTAGTAAATAATGAGATACAAAAAATTAATAAAACTGCTAAAAGAACAAAAAATTTTTTAATTATTTTTCTCTTGAGATTTTTCACTTTAACACCAGATTCATCAGTCTCAACAAAATTTTCTTCTTCAACTTGAATTTTTTCATTCTTAGAACGATCATTAGCCTTATGAAAAAAATAAAAATAAAATTTATTTCCCGTTGATGAGTTATTTTAAAAGCATATTACAATTTTTGCTTGTTCAACCCAGTCAACTCGGTAAATGTAGCCAACTTGGAGAACAAAAAGTATCAGCGATGAAAACAAAATTCCGATCCAAAACCCGGTCACTTTTACTGAAGTCTTTAGAAGCAGATAAAGGCCAACTGGCAGGCCTACTAAATAATAAGCAACAATAGCAATTATTACACCATAGACCTGAGCTCCCAATGCTCTCAAAACTCCACCACCACAGACTTGGACTGCGTCAAAAAAGTGTACTATGGCCAAAAATTTCAAAACTCTTGATACTGGTTTTATTAAATCCCTACAATTAATTCATATTAATAATTATTTAAATTTTATGACTATCATACTGGTTATTGGTAAAAATAGCTGGTATAAAATTAGAAAATGAAAGAATTATTAGACCCAGACAAAACGAACATAGAGCTTTAAATAATTTTTATTAAAAAAATGAGTAAAATATTTTTTTTTCATACCCGTAATTGTGTAGACCACTTTGGCAGAATTTTTTGATTTATCAGGCGAATTTTCACCCAAAAGCTTATTTTTTTAGTTAAAAATTTTTAAAAATAAAAAAAATTGAATCTACCTGACCAATTCGGATATTGCCCGAGGTAGCTATTGTAAAATTTTAGTTTAAATTTTATAATTATAGAATGATAAAAAAAAACCTATTCCGAATGCAAACTAAAAAAATAATAAAATTAAGTATTTTCAAATTTTAATTAAAATACAATTACCAATATAAACGTAATGGCTGTTTGTTGGGTAATTGACATAACCGATAATTCCATTTTGCCAAGTAATCCTTTAAAAAAAAGCTGAAGTTTACATACAGCTTGTCATTTAAAATTAGAATCAAACTGAAAAAAATTAAAAAAATTTTTATGCTTATTTTAGGTCTCATTAAATCTCATTTTTTCTACTTACTAATCAAATATAAAAATTAAACTTGAAAAAAATGTAGCTATTTTTTTAAGGAAAAAATTGACAATAAAAAAGTTAAAATCAAATTTTTTTTATCGAAATAAATATCAGATATCCGACACTTTGTTTAATTTTTTTAAGCCTAATTTATTTTACTTTATGAAGTTTTTTGTTTTATTAAGTGCTCATATGAAAGAGAAAACAAAGTAAACGTTTTTTTAAGAAAAAATCATATACAATAATTTTATTGATCAATACCTGATGACATAACTGCAATTTCAAAACAAGCCCATTCGAAAAGAACCATGCCAAGACCGGCAATTCCTAATTTCAGATACAACTTCCAATTGTACAAACACTCGACTGACCAGCCTTTAAAAAATGAAAAGTATTTTTTAAAATACAAAAGAAATAATTACCTGGCCATGTTTCAACATAAACTTTTGTTTTTAAAATGTAAATAATTAAGATAACTACTTGAACAATATTGGCAATTAGAATAGAGATAGCAGATCCGCTAAAATTTTATTTTATAAATTTAAAATTTTTTTTTCCTAAAGCCTACACGACTCCATAGTGAGCCCACAAGACCAATATTCCCTGCAAACAAGCATTTAGAATATTTACCAAAATATTGATAAAAAGAACTGGATAGAATATATTCTTAAATTAAATTTAAATTTAGTTTAACTTTATGTTCAAAATTGATGAGAATACTTGAGCTTGTAAATATCTAGTCAATACCATTTGAATACTATAAAACTAATAGAATAATCAAGAAAATAGTTTAAAATTCTTACTAAATTCAAAGCTTTAGATTACCAAAATCGATGGAGAAAAGTACAACAAAAATTTGTCAGCAAGCCTGAAAGAAAATTTGTTTATTTAATTTTTTTTTAGGTAAAATTTTTTTTTTTACATAAGGACTATTTGGTCGTCGACAAAAAATTTCATGATATACTTTGCATTGAGGAGGAGACCAATACATAGCAATGAAGCCAGTGAAGAAATGAGAACACCTTTTTGCAGAATTATGCCAACTTTTTTCTTATCACTTCCGCCAAATAACTTTTATAAATATTTTTCAAAATACTGTTTGTGCAAAAAAAATTTTCTAATGAAACACTTACTTGAGGAAATAAAGTTTCACAAGCGCTACTTAGTCCAACAATAGGACCAAATGAACATATATGAATCAACTAATTTTTTTAATTATTTATTTGTTTAATTTAAAAAATGAAAAAATACAGTATTAGCTAATGATACACCAGCAAGTTCATTAGAGCCGACGTGACCGCAAAAAAAGAAGCTCATCATTGTTAAAAGCTGTTGACTCAAAATGCTCAAAGACTTTAATTTAATAATAATTTTTTTTTTCAATGCTCTATTTTATTTTCTAATTACCAAAGGTATTGAATTTTTGAAGATCAAAATGGCTTCATCTTTGAAGCCAAGAGGATAAATTTTGGACAATAAACTTTTTGAATTTTGATCTTGAGCGATTTTTTCGGTCATTTTTTTTCTTTTCGATTAAATTAAACACTAATAGCTAAATGTATTTTTCCAAAGCTAAATATTATAGATATATGCTAAACAAGCATTTCTAGAATAAAGTAATTTAAGAATTAGAGATAAAAAAAATCTAATTTTGTTAAATATCAGAAAAAAAATTTAATATTCAAAGTCTTAAGATTTCTTAAAAATTTTGAGAAAATCGAAAAAAGTAAGCATATTTTAGAAAAGAGTTTATTTAAAAAAACTTTTTATTGTAGACATGAACAACAAAATTGGCTTTTATTAATGCAAAAATATTCGTGTAAGCATTATATTTTATGATTGCTGCTAAATTATATTAATATTGTTGATCCGTTCCATAAGGGTATTAAATTAAAATAACATTTAAAAAATTTTAAAATATCAAAAAAGTATAAAATTAAAAATTAGATCATGCTGCTATTACACAAAAAGCCACGTTTCATAAAATTGTTTTTATGGAATATTTTCAAAAATTTAACTTCAGGATTGAACAAAATAGATAATACTGGAATCATTGATTGAAAGAGTAAAAATAGAATACGAGCTATTGGTCTGAATTGCCACAATAAAGCATCAAGATAGTAAAACGAAGGATTAGTTGCTAAAACAATAAGAAAATCAACTATTACTGAAAATAAATTACTAAGTATTATAAACAAATTCATTAAAATAAACTGTTTAGCAAATCTTGATTGTTTTAAATTTAATTCCTTGTTGGCTTTATTGCTATTTCCATTGATAACAGATGCTGCAGATGCTGATGTAGCAAATACTGATGTTACCATTGATGAATCATTAGGGGTTACTTTTGACGTTTTAACTGTATTGTATGATTTGGATTCTGATTCTAAAATATTTGCTCTATCAAGGTTTGCTTTTGTGAGATTCAATTTTGCAATTATTTTCAAATAGGCTACTAGATTAATAATAGTTGGTATGACATTGCTTATAATTACATTTACTACAAAGCATATAATCATGTCCCTGATGCTGTCTGAATATCCTGGGGAACAGAAAAATACAGAATAAGTTGTATTGAGAGCATACTTGATAATAAAAGTAAAAATAATTGACAAAACAATGCAAACAAGCATTGATAAATAAATAAAGCTTAGACCAGAGTTCATTTTTTTGTACAAATTTATGTTTTTAACAGCTACGTATCGATACATTGCCAAAAGAAGGATTGAAAATGCTCTCAAATATCTAAGAACACTCCATACTTGTTCGCTTAGATAGCAAAATATCAAATTTAGCTGAAGACTGCTAAAAGATGGACCACCAGTTCCAATGTAGAATGCATAATGCAAACAATACAAAAGGCTGACAATTACCAAAAAGTGCATGTAAAAATAGGATCTGTTTCTGAACTTTTTAACTCTGAACATAAAATAAATGTAAACTAAATGTATTAGAACTGCTATTACTCTGGTTACATAGTCCAAGTAATTTAACACAAACGATGTTGTTAATACTGAATTAAAGTCAAGGACAAAATTTGTTAAAGTTGTATTTAAATTATTTACTGTTGTTAATGTATTCATTTTGTATTAAAATCAAAGTAGAAATAAAAAAAAAATATATAAAAATAAATACGATCAATTTTTAGATTTACTTCATTTTTTATTTCTCTTTTTTTGAAATTTTATTAAAATTTTTATATAAAAAAAAATTAATTCATCTATCTGTTATGTTCTTTCAAAAAAACGCACTATTCATTTTTTTTCTTATTTTCAAATTAAATTTACGCCAATAAATTAGCTGTTTGATTAAATTTGGTTTTATTAACTGGTTGAGCAAATTATTAATAAAAATCTGCCAAGAAAATATTAATTTTAATCTAGAAAATTTACTCGGCTAAAACTGTATGCTTTTCGAATTAAATTTTTTAGAAAATAATTAATCATTCAGAAAATTTGATATCAATATTAATAAAATTCTAATAGAAATTATTTTTCATATCTTTTAACAACTAATTAAAAAAAAACAACAAAAAATTTTTGATTTTTAAACATTTCCTAAAATTTAAAAATTAAAAAAAAAAATTAATTAAAAAAAAGGTCATTAAATCTGAATTTTAAATTTATTCTTATTTTATTTTATAAACAATTAATTTATCACTATTAATTAAGTCAATTTTTCCAATAGCATGAAATTTTTCGAAATTTTTTTAATGTTATAATTTAATATTTTAATAAGTATATGCTTTTGTTTATTTTAATTAAAACTGATTTAAGGCAAGTTAATTTCACTTCACCTTGTCTTCCTAGTTTGATTTTTTTTCTCCAAATATCAATTTAGCTGGCATTCGAAGCTTTTCGTCAATGGCCTTTCCTTCCATGCCGATGCATTACTTCCTACACATGGCTTTGAGTCAAATTTTTTAGTGAAATGAATAAATGTAACCGCTGAAAAGAATTGGTTTATTATTTTAAATAGTTTAATTAAATCATCCCTAATATTTTAAGCTCAATTGAGATAAATATTCTAAGTTTTGTCGATCAATCATACTACCAAAGTAAAGGAATAATCTTGGTCGCTTTTCTTGGTACTTTCTTGATTTCTTAAATGTCTTTTGAAGCAATTAACACCATGAAATTATGGCAAACTCTGGATGAGGTCTAACTGATGCTTTGTAAAACATTCTTTTTGAAACTTCTAACTGTCATACGATTTATACGTGTGATACAATGTTTGACTTGGTTTGTCCTTTACAAATCAATTTGACTACAAATACCTTGATCTTTTACAAGAGTTGTTTTAGTTAATTTCTTTGTGCCATCTCTGTTATAAATTATATACTCAAAGTAATGATTTTTTGCATTAACATGCATTACACTTATTAGAATTTAAATCCAAGGATCAAGTAAGAGACCAACATAAAATATAACCTTTATCTCTTTGAAATAATAAGTTCTCTTTAGTATTTTTAATTATTGACTAAACTTTAGTATCATTGGCATATTTCTCACATTTAGTTATCATACAAGTTGAACGATCATTTATATATACTAGAAAAAAAAGCCGTCCCAATACTAAGCATTTTAATACTTGGCTGATTATCGATATTTTTAATAAAAAAAGTAAAATTATATCTTGAAGAAAATAGACCTATGAGAATAAGTCTATTCATTACTGTATAGTCCATAAAGAGAAAAAATTGGATTTTCAATAATATTTTAACCAAATACCTCGAAATACTAATTTTTTTTTAGATTTTAAGATAAAAAATTTTTTAATCCATTAAATAATAAATCATAATAGGTTTTGGGAGTTAATAAATTAGGATGTAAAACTTCCTCTTTCAGTTTATTAAGCAGCACTAATGACACATGCAAATAGCCTCTTAATATTATACTTAACTTTGATAAAAGCGCATTAATAAGATAAAAAATAGATTATTTTCTAATGTTTAATAAAAAATAAAAACAGTTGAATTTATTTATTTGGGAAAAAAAATAAAACTAAAAATTTAGATCATGCTGCTATTACACAAAAAGCCACGTTTCATAAAATTGTTTTTATGGAATATTTTCAAAAATTTAACTTCAGGATTGAACAAAATAGATAATACTGGAATCATTGATTGAAAGAGTAAAAATAGAATACGAGCTATTGGTCTGAATTGCCACAATAAAGCATCAAGATAGTAAAACGAAGGATTAGTTGCTAAAACAATAAGAAAATCAACTATTACTGAAAATAAATTACTAAGTATTATAAACAAATTCATTAAAATAAACTGTTTTGCAAATCTAGATTGTTTTAAATTTAATTCCTTGTTGGCTTTATTGCTATTTCCATTGATAACAGATGCAGCTGATGCTGATGTAGCAAATACTGATGTTACCATTGATGAATCATTAGGGGTTACTTTTGAATTAAAATTGTTTCTTGAAACTGATTCTTCAATTTTTGATCGTAATAGGCTTTTTTTGGTTAATTTGAGTTTACTCATAATTTTTAAATAAGCCATCAGATTTATTAAAGTTGGTATGACATTGCTTATAATTACGTTTACTACAAAGCATATAATCATGTCTCTGATATTATGTGAATATCCTGGGGAACAGAAAAATACAGAATAAGTTGTATTGAGAGCATACTTGATAATAAAAGTAAAAATAATTGACAAAACAATGCAAACAAGCATTGATAAATAAATAAAGCTTAGACCAGAGTTCATTTTTTTGTACAAATTTATGTTTTTAACAGCTACGTATCGATATATTGCCAAAAGAAGGATTGAAAATGCTCTCAAATATCTAAGAACACTCCATACTTGTTCGCTTAGATAGCAAAATATCAAATTTAGCTGAAGACTGCTAAAAGATGGACCACCAGTTCCAATGTAGAATGCATAATGCAAACAATACAAAAGGCTGACAATTACCAAAAAGTGCATGTAAAAATAGGATCTGTTTCTGAACTTTTTAACTCTGAACATAAAATAAATGTAAACTAAATGTATTAGAACTGCTATTACTCTGGTTACATAGTCCAAGTAATTTAACACAAACGATGTTGTTAATACTGAATTAAAGTCAAGGACATATGTTGTATTAAATAATTCTTTTTGTGTTTTCTCAAATATCATAAATAATTTTTAGAAATTTTTTTTTTAAATATTTTTTTCATTAAATGAATTCAAATTAAAGATATTTATAATTTTTCTTTTGCTTTCGTATTTTTACTATGCCATTTTAGTGTACTGACGTTTTTTTATTAATTAGTATTGAATTTTTTTTTCTTAATTTTCCAGTAAGTGATCCCCGTCGATTTGATATGGTTTAGATTTTTTTTCAGATACAAAGACACTCAACTGCAACAGTATTCATTTAACTGTCACTAGAATTTTTAAATAATTATTTTTAAATTATTAATTTTTTTAAACTATTCTTAAAAATAAAAAATGCCTGTTTTTGATTAAAATATCTAAAACCAATTTTCTTGTTTTATTAAATAATCCGTTACAAGTGAATATCCCGTCTTTTTCACAAGAAACCTAGATCAAAAACTTCGTCAAGGAGGTTTTTGGTCTTGCACATCACATTCTTTCTTATTTTCATGAATTAAAATAAAAATTTTTTCAATAAAAACAAATTTAAGATATTTATATAAAAGTTTTGAATTTTATTAATCTAGAATTTTTAGTCGAATTTTTTATTCTCAATTTTAAACTTATAATCTTTTTTATATGCATCAATTAGAATATTAGTCAATGAATTGTTATGATTTCTGTTTGGTATAGCGGCTTGTAATGGCGGCAGAGCATTGTCTTTAAGTTCCATGCATATTTTCCTAAGTCCTTTTCCTTGATATTCAATCGGTAGTTTGTAAACCTGGGTATATGGACCCAGTTTATTTTCGTATCTGGGAACAATCACTTGAAATAACTTAGGAAGAAGATCTTTTTCGAGAATCCAATAGTCAGCCATTTCCATCATGCCTTCGTGCCTTTTTTTAATTTAAATAAATAATTAAATTATAGTTTTTTTCTACTTGTCTCCATATTTCTTTGCCAAATCAATCAATCTTTCAGCGTATTGTCTAGATTCATAGCCTACAAAATGGGGCAGCTCAATTCTAGTTTTATGTTCAAATGAAAAAATAATGACATGTTTTTTTTGATAAAAATTACCGTTCAAGTCTTAAGAGATCTGTGATTATTTCACGAATTTTGTCAATTCTGCCTTGAGGACCAGAAAATTTGGTTATTTTTTTACGCGCCAATCGAGAATATGGTATTAGAATTTTTCTAATTTTTGAAAAGTTATTGATTTCGGCTTAAAAAAGCCTTTCGATTTACAAAAAAATATCAAAAATATTACCCAGCTGTTAAATTGCTCATTTTTTGATTGTCACCAGTTCTAAAATTGAAAATTTAAGATAAAAAATTTGCTCTAAACTCAGACTATTGTAAGAATTATCAGATTATTTTAAAAATGAATTTTTTTTTAAATGCTAAAATATTACAATTGTTTGAATTTGAGATTATTATAGAAAGAAATTTAAATATAACTTTACAAAAATTTTATTTTGTTTTTTTTCTTTCAAATAATTAGAATATATTCTTTAAAAAAAGAAAGCTATATTTTTAGAGAAAAGCCGCTTCTGAAAAAAGCACTTTTTAAATTTTTTGAATTTATTGAATTTGAATAGTTTTTTTCATAATAGAAGAAATTTTTTAGATTTTAATTTTTAAAAAAATATTGAAATGATATAAACTAGAGTTTGATTAATTTTAATCAGTTCAGACTTGTACAAGAGTTATGACAGAAAACCTAAATGATTTTATTTACAAGTCTTTGAAATTTTCTGTGATGTGTGAAATCCATACTAATTTAAAATAAAGTTTTTGTCTTTGAAGATACTTATTTTGGTCATAAAAATTTCAAAAACTTGTGAAAAAAATTCATTATAAGTAATCTACTAATTATGACTTGTAATTGTTTTGAGACTTATGTCTTTTAAACAACTCTGAATTAGGCCATGTCCAAAAAAAATAATCATCAATTCTATGATCGAAGGTTAATTAGGTAAGCATTTTTCAAAAACTTTCATATATGTCTAATTCTATGTTTATTAATTCTAAAAAATTTCTTAAAATGAAAATGTAAAGTAAGAAGTTTGGTTTAAAAAATTTAATAATGGTTATCCGGGCCTCAGAAGAACAAAGGTTCAAGCAGATCAGGATAATAAAATAAAATATTCTCTGAATGTAAAAAATATGTCTTTTTTAATTGTGGACTTATTCGGCTTATACTGAATAGAATAACACCGATTTTTGCTTGGTAATAATTGTTCATCAACCGTCAGCTGTAAACCTGGTCTAAAGCAAGTTTGAGAATTTTCTATAAACCGACGAGCCATGCAAAATTTATCAGTTTCCACTCGATCCCGATTAAGGCTAACAAATCTTAAAATTTTTCTTTTTTCTTATACTTGTTTCTTCTCAATCATTCAATCTAATCCAGGGCAATGTGAATTTTCATACAAAATTTTCAATACAAAAATTAAAAAATTTTAAAACTTTTGTTCTAAAGGCCCAAATTTGTTCTGCTGTTGAAACAAAGTGAAACAATTGTTGTTTCACCTACTGCGGAGGTCTGCAAAATCGGTGCAAATTGATTGCCATTTATTTTCAAAATTTTTATATTGGTTGAAATTTTGCAGAGATTTTGCAGACTTCAGCAGTAGGTGAAACAACAGTTGTTTCACTTTGTTTCAACAGCAGAACAAATTTGGGCCTTTAGATAAAAAGTTATAAAATTTTTTAATTTTTGTATTGAAAATTTTGTATGAAAATTCAATCCAGATTGTTTCATATTTAAAAGTTTTATCAATGTTAGTTTCTTCTTCGTGTTCAGGTTCTTCATCATCTGAGCCTTTATCTTAGTCATATTCAGAAATAGAGTGATTTATTGTCTCCATTTCTTCTACAAAATAATTATGAATGTCATTATTCTGATAATCATTATCATTATGATCGTCCGCATTTCTAAGAAGTTCAGAGCTTCTTAGGTAGCTTTTCTTCGTGACATGGTTCAAAAAATTTATAGTATTTTTTTGATTTTAGTTTTGATGGAAAAAAAAATTTCAAAAACGATTAAATTTGTGAAACAACAAGCAAAAGAAGTATCGAAAAAAAGGGTCGAAAAAAACCCTCCGTTTTTTGAGTGTTAAATAAGAGTCTTAACATATTTTTGACTAAAAAACTTTAAAACGCACTATTCTTTTCCACAAAGCTTTCTGATACTAAAAATTGATGGTCTGAGCGACTATAAAATTAAATAAATATAATAATGCTTGTCAAATATTGAAAAAAAGTTAAGTTTATAAATATTTTGTTGAAAATATTTCACAATTGTTTAAGTATATTGCAAAGCACATGTAGTAATTTACTCAAGTCAAAAAAGAAATCCTTATCTATCAATAAATATTTTGTAAAATATTTTTTTTTACTTAATTAAAATAAATTAAAACTAAATTGATAGAATAAATAAAAACAGCAAAAAATGTCTAAACAAGATCAGCATGAAAAATTGCAAGCAGTTCTATTACTGGACAGTTACAGCAACAAATTCGAACCTCTAAACACAACACGAGCCGAATGCTTGTTGCCGTTGATTGGGAGCAAAACACTTTTGGACAATAACATTGAATTTTTGCTAGAAAATGGTGTGGAAGAAATTTTTCTTTTTTGCACGCGACATCACTCTCAAATCCACATCGAGTTTATGAAATGGCGCCGACTGGTCGAAATTCATTTTTTGTACAATTTTACATGTCGCAGTTTAGGTGATGCCATGCGCGAAATAGACGCCAAAGGTCTCATTCGATCAAATTTTATTCTCATGACCGCGACTAGTATTATTAGTAATATGAGCTTGAAGACCCATTGGGAAAACCATAAACAACTTTGTAAAACAGACAAAAATGCGGTCATGACCATATTATGTGTAAATGGTCAAAAAGACTTGAAATATTCAGCAAATGAGTCGAGTACCTTAATAGTTCACAACATGAATGGAAAAGTATTGCACTATGACAAGCTAAACTCGCACTCAAAGCTTCAAAAAACAACCATACCATTTTCAATGTTAGACAAGGCCTATAATCAGCGTGTTTCGGCAGCTCAACAAGCAGTTGATATTGCCAATGCTAAATTCAAACTTGAACAACAAAATAATTCGCTTAGTGCCACTAGCGGTTACCAGGGGGGCAGTGCAGAGACCATAGTTCATTTAAAAACAATGCAAAATCGCTTCGATTTAATAGAGAGCCAAATCTATTTTTGTAATTCGCATGTTTTGCACATGTTCACTGATAATTTTGATTTTAAAACAATGAAAGAGTTTGTGACCGGCATTTTAAATGACGAAGAAGTATCTGGCCATACAATATACATAGATGAATTTAAGCCGAAATTCTTCTCTTTCTTCGGCTTAATTAATAACCTTAATTCATATTTCAATGAGACGATGAGACTTTTGCAGAGACCTGACATTGCATTTGACTATAATAGCCGGTCTAAATACAAGTCGATAGCTGACTCGATAAATGTATTTGCTGCGAAAAATTCGCTCACTGCTGCAAAGTTAATGCAAAATGTTTTCATCGATAGCAATGCTAGAATAGGCAAAAATTGTCAGTTAATCAATTGCTACATAGGCCCCAACTGTACAATAGGAAACAATGTCAAGCTAACAAATTCAATTGTCTGGTCTAATGGTAAAATAGGTGAAAATTGTGTGTTGAATGGGGTGTTTGCTGGTTCAAATGTCAAAATAGGAACTAATTGCACAATCAGTCCAAATAACCTTTTTTCTGATTATTGTAAAATAAAAGACAACACTAATTTTAAAGATAGAGCTGTTTATTATACTAAAGAGGTGGAAAAAAAATCAAGATCCAAGTCTAGTTGTGTGGAAACAGATGAAAGTTGTGATGAAGTCCAAGAAGTAAGCGATAAGTTGGAAAATTTGAGCTTTGGTGTAAAAGAGAGTAATTATGCTAAGTATTATGTGACACAAAGAGGCATTGTAGACAGCGATGATGAAGAAGAGTTTGAAACGGATGAAGGTGATGAAGAAGACGAACAGGAATCTGTTGCATCTTGCTATTCGGACACGCGTAGTGTTACTAATGATACAAGTAAAAATTATCATTTTGTGGTGATTAACACTCAAAAGAAAAGAAAAATGTTCGAGCATGATAATGGCAAAATTTTGGATTCAGATGAAGAAGCCAGCGATGCATCATACGAGTCAAGCGATGAGGATTTTAATAAGAATTCTAGTGATTATGAAATGGATTTGGATGTTGAACATGTTGAAGAGACTGAAACATTTTTCGTCGAGGTTGTCGATTCACTTAAAAGAGCTATTAGAGAAAATTTAGAATCTCAGAACATTATATTGGAAATAAATGGACGTAAGCATGCTAATGGTATTCAAATTGAAGACACTTGCTATTTCTTGGCCAAAGCTATTTTCTATCTTCCAATTGATACCAGTGGAATCAATCGCAGTTTTACTCTCAAAGAGCAACAAGATGCACAGCAAAATTTGAACTATTTGAAGTCATTGGAAACGTATCTTAAAAAATTAGCACCTGTTATTGAAAATTATTTTACCAAGACCAAACAGTCACAAAGATTGTTTTTAGACTCATTACAGGATTTTTTTATAAATACTAAATTGTATTCGGATCAAGCTCCGACTGCTTTTTTGGACTCGTACTATGTCAAAACACTTCATTATATGTTCAATGAGTGTGAGTTTTTAGACGAGGACATAATTAAAGAGTGGTATGAGCAACAAGTGGCTTTTCTAGAAAAAAGTAAAAATAGTGACTTGAATTTGTTAGATACTCAACAAAAAGTTCAAGCTGAGAAAATTTTGCTAAAAGAACATTCTATTAAAAAGCTAAAACCGTTCATTGAATGGCTAGAAGATGATGACGAGGACTAAATAAATACTAGAATTGTTTCAATAAAATTTTATTTAAACTTTTTTTTTTATTAAAGATTAGAGTCTTAAATTATCTTTAAGGTAGTACAAATTTTTTATTACAACTAATTAGCTTATTGTTTTTCATAGTGTATAATCAAAAAAAAAACTAGAATTGAGTTCAAAGCTAGAAATGAGATTAATAGTGCAATAAAATTAAATAAATAAAAAAGTTTTAAAAAAGAAACATAATATTTTAATTCTCAAACTATTCAAGTTTTATTTTAATTTTTTTCATTTATTTTCTTTTTTGACTTGTGATAAAGGAAAAAAATCAGTGTAAGAGAGACGCTTTTTCTTAGAGTTTTATATTATTATTATTATTCAGAAAACACCTAATGGGCGATATTAAAAAAAGAAAAAATAAAATTATAAAAATTTAAAAAAGTAAAATAAAATCTATTTTTATATGATTTGAAGAGTAGTTCTAGGATTTTTCTTTTTTTCTCACTCGATTCTCTAAAAAAGTACCTAATTGACTCAATCGTTCCATCTTTGCTTTCTTCTTTGTTAAGCTTGTTTTCAAGCTTTATCCTATCACTTGCTTTGGCTGCCATATTTTCTATATTGTCTTTTTTTTCTAGGATGGTTTTCATTTCATATATCACGGATTTTCTTTATCTCTTGTTTCATTTAAGATATTGTTCACTAGTGTTTTTGTAAATTTTTTGTTTGCTAATCTCATTCTGAAGAACAGTTTTCTTAACCCCTAACCAATACTCTCTCCATTGGCTCCATATTAAAGGTCAATGTTTCCGATGCTGTATACGCTTTTTATCGTATTTTTTATCCTTTGATCTACATGATCACTGTTATTGTTTTTCGAATTGATCATCACTCCCAGGTATTTTATTTTTTGGGTATTTTCTAATGTTTTTGAGCCCATTTTAATCTCTATCATATTTTCTCTATTTATATATTGAGGTGAGTCAAAATATTGTGCGTTTTATTTTTTAATTAATAAAATAATAATATAATATTAATAAAAAAAAAGTTAAAGTAAACGGGTCTATTGCATTATGTGTATTTAGTCTAGTTTAGTCAACGCATCAACAGATTTTTTCACGGCATCAAAATTTCTTAATTGCGCATCACAAAAAATAATGACCGCGTCGTCTGATTGAATTTCAAAATTCATTCAGCGCATCTTCCTTTAGTGAATATTTTTTGATTCACATCAAAATACTGCAAATGTTATCTGAAGAACAAGGTTTACTTGCAGTGAAGAGCTTGAAAAATAAGACAGAATTTGTTAATAAGCAAAAACGTGGTCGACCTAAAAAAGCTGTAAGTAAAATTAAATTTTTTATATTTAATAATAGCTTGGTAATACTTTAAATTTGATCTTAAATTAATAAAATATTTTATAGATATAAATTCTAATTTTTCATTTATTTTTTTCATTGATGCATTAGTCAAACGATACTTGTAATAATTTTGGCAATGGGCTATTAAGAATTTTTTTTCTTACAAATTTTGTTTTTTTTTTCATAAAAATTTTTTTTTATTTAACATAAGATCATCGAATTTCGAATTGAGGTCTACTGTAATTTGCCTATAGCTGATTGTTGGTATCAAATCGAAGATAATTAAGTTTTTTAGAAAATTCAGTTAATAAGCTATTAAAATTATTTTCAAGTTGATATCTATAAAAATTCATAATAATTTGCTGTATTAAAATGAACAATCATTTAATTGAATGCTAAATTAATTTCAGACATTTAAACATATGTATCCTTTTATTCATTTTTTAATTTTACTAATATTTTTTTTTTTTATTTTAAAATTTCTTTTATTTTATTTTTAATTAAATTTTTTTCTTTTTTTTGTTTCAAATCCGAAGGAGCAATAGCTAGCTACAGAAAAAAAATCAATATTTAAAATAAAAAAGTTGCTTGAATAACAATAATTTTTAATATCAAACTATTTCATTTAATTCTGAACTTAACACTAGAAAGCTTATCTGAATGGTGAAACAAACAAAATCTTTTCTCCAAAAATTAATTAAAATTATTAGTATCGATTATTAGATTATAAGTATAATTGTTGCCATGGTTTTTGACATGGCAATTAATTCTCAAACAGAACTTATTGCCGATCAGGAACAAATTCTAGATGAAGTCCTCGTCGATTGGATTACTGAAAAGGCTAATAGTTTGTTGGGCATTAGAAACAATGTTCGTGACAATCAAGAAACATCCCTGGGTTAGCCGACGTGGACAAATGCTTAACTGAGGCATCCAATTTGATTTATCGTATAATTGACATTGATTATGCCAAGAGCCTGTACGAACTTGCTTGTGAAGCTGGTGTTTTAAACATCCTTTTTGCTCGAAATAGCTTCGATTTAATTAGAGAATGTTCACTGGCTATTCGGGCAAAAACGGACAAGTCTTTAAGTGTTAGACAAGCTGTCAATGAGTTGTCAATTGGATGTGGTCAGGGCATGGGCAAATGCAATTGTACAGGTCATTGTTTTAGTAAATAACTTGAAATATAAAATTTTTTCCTCCCAAAACAAGCATTGATACTATACACAGAGTGCTTAAAATCGATAAAATAGAAGACAGATCAAACTAACTATTCATTAAATTTATGAAAACGAGAGCTCAACATGAACTAATCACAAAGGAAATGCACGATTACCTCTCTAAAAGATCCAATGAATCACAACAAAAATACAGAACAGCTTTTTATAAATTACAAAAATATTCCTAATAGGCTGGCTGAAACGAAGGCACTACACCGTTCGGAGCTGCCACTATGCTGAACTATTCCCTCTAAATTATATTTTAAATAAATAAATAAATTTAGTAAATAATTACTAAATATCGCAATCTCAGTTTTTTATTTAATTTTATAGATTTTTACTGTTGACCCAGTAGTTTTACAAATTTACGTACTTTAGAAATACAATTTTTAAAAAAAACAGTCTAAAAACCTTTGAGCTTTCTAAAAAAAATTAGCATATTGTTTAAAAAAAGACTTAAAATTTTTAAATCGTCTATTGTTTAAATAAAGTTGAAAAAATTTTAATTTTTTTTACCTAGAGAGAAAAAATTAGTAAATCTAATGAAATGTTTAAAACCAGAAGCACCAAACATTTAAACAATAGAAGTAGTCAAATGACTCGTTTGGTGCTTCCAGTGTTAATGATATGAAAGAAAAGCCTAGCACGATTATATTCAAATTTATTCATGAAAAAGTGAACTTTTAATTTAGAGCTGAATGGCACAATTAAAGCAAATGTTCATGTTGTATTTTCAGGGCTTAATTTTAAATTAGAAAAAAAAATTTATCGTTTTTTTTTTGTACAAAATTTAACAAAACCTTTATAAAAATAATATTTTTATTTTATTTTATTTAGAATCATTTTAAAATTATTTTAGAATAGAAGGTGAAAAAAACATATGATCATAAATCTACTAAAAAAATTTAACTAAGTAAAATGATAAAATGCCTGAAAATTTTAACAATAAAAAGTGGATTTTTGTTAATTTTTTTTGGACTAATTTATATGCTTGTATCAGTACATTTCACAAAAGATGAGCACGATTACAAATCACTCTACTTTGATTTATTGAACAAATTAAACAGTATTAAGTTACGTGATTTTTTCAGATATGAGTGCAAAATGGTTCGTAGAATTGGTGGCGAACAACGATTTTTATTAAATGCGCCTGATCCATTATATCGTGTTGATGGAGCATGGTTCGTGTGCATGGATGACAACATATCACCTAAAAAGAACAAATGCAATGTCCTATCATTTGGAATAAACATTGATCCTTCTTTTGATTTAGAAATGAACCAAAATTATGGTTGCAATGTTTACTCGTTTGATCCTTTTATTGAAGCAGAAATTTTCAAGTCAATAAGAAAAAGTGATCCCAAGTTTTCGACGGCCCACATGCTAAATGTAAATCATAAATGGAAATTTTATTCACTAGGTCTCGGCTATACAAACCATAACAGTCTAAATGATATTGGTCGTGGAAGTTTTATTTCTCTCGAAGATTCTCTAAAATTAACTGGCCTTGATGGAAAAGTAATTGACATTTTTAAAATTGATATCGAAGGTGCTGAGAAAGATGTTTTTCATGCCATGAATATTGATTATGCTTGCAAGTATTTTAAGCAATTTATGTTTGAAACTCATAAGAATTTTAAATTTGACGAGCTGAAAAAATTTGAAAAATGTTTTAGAATGTTTCGTAGAGATGGCAGGCTATTCAAAAAAGACTTTATTAATACGCCAACTGGAACTCTCACCGAATTTCAAAATCCAGATGGATTTTTATTAGAAATAAAGGAATTCAAAAATGAAATTAATTTAGCCGAATATCTTTTTGCCAATGGCGAATTTTATTTTGTAAACATAAATTTCATCTAAACTTTTTTTTCATAGTACATTGTTATTTTACTTTATTTAATAAATTATAAACTTTTAAACTTTAAGCTAGCGTGATGCTGGATCATCACGCGATTGTAATCTTAAATTTGTTTTTTTTTCAATTTAAAACACTTAAGCAGTTTATTTTATTCGTGGGCTTGGCCTGCTAAATTTATTTAATAAACCAAGCTCTAATTTGTAGGGAGAACAGTACAGCTTATATTCAAGAGTTTTTTTTTTTTAAATTCTTTATATATTCATTCTGAAATATTCGATTGTGAATTTTTTTTAACAAATCCCTCTCGAATATTTTAATAGAAAATTTTTAACCTTCAAAAACAACTTTTTTCAACTTTGAATATGTAAAAATCAACAGCTCAAAGACTAAAATTAAATGTTAATAAAAAATATAAAATCATGGATTTCTAATTAAATAGTACGTTTATATTTATTTTCTGAATAAATAGACATTGATATTTATTTAAAGTTTAAGACTCATGGACAAATTGAATTAATAAAAATTATAATCAAATTAAAGTCTTACAATTATTAATTTAATTAGACTAAAATTTAAAAATTGAATATATTTTAATAATTCATATGATTCCTAGGCTCAAAAATATGCTAATTATATTCTTGGATATTTACAGATTCAGATAGATTCAAATATTTTGTTATCAAATAGACTAAAAATTTGCATTATTTAAATTTTGATAAATTTGAATAAAGTTAGCCGTAACAGTTTAATAACCTAGACATTAATTTACATTCTAGAGACAAGGAGTAAGAAATTGTAAAGATTCAAATTCTTTACCAACAGTGGGATAAGTAAAAAAAGAAGCCAAAAAGGTAAACAAAAGTAATTGTTCACTCTAAAATTTCAAATGAATTTTTTCAACTGCCTTGCTTGCATCACTTGCACAGCCGTAAAGTTGTCTATTTCTTTTAGTAAAATGATATATAGTTTCTTTTACCGAGAATATTTCAAGCGAACATGAGCATTTTTTCTTAAACACAAGTTGTTTTTCATAATCATCATTTGTTTTTAAAATTTCAATAAGTCACTTATTATAATTTTTGCGAAAATATTTGAGTAATTCCAATATTTTTGGGATTTTTAAGATTGGAAATAAAATATTTGACGTCTTCTTGGTTAATGCTAAAATAATTGCTCTTACCACCTATATTTAGTTGAATTTGTTTTAAATTTTTTCTAAGACTTTTTGTTAGTTTATAGAATTTATTTTTGTCTTTGTAATTCAAGTTAACTAACCAGGCATTTAGTTATTGTACAATTAGGTTCATTTTTCTAATCAATAATTTTTGAGAATATTTTTGTCAGCAGATAATTATTTTTTGATAATACCAAACGAAACCTGCTAAGAATCAAAGACAGAATGAAAATAATTTTACATTTTTATATTTTTAGATTTTTTGTGCAATATTTAAGAAATTTTTTAATTGTATTTTTTTTAATAATTTGAAGCTTTTTTTTTAATTTTATGAAAAATTAATTAATTATAAATCTTTTTAATAAATTAATCATATTAAATAGACAAGTGATAATAAGCATGAAAAAAAATAGAAACATGATTATAAACTTTATTGTGTAATGATAACATGCAAAAAAGAAGAATGGTATAATGTAAAGGACAATTAATTCAATAATAATAACTATTTAATTTTCTTTTTAAGTCGGATATTTTAAACCAGATTTTTTGTAGCTTCTTTTCTTCTTTTTGATAAATCAATTATTTAGATTATTATTGTTAATTATTGTTAATCTTTTTTTTTACTTTATACTATTTCTTTTTGTTCTGTCACTTCTGTTTTAAGTTGACATTAAATTAATTTCTTATTGGTTATGTTTTCCAACTTCTGCATCAAGCTTGTATTCCTTTTGATTGAAAAAAAAATATAATAAAAAATAAAATCAAAAGATTATCTATAGATTTTAAACTATTTTATTTTATTTTAATTACACTTCTACTTATTTTTTTTATTTTTTTATCTTATTTAACTTTATTTTTATTTTTTTTCATTTTTTTTTCTTTTTTTTTAATCTGAAGGAGCTATAGCTCGGTACAGAAATTACAAATAAATAAATAATTATCTACCTTTAAATAAAAATATCTTTTGAATGATATATTTGTTTTATTACAAAAATTATTTACCTACAATTTATTTTATCTTCTTTTTTCTTATTTAAAATTATCTACAAAAAATTTTTTTAATCTATAATCGAAAAACTATGTCAATATTTCTTGTTCAATAAAACGTTTAAATCTCAAAAATTTTGACATTTTTGAATTCAGCTTTGAAAAAAAATTTTTAATTGAATATATGACAATCGAGACCTAGTAAATTCTTAAATAAATAAAAATTCGGTGAATTGTTTTTGTGCTTTTTAATAAAGATTGCTTTTAAATTAATGTAATCATATAACATTTAGATGAAAATTGAGTTAAAAAAAGGTTATAGAGATCCTAAATTTTTTTTTCGTTATTATTTATTAAGTAAAGTTAATTAATTGTAAGGTTGAAATGAATATTTACCAAGTAAAATATCATAAACATACCAAAATGTTGAGATATTTTGTAATTATCCAGGCTAAAATTATCAAAAACTAGATTTAAGTCTTGAATGATTTAAATACTTAATGTTTTAGGTGTTTCCTCTTTTTTTATTCAAAAATGAAATTAAAAATAATTTTAAGTTTAACTTTTATCCTTTTCGAAAATTCAGAACAAGCTTTATTCGAGGATATTAACGAAATTAATCTTAATTTGTATGCCAAAGCAAAACAGCTTGATTTTACCAATCTTACATATTTAATGATAAATGGAGACAGTCCAAGCTTATACATAAATGGATCTTTGGCTGATTGCACATTTAACATGACCAAAAACACGACCTATGACATCCTAAAGGAAATATCCCACTTATCATTATCAATTATTACCCAATTTGGCAATAGATGTGACCATGAACTAAGTAAAGATCAAATTTTTGATTTTGAATTACTTAAGACAAAAATGTACACAATGTTTGCTGGCATTTTAACAGATAGACTGATTCCAGACAATTTAAGACTTAATCAACTAATATTTGTGAATGAATCGATCAAAATAGTTGAAAATATGCTGGACAAACAAAGGTTTGATTGTTCCGACTTAAGCTCTTACGTGAAAAATTCAAAGCCGATTTTAGATGATAATATTTTTCAAGCAGCATTCAGTCAATTGAAAGATTTGAATGCATTAATGAAAAGTTGGCTGAAAAAATACGAGTTTGTTGACTGGCAAAATATTTATGTTCTCTTGTGTAATTCACATATGCCTAGAAACAAACACATATTTGTTCAATACTTTCAAAATTTGTTTTCTGTTGGATTCGAAGGTGACAGATTGGTTTATGCCGAGACCGATGATGAGCATGTTTGCCGAGATTTGTTAAAAACACACATTACTGACAAGCTAATTGGTATCAATTTGTTTAATGAACCCATGCGTATGCACCGAGACTTATTAGCTGATGCAGCAGCGCAAATTATTCCTAATATGAATTAAGCGGCAATCGTCTAAACTCTTAAATAATATTTATAAAACTAAATTTTTCGTTTTAAAAAAAAATTTAAATAAAATACATTAAAAATATTTTAAAATTTGTTTTAAAATAAATAAAATACATGTTTTATTATAAAATACAGGTAAGTAGAAATAAATGTATTAAAAAAATAGGCTTTTTTAATAATTTTTCTGAATTACACATGGCGTTGTTTTTTTCCAATCTTGACAGGTCTAAGTTTTAAAGTGTACCAACACCTCATGGGCGATGTTTAAAAAAAATAAAAAATAAAATTATAAAAATTTTAAAAAAGTAAAATAAAATCTATTTTAATATGATTTGAAGAGTAGTTCTAGGATTTTTCTTTTTTTCTCACTCGATTCTCTAAAAAAGTACCTGATTGACTCAATCGTTCCATCTTTGCTTTCTTCTTTGTTAAGCTTGTTTTCAAGCTTTATCCTATCACTTGCTTTAAAATAGTAAAAAATTATTGATTTGAAAAATGAACCTAATTGTGCAATAACTAAATGCCTGGTTAGTTAACTTGAATTACAAAGACAAAAATAAATTCTATAAACTAACAAAAAGTCTTAGAAAAAATTTAAAACAAATTCAACCTTTCAGTCATGAACATTTTATACAAGATTTTATTTAATTTTACAACATTTTATTTTTTACAATCAAAAAAAACTTTCAATTAAATATAGGTGGTAAGAGCAATTATTTTTTTATACCTTTGAAAAATTCAATGTGACATCTGGCTAGTTAGCATAAAATATGTCAATATTAAAAATATTTTATGCTTACTAGATTAATTTATTTTCTTAAAAAAAAATAAAATTCAAATCTTTTTATTTGATATTATAATTGATTCAATTTAAAAAATATTTTAATAACTGGCTGAATTAAGTATGTAAATATTTTGTTACCTAAATGTTTTAACTATTTGTTTTGTTGAGCTTAAAATTAGTATCCGTTTAACTAATTTAAATTCAAAGAAACAAAGCTATTTTTAAAAAATTTGAATCAAAACCTTTCAGTCAAAAAAAAATCCAATGGTTTGAATAATATTTTTGCCAAACTTGACAAAAAAACTTGTCTATCTTTGAATTGATACAATTTTTTTCACGAAAATTCTTTTTCACGAAACCATAAAACATTAAATAAACATTATTTTTAAAAAAATTAAAAAATATTTTTTTTTAAATTTTATTTATTATAAATCTATAAAATGTTCAAAAATAACTACACATCTATAGTTACGCTAGGATTTTTGTCTAAATTCTTCAAAATATAGCTAACAATAAAAGAAACCAACAAAAATATGACCGTCAAATAAGATCTAATAATTGCGATGTAATTTTCCATTTGGCACATACTTGGTGCATATTGGGGTAACAAAGTAAATCTCAATGACATGTATGAGATAAGTAAGCATATCTCGATTGTAACAAAATTAATTCTTTTGATAAATAATTCGAACAAATAGAGAATCAAAGACAAAATATCTACTAGAATTAGGGTGGTGAACAGTAGCTCCCGGGTAACATTGACCTGTAAATTTTCAATCTGTGCTTCATTTTGATGGCAAATGAGACTCCTGAAAAGTGATATGTCTATTGCAGTTATTTCAAAAATTAGCAAAGCACAAAAAAGGTAATAATAGTTTAAAATAATTTGATGCATTTGATTTCGATTGAAAACTTAAACTTTATGAATGATTAATTTTTCCATTTGAAGAAAAAAATCTAAATTGCATTCTAAACTATTTTAATTTTAATTTTAATGATTACGTCAAGAATTCTGTGTTTGTTGGGTAAAGAATTTTATTACTTGGTAACCATAAAATTTGACATAAATTCAATTATTTATATTCAAAAGTAAAAAAATATTAAATTTGTTTATTTCAGTCGATATTGCAATGTTTAGATTGTCGATTTAATTCACCAAAATTATACTTAATTTATTTAGTTTTCTGTAACTAAATTTCAAAAAGAACTCTGTATTTAATTTAGAATTGATCATTGTTTTTTATTTGAGTTAAAAATCTAGGCTTTTCAGTATAACACAAACATTTTTAGTGTGTTTTAATTTTAATTAAGCCTTATTTTAATCTGACTTTAGTTGAATAAGAACATTAATCGTCTAAAATTCATGCTAACCTGGTTGCTGATTGTTCATAAAAATGTTCTAATTTAGAAAAAATATTTAACTTTTTTTAAAGATTTATTTAGTTTCATGGTTTAAACTCATTTTAAATAATTTTCATAAATAAAAATTTTCCCTTATAGAAATACAACCATATTTTTCTGCTAAATCAACCGAGCATGAACAAAATTTCAAATATATTTTGCAATGGGACTTGATATATTGTTCTCATACTCTTTTTGTTAAATTAACTCCATTCATTGACTAATTGAGAATCATTGATTATCGATGGTTTATTGTCTTTTGCCGAATATAAATTTGTGAGCGTTTACTATTTAGAATCAGACTTGTTTTTAAGTTACAAGTCTTAGGTCAAGTCAGTGACTTAGACTTAAAACTGTGATCTATAAACAAGTCCGATTCGAACAAGAGATATTTGGGCTTTGAAGGGCCTTGACCAAAAAGCGCAGTAGTAATGCTACTTGCCAATCTTGCCTTAAATTTAAATTATTTTTAATAAAATTTATATTTATTTAAGTTTATTCTGTAAAATTTGAGTTTATTCTTTGACTTGAAAAAAATTATTTTCAATTTTAGTCAAAACTTTGACCAACCTAAGACACTATTTAATTTTTTTTTTTTTCACTCAAAATGAGAATCAAATAATTATAACACTAAAGAGTAGAGAAATAGTCAAGGAAAATTTTTTATTTTCAAAAATTTTAGATTTTAGTTATTTTAGAAACTGGTGCTGCTAGTTTTGTGTCAACAAGGCAGAGAAAAATTTTTGATTAAACTCATAAAATATTAAACTCGAAAATTTTTAAATGTTAATTAAAAAAATTTTATCAAAAAAAAATAAATATATTTTTCAAATTTAACATATTTAATATATTTTTTTTGTTTTTTTTTTTAAATACAGTAAGTCACGGTCAACTCGAACTCGTCGGGACCGAGCAAAAAGTTCAAGTCAACCGTTAGTATGGGTTAAGCGTAATAAAGAAAAAAAATTTTAAAATTTTATTAAAAAAATTATTGATATTATTATTAAGTAGGAAACAACTATAATTTAAAAAAATTAGTTATTTTTAACTGCTTTTTTGACATTAGATCCAAATTATTCTCCATTTTTAATAAACTCTTTAAAAAATCACTACATAATCATTGAATCGAAAAGCTTTTAAATTATTATCTTTTTTGCTTGCCTCTTTCCAAAGAGATTCTGAATGCTCAAAATAATTTTGCATAGTCAGTTTCTGCACCATCAAATTCGTCTTTTTCAAAATAAAGCCAACTATTTTGAAGCAATTTTTATCTCTTCTATCTCTTTATATTTTGAACCTCTTATTTTCATTCGTTTCGAATCGCCAGTATTTCGATACTCTTCGTAAATTTTTTCTTTGTTTTTGATCCAGCCAGATACTTTGCTCTCTTTTACATCTAATTCCTTACAAATATCTGATATTATTTTTTCTTTTTTTTCTAAAGAGGCTAATGCTTCAAATTTTTTTTTTATTGTTGTTAAGTTTATATTTCACCTTTATATAACACCTTTGAATTTCATTGTTTTTTATTTGAAATGATCAAAATGCTTTACTGTATGGTAATTTTATTTAAGAATATAGTAGTAGTAGGAGTATTAGTTAACTGCAGTTTTGGGTAAACCTAAACCAGCGCGTGATGTGCTTAGCCCTTTAGCGAGCCACTGCAGTCGTTGCTTTTATTTAATCCAAACACTTCATTGTCAATTCTTGATTTTTAACTGTTTACTGACTTTACCGATATTACATAGTCTGATTATCCATTCCAAGTTGGCACCACTCTATTAGTAAGAAAAATATATTGGAAAGAGCCTCTTTCGTTTATTTCTCGGACTAGTCATTTATTGTGAGATCTTCTCAGATTCAATGACAGACTTTTCGAATATTTTTTTCCATTTATTAAATCAATTTCATCGAATATTTTAAACATTTGTATTAAGTCCCCTCTTAGTTTGCGGTCCTCTAATCTCTGCAAATTTAGTTCTTCCAATCTTTCATCATGCGTTTTTTTCTTAATTGGTTTGATTAATTTTGTTGCTCTTCTTTGAACTTTTTTGAGAGTTTTGATATCAATTTTTGCTGACGGGGACCACATGCTTATTGCATATTCTAGGTGAGGTCTTATTAATGCAGTATACAGTGGCAAGTCATTTTGACGCTCTGGGTATGGTGATGTTACGTCATTTACAGTTCCGATTAATTTTAAGTCATCCGCATAAGATAAACAGAGATTTTCAAACGATTCCAACAGGTCATTTATATAGATTACAAATAGGATTGGCCCTAAAACGGATCCTTGTGTTACGCCACTTGTGACCTCTTCCCAAACAGATGATTTATTACCAAGAACAACTCGCTGTTTCCTGTTTAGCAGGAAAGACTCGAGCCATTTGAGAGCCTCCCCAACTATTCCATAGGCTTTTAATTTTAACAACAGTTTTTAAATGAGATACTTTGTCAAAAGCTTTTGAGAAATCAGTGTGAATTAAATATTTAAATTGATAAAATTTTTAAAAATATTTAAAAAAATAATTTCTGATCTAATTTTGAACAAAAAAAGAAAATTTTGCTTTCAATTTATCAGAATCATCAAACTGGTAATAAAAAATAATAAATTTTTAATGTGTTTTTTTGATTTGACCATTAACTTACCTCATTTATTGATTATTTTATCACCTAAAAAAATAATATTATGGAAAAATGAATTTTGCTAATATATTGTCAGTCACATTGACTTATTTGTTTAAAAAATCAAAAATTCAAACTAACTGTGAGTTTATTTAGCAATTTTATTTGATATTAATGAAATCAAAATTTTTAAATTTAAACACCTAAGCTTTTTGTTTATTCAAAAAAAGAAAAAAAGAAAAAAAATAGAACATTTAGTTAAACTAATTGGTTTATCTGCAAAAAATGTAATGCACAAAAGTTTGTATTAAATTAAAATCACTTTTTCACATTTAGGCTTTGTGAGGCATAATCAGAGACTATGCTCTGAGTTTCGCTAGTAGATGCCGAGGACGAGCTCAATGACGAGCTATTTAGATTGTAGAGTGACTCTTCTAAAACAACTGATAAACTATTAACATGATTAAAGGCAACAGGACTTGATATAGAATTTTTGCTTATTTTTTTGTAAATTTTAATAGCAAAAGGCCTTTTGTTTTGTACTTTGAATCGCGGATTAAAAAGGTCGTCATTTGCCGCGTCGACAAACAAGCCACGATAGAAATCATAGAATCTAGAGCATTCTAGTTCATCTTCGAAACGAATGGCTGCAAAAATAGTTGACCTGGGCCCGCTCTTAGCTTTGTCCTTTTTGCTAGACTCTACAACAAACTTAAAAGTGATCACACCAGGCCTTGTCCACTTAAAATCATTCGTAAAAGTAATTGCACTCGACTTCCATAGACTAAATCCAGTCTTTTTGTCAGCCATGCACAAGCATAGACCTTTGGATCTTTTCGGATTAAGTCCTGTATTAAACACCCACACTGGCACGGCACTTGCTTCTAGCTTCCAATCGGACAAGCTTATTAGATTTTGTAAATTGGTTAGGTAAAGTCCGGCTTGGCATCTTGATGAATAAACTCGCGAGCCAATTGACTTGTAGCAGCTTTCTATTTTGTCTATTTCAAGCTTTGAGAGCAAATTGTCCGAATTATTTGGCTCAAAATTAACTGAATTGAGCATGGGAGCTTGTGAACGAAGACTAAAAGTAGAATATATGGAGTATCGGTCTTCGGTGGGAGATTTTTTGCTATAGACTGGCTGAGGCTTGCAACTAAGAGAGCTTGTACGATTGGGTGGTATTGGTTTCTGCTGGTTGATTAGATTCTTTAAGGCGTTCTCATTAACAGATTGACGAAATGACATTGAACGTCTGGCTATGTTGGACATTGGCGAAATGCTCGACGAAGAAGAACCAACGCTATTCAGTGTTGTTTCCAAGTCTAGAAAAGATGTACGAATGCTGCGACTATTCAAGCTACTGAATTTATTTGTATATGTTTGACTTCGTTTTATTCCAAACGAACTGGCCATAATTGTTTTTGTTTCCATTTGGTTTTTTGACATTTTTTCTAATTAATTCAAAACATCTAAAAAAATTTTAAATAAAATTCTCCAAAATAAATAAATAAATTTTTATTATTAAATAAAAAAATGAAAGAGATCAAAAGTTAATTTTAACAATAATTAAATTAGATATGAGAATAATTGAAAAGTTAATATTGGACGGCTTTTGTTCTAGTTTAACAAATTCAGCAGACATTTTGAAAGGATTCAGTGTTTAAAAATTTAATCGGATATTTTTTTATATTTTTTTTTTCTAGGAATCCTCAACGAAGCGAGTCTCTACTGATTAATGTTTTTATTAAATTTTCAAATCGATCCAGAGACATAAATCATTGATGATGGCTACCTTTAACTAGGTCAAAATTTAATTCAAAATAGAATTTTTTTGACATAGAATTAGATAAATTTGTGAAACTTGACTCCATTATTAGAAATTAATTAGTTGGTCCAAGTGCTATCATAGTGCTATCATTGTGTGTTTATCTAGGTGTCTAAATCTATGTCGAATAGAAGATCGGATACTAGGCAAATTAAGATAGCTATGTAACTAGATGAAAATCCCTTGGTTGATTAGTAAATTATATCCTCTCACATAAAATGAATGGTTGTTGTTGTTGGTTCTACCTATAAATCATTTTTATGTAGTAATTTATTTACTTTCGCTTATTTATTTAAGAAAAAATATTAATATCTTATTTGTATGCTAGTTGTCTTACACATAATACTTAAGTAAGACTGACCAGAATTGTCTAGACCTAAATCAGTGATAAATTGTTCTCACATACACACATATATATATATATATATATGTAATCTTATAATCAAATATGAAAAATAGAAAAAAATTAGAGAATTATTCCATAATTTGTAAAAGAAAAATTAATAAAAACTCTTTTCTCTCTGAAGAACTGATCAACAAAATGTAAAATAAAAAAATTTGAAAAAAAATTTTTTTTAGTTATTTGATAAATTCACCTTCAAAATAAAATACTGTAAATAAGATTTAAAAGAAATATTGAGATTGAATTTTTGATAACAAAAGAAAGTAGATCTTTTAGAACCTAATCAACCTAATCTATTTACTGAATCTTTGGTCAGATTCATTTTCTCTAATCTCATTTACTTATTTTAACATTTTAATCAAATGCCCTTTCACTTTGCTTTCAATGTCAATCTCTTTTGAAAATGAACATGTTTAAATGCTTTATTGAAAATTAAGAAAATAATGAATTGAAGTTATATTTTTTTATTTAAGCAATTTTGAAATTCTGAAACTTAAAGTCATATTAAATTTTAAAATAGAGCATAATTGAATGTTCTTTCAAATGATATGTCTAGCTCTTTGTTTGTTTTTATATGACAAAAAAAATTTCAAAAGAAAATTTTGGTACTGTAAAGTTATTATTGGAAAAAGCTTGTAAACAACAACAGTCACTCATGAAATATGTCTAGTGGAAAGTGATATTTCAAATTAAAGCAAGAAAGAGTTCAAATTGTTTTGCAAAAATTTAATAGTGGTGATATGAGCCTTCAGAAGAAGAGAGGATAAGTCATTCTCGATCAGAATGCTTTGCGTACGGCTGTTGAGAGCAACTAACCCCAGGCTTTAATTATCAAATGCCTATACACATCACAATAGGCGATATCTCTTCATCTTAATTTTATTAACAAAGCTAAGAAACTTTGCTGGGTTGTTCCTGATGTTTTGACAGATTTTGATATTCAAAGACTCATTAAATTTATAGCAAACAACTTAAAAAAGTCCTCTATGTTAATAGCTTTTAAGACGGATCATTACTTGTGATGAGAAATGGATCTATTTTCGATATTATGATAACAGAAATGAAAGGTTGGATACATCTCAACCAGCTCAGTCAGTGATGAAAAGAGAATAATTTGATAAAAAGGTTATGTTGTATGTTTACTGAAATTTCTATGAGGTCATATATTCTGAGCTGATTACAGGCCCTTACTAAATTTAAAACTTTGCTCTGATCAATTAGAATGAGTTTTTAATCACATCATTTTAATTATTAGAAATTTTTTTTTTTTTTTATCAGTGATCTTTGATTATCACTTTTTAATTTTTAGAATTGAAGTAAAAAATGTATTTACAAATAAAAATAAGCTCTCCTTTATTTAAAATAAGAAAAAATAAATTAAATATAAAATTATTTATACTAAACTATTTTTTATTTCCAACTTTTGTTATATAGAAACTGAGCTATCATAAACAAGTTCCTTGGCAGACCATCTCTGCAAGAATAGCTAGAGCTAGCTTTTTCTCATTATTTTTTTTGTCAAGACTCATTGATCTAGACGTGACTTTTTTTAAAAGGAAAATTTTTATTTTTATTAAAATTCTCAAACTCAAACTTAAATAAAAAACATGTAAAAAATTTAAAATAATAATAAATGAGACTAAAAATGTAAATTAAAAAAAAAAATTTACATAAAATAGCAATAATTTTAATCAGCCGGAAAAAAAATTATATCACAAAAATTCTCATTTTCTGTTTTAATTACCAAAATAAAATCTCAAAAAAATTTAAAATGTAGCTTAGCTATAGTAATATTATTGCTAAAAATATCCAAGTCGGCGAATGCATATTTTAACATTATTAAGCAAGGATCATCGATATTTTTTCTCATTTATTTTAATTTAATACTCAAGCAAAAACAATCCAAATATTGATAAAACTTAGTCTAATCAAGACTTAAATGAAATTTCCTAGAAATAAATATAGATTAAATGAATAATAATTAAATAATAATTAAATGAATTTTTTTTTTTTGTTCAGATAATTTTGTCTTTTAACTCTTGAGACAGATTATAAAACTTGAAAAAAATAGGTCCGACCTGGAACGACCTTTTCAGCTCAATTTTGATTAAATAAAAACATTTCAATTAAGAGATAACAACAAACTTTATATCTTTATATTTAATAACAAATGCAAATAAGATATAAAAACATTGAAATAAATAAAAAGTAAAGAAGAGGCCCTAATAAATATTAAGTATATGCTATTTTTAGTTTGGCTTACCCTAACTTTGTAAAAAAAAGTTGTAAAAATTGTCAGTAGTTCAAATGACGTTAGGGCATGAATATTTTCTTAATTAAAATATCATTAATCGTGAAGTTTAAACATACAAAACTATAACTATGGTTAGCTGCTGTTCACTAATTTTTGAATTTATAATTTATTTCAGTATTACAAATAAAACAGACTATTGATTAGAGAAAAAAAAGATTTAAGCAAAATCTATACAAAATAATTCAATTATTAGAATAAATATTGATTAATGAAATAGTGGAATTTCGAGGAAGTGTTTTGCATTGTAAACGCGAACACTCTTTAAAGCATTCAGCCAAAATTTTATATCCTAAACTAATTAACAGTATTCAAGATTTTTTATGGATATTTATATTCGAAAAAAACTAAAATTTATTTCTAATACAAAAGAAAATAAACTAGATTTAAAACAAAAAAAAATAATTTACTTGAATGGACTAAATGGAAAATTTTAAAAAAAAATTTTTTTTTTCTTATTTTGTTTTTCTACTAAAACAGTCCAAAAGACACGTATATTGTAGTCTTTCTAAGAATGAAAAATACTAATTTTTTTAAAAGTGAAGCATCGGTTATTAATATTGATTTTTAATAAAAGTATAATTCTTAATAAATTTTTAACAACTAAAAGTAAAAAATAAAAAAAAAAACTAAACTATATGATCAAATCTTTAACTGTTTTAAATGATATTTATTGAGAGTTTTTATTTAGAAGGGAATAAATATCCAGTGAGAAACGCTAGCCTTTGCAAATATCCAAACAAAGGTTGTCAGAAATCTAAATAACAAATTGTATAAGAAAAAATAATTAAAAAAAAAATTTTTTTTTTCAAAAATATAAATAAAACGAAAAGGTTTCGATCATCGAAGCCGGCTGATAATCTAATCGAAAAAAAATAGAAATATATTAGTCTTTGGATAGGCGTTTATTTTCGCGAGATATTTATTAATTTTCAAGTAGGCCCAAGAGCTTGAGTTTTTCACTGTTGCATCATCAAAATCATATCTATTTATCTTATTTGCTTAAGAATTTCTAATTATCGATTTCCTATCTTGTGTATCGGAAATTAATTTTTATATTTTAGTTTTTTTTTTTTTAAATATTTATTTACACTTAAGTCCAGCACAGTTTCTCCTAGCCACTATAAGTGACCTAAAGCAATTTTCTGCTAAAATATCTTCAAAAAAACAATTAACTAATTACATTGATTCTGTTCGGCAATATTTTTTCTTGTGCCCAAGAGGCCTGCAAACACACTTATGCTCAAGAATTATGAGTTTTAATTATCAAATTTTGCATTTATCATTAAATTTTTTTCAATATTGCTAAAAGAGACCAAAATTGATTATTCTTTAAAATATCCTAATTACAAAAGAGCTTTTAAGCTTTAGAATAAGTCTTATTTGGACAAAAATCCGGTCGATTCTCTCACTATGCTATCTCATTGTCTTAGTCTTTTGCTTAATTTTCGGAAATAGAATAAATTTTTATTTTATCTCCTAAAGAAAAAACATTTTTTTAATCAATTGATTTTTAAGGCATTGATTTTTAGAAAAAATTCTAAATATTTTTGCTAAAGGTTAAGAGCTTTATTAAATAAATTGGTCGAGTAAACATGAAGATTTAGACAAGGTAAAGCAAATATTTTTGAGCTCTTTTATTCATTTTATTTGGATCAAACATTTAAATGTCACAAAAAGGCTACAAAATAATTAGCCACCTGTCTATCCTTGATAAACAAGAGGTCCAAGTTTTTCATCCCTTTATGCAAATATGAACAGCTTTGTGGATAACAAAATTATAAAGATTTGTCTAGGTGACTTTTATTTGACTTTGTGTCCAGTCTCATTCAGTTGCCTAAAGAAAAAATAAAAATTCTTATCTCTTTAGTTGGAAAATGCTTTGTTTTTTCAAAATTTGTCCAATATAAAAATCATGTAAATCGAGACTTTTAATCCTCTTAGTTGCCTAAGTAACCGGCCCGCTAAGGATTAATTTAAATTGTTTGTACTTTTTTTTGTAGAATTATTTTATCTTGACATGAATTTAAAAAAAAAAACTAAAAATTAAATTTTCTTTTTTGCTGATTGTTATGCTAAATAAGGCTATTTTGTCATTTGAGATTACCTAAAATTAATCTTATGACTTTAAATTGAGCCCTGGGGATTTGAAATTCTAGACAAATAAATTAAATTTTAACTTGAAATTTTGTAATACTTTTTTTTTTAACTTTAAAAATTGTCTCATTAATTCAAAATTTTACTAAAAAATTTTTAAAAAAATAGGTATTAAGGTTATAAAAATGATTGATTTATTTAATTCCTATAAGTATATTTAAGAATTTATTTTATTTTGATAAAAAAAGAATTTATATTTGAAAAAACTGCTCTCGGCTATAAAAAAAAATAATTATAAAAAATAGAATATATCAAATAAAATTGAATTAATTAAACTTTTGATTAACATGAGCATAGTATGCGAATTTTTTGAAAATTCTTGAACAAATTCGAAATAAAAAATATTTATTTAGAAATATATGCATTGAATTAAAATAAGGAAAGATGATAAAAGTCGTGATGATTAAACCAAGTCAAAAAATGAATGGAAAAGAAATTTTCTATACAATTTACTTAATCAAAATGTCAATAGAAAAAAAAATTTTTTTTTCTTTCAATCTAAAGGAATTTTTGTCTATATGAAAAAAGTATGGCAATCAAATTTTACCACACTGGTCAAATAAAAAAATGTTACTTAATTCGGTATTTTGATCTTTGTGAATGAATAGAGTTAATTTTTGAATATAAATTAATTTTTGAAATTTTTAATTTAAAAAATGACGACAATTATTATTATATTTAAAGAAAAAAAAGCTCTATTGAACTTTAGAAATAATATTTTGAAAAAATTAAATCAAATTGAAATTCTATTTTAGTTTTCAATTAGATTTTTTTTTAATTTTTGACCTGATTAGAAAAGAATATGAATTTTATTTTAAAATGCATTAACATATATTTTGCATACCTTACTAACAATTAAAATCAATGAATTTTTTAAAAAGCTTTTGGAATTAATTTCACGCAAAAGGTAAAAAAAATAACAAGGTTTAATTAATTTTTTTTTGTAATTTGATCAATTAAATGATTGAAACAATCTAATAGTTTGAAGCTATCATATCTAGTTTTGACAAAAAGGTTTAAAAAACAAATGACTAAAGATAAAAAAAAATTGATCAAATTAAAAATTGCATAAAAATCTATAATTTTAATGTCATAGCTTAACGCAAAGTGTGTATATATTTAAATATTCCAATCGGCTCGTTCTTGAACAGTTAATTTAACGGGTCTTAATAAAACACTGACTCCAATTTTTGAAAATTTTCTGACCCCCACTCTTTTTTAAAAGCAAAAATATTCTCAAAAGCTATAATATACCATTTTTTTAGGAATTTTCTCTTTTTAAAAATGAAAATTAAAAAAAATTTTTTTTAAGATTTTTATTTTTTGCGGAAATTTAGAAAATTCAAGCTATCCATTTATAATAATATCGATTTGATCTTTATAAACTTTGTAAAAAAATTTACAAAAAAGTTTTTTTATTTTCAAAATAACAGATAAATTTATTTTTATAAAAATTATAATTTTAATTATTAAACATTTTATTAAAATAAGTAAATGAAGTTTTAATCAGCAGATTACAATAAGGGCACTAGCCTGTTGATTAACCTTGAAAATTAAAAAAGTAAATTAAAAATTAGAGTTAAATATGCTTTTATTTGTTCTTATAAAGGTGTCTAAAACTTTTATTGGGCTAGAACCCTTTGAACTGGTCCCAGATATACGTGCTTTAAATTGCAAAAATAGAAGGTGAAGGTGAGAGCATTATGGTTTTTATATTGAAGATTAGCTAGCTATTGCTTTTTATTGATAGACTAAAAGAATTTTGAAAAAAACTCAATTTTTTTTTTCAATTTTAAAATAAATTTTTGTTTAATTTTAAATAATTAACTCATTAAGTTTCATGATGTACTTCAATTGTAACTATACCTTTGTTTCTAATGGCAAGACATATAATTTAGAAATTTTATCATAAATTTTACTTTGCTTTCTTTAATAAAATTTAAATAATTTAAATGTAACTTACTTTGCATGTTATAAATAATTTTATAAAAATATTGGCAATCTAGCTTTCAATATTAAATTTAAAAATAAAATTCGAAAATTTAAATTTCAAACACGTTAAAAAAGGCAAAGTTAATTTTTTTTTTCAAATTTTATTTTTCAAAAATGATCAAAACATTTTAAATGAGCAATTAAATTTTAATACATTTTTTAAGAAATTACAATCTTTTTTCAAAAGCTTTAAAACAAAGCTTTGAAATGTTACAAAAATTTAAAAATCTGTGATGAAACTTAGTTTATTGAATAAATATAAATGACTATTACCCTTATTTAGAGTATTATATATATATATTTATTTATATATAAAATTTGATCTTATCTACGGATTGAGAAAATATTTTTTAAAAACTATTTATTTTAAGCTTACATAACATGCTAAGTGTGTTAGATTAAAATTATTTAAACTAAATTAAACATTGATTTCAATATCTTTAAGATAAACTCTATGAATTGGAAATGATATTTTAATTTAATCATCAACTTTAACATGCTCTAATTTCAGTTTT
>PJRA01000443.1:592669-609937 GCA_016987375.1 Brachionus koreanus | reverse complement strand
CACTTAGAGTGAGTGTGTGTATGCTGCCAAGACACAGTGATATCTATACATTTTTGTTTATCGGAAATTTTCATTTCTTTTCCATATACGGATTCAAATTAATTAAAAATAGAGAAAGAAAAAACTAATTTTGTGTTGGCATTTCTAGTAGAATTGGATTTTTTTCTGGTACAAATGTTTACGCAAATTTTGTCATTTAGAATAAAAAATAAATATTTAATTATTTTGAGAAGTGTAAAGCATTTAAAAAAAAAAATATATAATTATTTTGCATGGGCCTAAAAAAGGCAAGCTTACATTTGAATTTGTTTTCGCGTTGCTTGCCCAAGTGTAGTTGTGAATTTGCATTGACCGGATTCGAATAAGAAAAAGTCTTCAATGATGGCTTGGAACAAGAGCACATATTTAGCTTAGATGGCTCAACAGAATCTTGATTTGAGGTGCTTGTATCCGAATCTGAGTCGGACTCGCCCACTGCTTTGCAAATCGCCTCTTGTCTGACCACATTGCTGCGATTTTGGTCGAGTTCGTCAGTGGCCGATGGGGCCTCTTTGTCCAAATTATCATCATACTCGTCCATGTCTTCATCATCGCTGGACTCGATCAGATCGAGCTTATTGTTCACTATGATATTGGCCTCCAGGTCGATTGGTTTCAACTGTTTTCTCGTGTTCAATTGTGGCGAGGGCGATCTGGACAAGTTAAGAGGCTTTGTCAGGACGTTCAGAGTTGAATTTTTGATTGAATTCAGAATGTGAGTGGGATTGGTGTTTTTTTTGTTGAGATTTAAACTCGAGTTTTTGTGTGTGCTGTTTTTGTGTTTGCTCGATATGGACATTAGAGACGATGATATTTGGGATATGACGGCATTTTGCGACTGATCGTCGTTGCTTGTGCCGTTCAACAGCTTCGAATTTTCTTGCTTATTGGTTTGGCAGCTCATTTTCTTCTAAAAATACTTTCCATTTATATCTAAACAAACAAGTAGCTGTGGTATTTGTTTGGACACTAGGGCTTGTTGTGTTTAATTGATTTTTAGGCAAACAAGTGCTACATCTTATACATTTTGATTTAAAATTCAAGAAGGAGAAAAATTAAAATTTGACAAATCAAATAGGAAAAAAAATTCTGTCAAAATATTTAAGAGAAGAGAAAAGAATAAATATCGAAATTAAATGCCAAAATATATTGTTATATTCTTTTGTGGCTTATGAAAAGAAACAAAAAAATTTCATTATTATTATTATTATTATAACACATAAAAAGCAAGAATTAAACAATTTTTTTTTTGATTTTTATTTTAAATTTAAAATCTAAATTATTGATTATTTTGAGTGCAATCAATTTGAGCTGGCATTATTTTGACTAGAATTAAAAAACTTTGCTTTAAATAGCGTAGATATTGTCGCATTTTGTTTTAGACACATATTAGCACATAAGCGACCATAAATCTAACTTAAATCAATAAAATATTAAACAAACTTTGATTGATTGCACAAGCCCTAGAAAAACTGAAATTCAGTGCACCGAAAAATCCATTAAAAAAGTCATACAAATGTAATCAAAGCCCCTGACAAAACAAACCACTTAAATTGAGCTTCAATTCAGCCAAACAGCAAAAATTTTTCGTCAATTTAGCTTAAACAATCTGTTTTAATTTATCATGCAAATAGCGCTATCACTTGTTTTAAATTTATTTTTATTTTCAAAATAAAAACTAAAAAGTAAAAAATTTAACCTTTTTTTTTACACTGGTCTCAAAAATTGAAAATTAATTCACATTTGAAACGCATTTTTTTTAAATTTATTCCTAACAAGGGATAACAAGTTACATAATTATTAGCTGAAATTCCAATAAACTTAAGAAAATATTTTTCTAGCAAACAACATAAAATGTAACATTAACGAATACAAATATCAATTGATTTGAAACTTAATGCCAAACGAATAAAAAAACTAAGATTGATTATATGAAATTATAATTGCATGAATTTAACAAAAAAAAAAGAAAGAAAAAAAGAGGAAATAAATTTTTTTCATTCAGGCAATGTCGAGAATCAGTCGAAACGCAAAGTTAGGCCAACATGAAATATACACTCTAATCTGATTAGGCTTGATTTTTAAAATAAAAAAATTCTAATATCTATCTTGTGTTTGAATTTTTTTAAATTAAATTTGTGTATTAGGCTACCTTGACGATAAATAGTGTAGTATTCATAAGCTATTATGTTCAGTAGAACAGTTCTCAGAACACACTAAATCGAGTTAATTTAAACTCATCATGCTGGATTAATTGAATTTCCAAAGCAACAAATATTGCTTAATTTTATAATAAATCAATTAAATTAATAACAAAAATAACAGATATTCTTAGGCAAACAAAAAATTTCAAATTTTTTTGTTGTGCCATTGTTATTGTAAGCTAAAAAGCCGAGGCTTATCTAGCTCAAGGATTTGTTTACCCTGAATATAAAACAATTTCGTTTTTTTTTTCTTTTTTATGTCTGTTTTGCATCAAATGCAGCTGGTTATTGAGCTTAATTGATTGTTCGGAATGCATTCTTTTGAACCTCATTTCACAATGTTATGTGACAAAATAAAAAAAAATATATATATATATCAATCAATTTTTTTTCTAATAAATTTTGACAATTTATTACTTAATCTCAAATTAAATTTATTATAAAAATTTATATCAAATTTGTATCTTGTTGTTTGACCTCTTTTCATTCAACATTAGTTAAAAATAAATTAAAAAAAAACAATGTTTACGCAAAAAATATTGATTATTGAGCACATAGAAATATGAGACAAGTATAAAATATTGAATATTAAACAAGAGAAAAAAAATTAATTTCTATTACTGAATTTTTAATTTCTATTCAATTTATAATTTTTGTGTTAGATAACAAAATTTGCTAGGTTTTATTAAAAAATTTTAAAAAAAATTCAAGTGAATGAGCTCTCTTTCTCGGAACACAGTAAATTTTAATTGTTGAATTGATCTAATCAAATCGACTAATAGATGTTGGTTTTTCTATATAATTTTTATTTCTAGCTAAGCTTAAAAAAATGGTTGATATTTTAATTTTTTGATAAATATAATTTGATTTTTATCATTTAATTAAATCTTAACTTGGAATTTTTGAAGCAAGATTGCAATTATTTTTACAAACAAATTGTGAAAGCTATAAAAAATGTGTATCTCTTGAGCGCAATTGGCATTTAAATGCTAAAATGATCGCTTCCTCATGACGGAAAAACTATTTATTAAATATTGATAAGTGTTTTAGCAAGTATAGGATAACTGAAATATTAGTGCATCCGAATCAGCAAACCGCTATATGCTAATTGAAAAAAAATAAATGTTATTGAAAAAATTAAAGAATATAATTAGGTCTTGCTTTAAAAAAGTATTGACGCAAGTTTCCCATGAGTCCTGTCTGACTGAATATTAATACCTCAGGTTATATTAAAAAATAGAAAGCTCAAAAAACAAAAATATCGATCGTTAAAGAAAGAAATTTAATCTCTAAATTGTAAAACTTAGAAAACAAGATAAAACTCCAAAGTTATCTAATTAAAAGAAATTTATTGATTTTTAAGAGATTTTTATTTTATGACATTTTGAGCGCACTTGCTTGGATTTTGACCGCCGACTAGACTTCAACTAAATTAGTTTTAATTCTCTCTAATTCAATATGATTAACTTAATTTAATTGAATTCGACTGAGATATGCTTTTTTCTTCCAAAATACTTGTGAGAATAAAATCAATTAGTTTTGTTTTGAGCGGCAAACACGCTCACAATTATTATTTTATTTCTAGTTTTATTAATAAAAAATAAGTTTGTTTATTTTGATGTTGTTTAACTACATTATAATACTTCCTAATAGGATAATAATGAAAAAAAAAAACAACAACTTAAATTTAAGAATAAAAATTATTATCAATTCTTTATTGTTACCCTGAAGATTTTGTTGCCCTAATTTTTGTATTAATTTGAGCAAATTTGATTATAATAACTCTAAATGAATTTTCGATTTAAAATTTTCTTTTCTTTTCTTTTCGTTTTTTTTTTTTATTTTTAGGTAAAATAAGTCGCTTGACTTAATAATTTAAAATTAAATGTTAGTTCCTTGTAAAAATAATTCTTAAATTTAAATTAAGTGCAGCAAACATCCGAAATTTAAATACTAAATTAAATGGTTTAGAAGAAATTCGAAAATATAAATATAAAAGAACAAAAAAACTGATGAAAAAATTTATTCAAGATAAAAAAAAATTAGCAAATAAAATTAGTCTATGTATTCTTGATTATATTTATATATATTAATATTTTTGTTTGAAGCATTATTATTTTTTCTGCTTTGGCTTGGATAATAAACATTCTTATTTACATTTATTTCTTCGTCGTCTTCTTTCACAGGATCCTTATTCAGCAAATTCCACAATACCGAATAGATCAGTGGCCTGAAAAAAAAATTTAATTTAAAAAAAAAATGAAATTGATTGTTTGCTTTAATATTTACACTTGTTTAGTAGTGCTATTCTCTCTGATGTGTAGTTCGGCAGCCATTATTTCCCTATTGAGTGGAGTAGATGGCTGATTACTTTCTTGAAAAAAATGTTTGTTAATTTTTTAGTAATTTTCAACAAAAAAATGAACCTTTTAAAAACACAGATTTTGAATATTGATAGTGATTGAAATCTAAATATTCTCTAATCAGCTCGTTTATTAGCAAATTTTCTTGGGAAATCATCGGCTTTTCCAAAGTATTGTCTTCAAGGACGGAAAATATTTCGGCTCGAAGCTTAGCTTTTACATTGTTTATTACTCCTTTATTATCTAATGCATCCTTTAATACTAAAAAAATTTTTGAAATTTTTTTATTTTTCCTTTACTCTTATAAAAAATCAATCTACCATTTTTGAGATCGTCAAAAGAAGACATTTTATTTTTTTTTTTTAAATATAATTTTTATTCAAAAATAAAAAATTAATAGAGGACATTTAGAGATTATTTTGTTGCTATAGAAACAAAAGTATGGATCAATTTTTAGTCCTTTAGATAATTGAAAAATAGAAATTATTTGATTTTTGCAGTGACCCGCATAATTGACTGTTCGATTCATTCATTCTATCCAGAATATTCTCAAATAATTCTTTAGAAACTAAAATACTATTTACATTGCAATCGTTTTTTAATCTTTTAATCTCAATTTCATCTTTTTCTTTGGTTAAAAGTTTAAATAAGCATTTTTTGACAATATCAATATTAAGTTTAATATCAGAATTTAAGTCAGTAAATTTCAATTGCTTAAAAAAAGCTTTGTCATTTAAAATCCAAATAAAAAGCAAATTAGAGTTCTTTTTGGTCTCGAATAAATACTTTCCTTGACCAAGCTGTGAGAATAAACTAGACACATTGAACAAATGGCAATTATTGAGCATAACACTACTTTTCCAAATAAAAAAATCCAAGGAACTTTTTTTACGATAGCCTAGATTGGCCAAACATTGAGAGCATTTAAGCTCTAAAGATTCTTCGTTGAGACACCCTGGACAAAGATGGTTTGAATTTAGAACAATTAAAGTCAAATTTTCTAATATTGATTTTCTCAGATGTTTATTATCTCTCATGGGGTTGAGAATATTGGTCAGATCTTCTTCATGACACTTATTGTGATTATGGTCATGCAAATGACAAAAAAAGTTGTCTGCTAGTTCATCTAGATCGTTTTCGGGCAGTTTTAAATAATTAAAGCAGCCCGCATTCTTTACTATTTCTGTTTGGCAAGCTAAGCATTTAATGCTATTAATAGAATTAGGTTGAGTTTGAATTGTAGCCGAGCAACTCGGCTTTTTAATTAATCTTGCTGAGCTAAGTCTGAAAATAGATTCGTTTTGATTGTTCGATTTGATTTCTTTCAAATTGATCGCATTATACTCAAATGCATTCAAATTAATTCTTATGTTTGCCTCATTATTTGAGCTCAATGCCAGATTAAACCACTTTTCATCTATTGTGTAATTTCTATCAATATGTTAAGAGCTTTTACTTTTAAAAAGGTTAATATTGTTTAAAATTACGAGATAAGGCTTCTATCTGCGCTCAATATTAGAGTTAATTGGTTTAAGTTTTCCAAATATTCGGCATACAAGTTCATCTTTTGTGTTTATAATGAAAATTCAATTTTATTTCAATATGAATAAATTTTTTCGTTTGAAGACAATTAAATTGACTTTAAAAAAAATAAAAAACAAAAAATTTTTATTAAAAATAAAATAATTTTCAAATAATTTTCAAATCAAAACTCTAATAAAGATCAAATGATTTAAACAAAATAATTAAATAAAATGTTTTTTTTTTTTTAAATAAAAAAATATAAAAATTAAAATTTTAAATGACAATTTTAAATTCATTTTATTGAAATGTTTTAATACAGTTTTGGTCTTAGAATAAATTTCTTGACTATAATTCGTATGCTAGAATTCGAATTAGAAGAAATAAATTTTAAAAAAAAATTATCTTTGAATTTTTATAAAATATTAATAGTTTGGTATAAAGCTTGTTACATTTCTCAGTAGTGATGTTATCTAGTTTATTTTAAGTCAAACAGAATGAATTTTAATTTTGAAGATCCCTTGAAGCTTTTCTATTTTTGCCATTATTGTTTTTCTTAAGTTTTTTCTTGTAGTAAAGTACATATTCGTTCAAATTGCTTAGAATGAAGTTCTACATTTATTGTTAAGTTCAAAGTGTATTGCCCCATGGAAATTCAACAACATCAAAGTGTCTTCTTTTCACTACTGACTGAGCTGGTTGAGACAGGTCCAATTAATGATTCTGAAATCAAATGTCGAGAATAGAAACACTTCTAATCACAAGACTATGTCTTTTAATCAAATTAAGGTGACAAAATATTTGCGAAATTTTTTGAACCCTTTTTACGTTAATTTTGGATTTTTTCACCTTCCACTATACATATTTCACGAGTCACTGTTGTTGTTGATTAGTTGTTTTCTCCAATAATGACTTAACAGTACAAAAAATTTCAAACTTTTCATTTTATAAATTTTTTTAAGAAATTAATAAACAAAGAGTTAGACATATGATTTGGAAGAACATTTGTAGAATGGAACGTTATGCTTTCAATTATAAACTTATACAAAAATTTAAGATATATTTTTAATTTAACTTAAATTTTAATTACTATTTCAAATGCTTATTTAACTGATGTTACTAATTTTCAATTTATATCACTATCATAAAAGTTGGTATATCAGATAGTTAAACTTTTTTATTAAAAGAGTTTTCCTTTCTAATTTTCCAAGATACATTATTTTAAATAGTTAGACAATAAAATATAAAATCTTATTTTTTACTGATTCGTCACTATTTTGTTACATATCCCAAATAGCCCAGTTGCACCACACATTTAATTATGTTCTATTTTAATATATAATATGACTTAAAAGTTTAGAATTACAAAGCTGCTAAAATAAAAATATTCAATCTTTTGAAAAACGAAAAATTTTATAACTCAACAACAACTGTGCAAAAATAATTTCAATGCCATTTAAAAAAAAAATTTAAAAAAAATCACTCAAAACAAGAACGATTTCAATGAAGTGGAAAAGAGCAAATTTGTCACCTATCTAGACAAAAAAGAAAGTAAATAGGATCCTGTAAAATAACAACTCTAATACTTCAAAAGAGAAATCTTATAATTGGAAGTCAGAATGAAATCGTTTCAAAGAAAAGATGTGTCTCTCGAACCTCTTTGACATGATCTTTAGTGAGAAAATAGTAAGTTGTTTGGAGGACTTAAAGAAGATGAGAAATCGGCAAGTTTTACTTGATGATTGTGTCGAAATGGTCAGATTTTAAGGATTGCTTTTCCTTCAAATTAAAATTAAATAATTATCATGAAAATAAAAAAAAGTTAGATTCAAATTTTAATTATTAAAAGAATAGAAAACTAAAAAAAAAGTAAATTTCAATTTAGAAAAAATTTTATTTATTTAAAAAAGTTTTGATGTAATCTTTAACTTGATAATATTCGTTCATGAGGGCACTTTCTTTTGTATAGACACATTTACCAATTGAAATGGCTCTGTTGATCGAAACAAACGCTTTTTCATATTCCTCAACAGCACATTGAAGTTCAGATAGCTTGAAATACTCATGGCCAAGTTCAATATTTACCTCATTTTGTCTAGAATTATAAACTAACTCTAAAAGTTTGATATTTTTTTCTAATAATGAACAGCCATTTACCAAATTACTCAAATTACAATTCAGTCTTGCCATAAGATCAATCAATTTTGAAAAATCTAAATAAAAAATTTTCACATTGCTATCAATTTCGACATGCATGTCAAATTCTAAATTCTCATTAAAACACAAATACTTCTGACAGTCTGATACCAAATATTCTAATTTCTTAATAATGATTTGTGTATTTTCATCGTTTAGAGACTCTGGATCAATAGAGTCTATAAACGAGTTAACTGAATCAAACTTGCTGGTATAATTTAATAAATCAATTTTTTTTTCACAACCAGAACATTCAAGCAAAAGACTGTTTGATCTGGCTTTTTTTCCATCACTGAAAACTTTAACTCCCATGCAATAAAAACACCTCAGACCAGTTAGCTTTCGTTCATTGAACAACTTTGACTGATTTACACATTCACTACAATCACAATCAAAATGATATTGCTCATTGAGACATCGCTTTCGCTCCATATAAGCCATTTTAATAAAATGAGGACCATAGCTGTTGAAAATTTCCTCACATTTTTTTATATGACGCGATGCTTTGACCACTATTGTATTCGAATTTTTCTTAAAACTGCTTACCACATTTGAATTACATGAATGGTTCAAAAGACTAACGCGCGGATAAATTGCAGTTCCGTAGCGTTCTTGATCGCGGCTAAATGTTTGTTGATCATTACAGTCATCTTTTAAATTGGTAATAGCGTGCGCATTGCATATACACTGCAATAAATGTCTCAAAATTAAACTAGAAACTAATTTTAAATACTCAATTGAATCTTTTTTGCTTTTAGATTGAAATTTTTTTCCCAATAGTAAAGCAGTTAAAGAATATTTGAATAAATCGTCTACATGGGTTTTGTTCTCATGAGTCAGCAAATAGAACACTTGGCAATAATTATTTTCATGAGTGTCACTTATATAATCAATATTGATCAAATTTTTTTCATAATCACCCATTTTTTGTAAGCAAGAATACTTCAGAATCAATTCTGACTGAGTTGAATTTAAAATTCTGTAAGCTAAATGAGCCAGGCCCAAATTATGAAGCATTGTTTTAAGAAAACCACATTCAAACTGATGGTGATGATGATTTTTCTCAATCAGTTGACTTTGATTTTTACACTTACTCGAGCAATAAAAAATCCCACAGCATTGATCACAAGGATGAATGTTTAAAAAATCAAAACCTCTATTTTTTTCATTATAAAAAGATTTGAAGCAAAAATCACAATATTTTAGACTTGATGTAGGAAGGAGAATGGCACAGTAAGCTTTTTCAGTGAAAAGAACCTCTCCAATCTTAATGTCTTCTTTTGCCACACAATGTCTACCCTTTTTATTAGAAAATTGAATGTCTACACAGTCATTAATGAAGCATTTAAGCTCTTTTTTCTCTTTATGAATGAGCTTATCAGTCTTTAGTAAACTTGATTTGACAAAGTCATCAATTAAATTGTTTATTTCTTTCAATTCAGACTCTTTGTTTAAATCCGAGGCTGTTTTAGTAAATATTTTGAAAATGCTGCTTTCTCTAAATCGAGTTAAACTGTCGCTTTGTTCAGTTTTAATCAAACAGTTTACTTTTCTTTTAACTAGCTTAAATATTAAATTAAAAAAATTGCTACTATTATCATTTTTGTGTGTTTGTTCAATATGAAGTTCGCATGAAGACAAATCATCCAGACATTTGTCAAACATGTTCAAGTCATAGAATACTGCTGATCTGTTTGAATAAGCTAGAAAAAACGATTTTGAATTGAATGGAGCATGCAGTAGTGCTAAATTATAGTTATTTAAACAATTTTGGCTATCTTTTTTTGCATAAAAACTATTGCCTTTTTTTCTATACAACTCGCTTAATTCTTGGCTCTTTTGGTCATCGGCAAAACTAACTGTTTCAAAATATTTATCGATTATTGAATTGAAAGAATAGACAAAATCGATTCGTTGATAGTTTGTTTTTAAAGCTTTAAACTGGTCTAAACGATCAGAAGATTTGTACAAATCATCTAGTTGTTGGTCAAGAAACAATTGCCAATTCGAAAAGTCTCTTTGATTCATTTTTTTACATTATTCACAATTATTTTTATTATTAAATTAGAAAAAAAATATTTTTTTATATAATATTTTTTAGTGACTAAAAAAATGTCTTAGCAAATAATTTTTATTTTATTTTGTAATGACAAACTGATTATTAGAGGATCTAGAATTTAAAAAAAAATTCGCAGTGAGCAGGATTTGAACCTGCGCGGGAAAATCCCATCTGATCACTGTGCTCCATTTTTGAAATGGATTAGAAATCAAATTCTAGTCAGACGCCTTAACCACTCGGCCATCACTGCTATACAACAATCTACTTTAAATTTATTAAAATAAAATTTACTATTTAATAGCTGACAAAAAAATTTTATCTTTATTTTTTTTTCTTAATAAATATTTTTATTTTAAATGAAAATATTTTAATTAGATAGATTTTATTTACAAAATTATATAATTATCGTAAAAATTATTTTATATGATATTTAAAAAGAAATTAATCGATTTTTTCCTCTGAATCACTTGGATCAGAATCGCTAGAGTCAGAGTTATTTTCTTCAACAGGTTCAGGTTCATCGTTTTCAGTCTCAGTTTTGCGCTTTTTATTTTTCCGACCAGACTCTTCGTCAAGGTTTTCTTCTTCAATTTCATCTTCAATTTCATCATTAGCATTATCTTCTTGTTGTTCGTCAATTTCTTCATCCTCTGGCTCCTCTTCAGCCTTGTTGTCTTTCTTTCCTGCAGTAGCTGATTTTGTTTTTGAATTTTGACCAATATTATTTTTTCGATCTTTTAATATTTAAATTAAATTTATTTCAAACTAATTTTTTTTGCTAAAATTAAATTTTACACTGTAGAATTTCGTTTAATGGTTGAATAAAGCCTTCAAACTCCATTTCTCCAATAGCTGACATTATGTCATTGATAGCTAGAGTTTTTCGCTTAGATTTATTCGCATGAGACAAAGCACAAGATGTTAGATAAAGAACAAATACACTAGATGCTCGGCAAATTGTTTGTCTGGCCTCTTTGGAGACTATTACACCATCAGGAAGCTTTTTTGATTAAATATTGAATTAGTTTTAAAGCTTTAGTTTAAAATTTTTTTAAAAAACCGATTCTTTAATAATTCGTTGTACAACTGTTATTGGCAAATTTAGGTCTTCGGGTCTTTCGGCCATTTCTGATTTTAAAAATTTCAATTTATAATAAAAATAAAGTGCTTGTTTTATTTTAAATTTAATTTTAAATAATAAACCTAAACATATGTCTTAATTTTTGTCTTTAACAATTTTAATATAAATAAAAAGTCGACATGCAATTTAAAAAGAGAGCTAATTCTTGGAAAGTCCAAAGTATTGACAATAATTATTTTAGAAATAAAGAGAAATGGTTTTAAAGATTAATTAATATATATGCTGGTCGCGAGGACAAATTATTGGAATTGGCGTTGCCCAGTCATTGAGTTTAAAATGTTTCAGTAGGAACATTACAGGGTTGATTATACGGTGCCATGGAAATGGGTCGAATGTCCCTTGGTATTTTGAGTTTCAACTGAAATAGTTTCAATTTCATTATAATAACTACATTTAATTATATTAATTTTATTTTTACAAGAACAAGAATTCCTCTAATGAGTGAATAAAAAAGTATGAATACCTTCCACACTTTAAGCCTGCAGAGTATTCTGGGGATTCACTGGCCTGAGACAATGTCAAATGCTAGCCTAAACAAAAGAACAAATTCAGAACTAAATTAAGTCAATGCATTTAGAACAATAGACTGCGATTACTTGGGGATGATCTAGAATGAAGGAAAAAAGGATACCAACAAAAGCCTTTCAATGGACATTTCAAGGGAGACTTAAGGTAGGAAGACCAGCAGTGAGAGGAGGTCAATAATCACAAAAGACCTCATCTAAATGGGAATAACATGGGGAGAAGCAAGGATTAAGGCAAAAGATCGACTTGTGTTGAATTCAAAAGTAATGACCATATACTCCACAAGAAGCGAATGATGAAACAAATTGGGCAAAAAATTTATCTTATTACGGTACAATAATAAGATAAAGAATATTAATACATAACATTTTATTTAATAACCTTATTGTAAAGGCTTACAAAAATTTTGATAAAATTTAAAGTAATAAAAAAAATATGAAAAGAATGTCTTTGAAAATACAAAAGGATAATTAATAGACTGAATCTCATTTTGCTACATATTAATTAAATCTTGTTAATATTTGTGATTATACGATTAGTTGTCTTGGCTCATGTAAGATTAAATTACTAGAACAATAATTCAATTTTAAGAAAATTTACTTTTTTTATATAAATATAATTTACATTTCTTTTTGACATCAGAAAATTTCTGTACACTTTTGTTTTTAAAAGAATATACTAATTTAATTGATTAAATTTTGCTACGATATAAATTTTCATAAATATTAAGATGATTTTTATTAAAAAATTAAAAAAAAAAAATTTCTGAACTCTATATTTTTTGCATTAATTGATAATTTTAAGTAGATATTTTAAAATTGTTAATTTAAAAATAATAAAATATGAAAATAGAAAAAAACTAAATTAACAAAAAATTGACGCTTTTAAATTTGAAATCTTGCAAAATATTTGATTTTTTTAGCTAGCAATATAATAAAGCTATGAGCAGAAAAAACTAATTCAATTCACGTATAGAAAAATATTTCTAAATAATGCATATTTGATTCTCTTATGCATCAAGCTTTGATTTCACCAGTTCTTTTTCAGCACGTATTTGAACGATTTCTTTAATTTTTAGATTCAAATATTTTGAGACAAACCTAGCTATGGCTTTGGGCGGACAAATCTACAGTATTTTCTTCAAAAAATCGTCAACATACTTTCTGACTTTGTGTGCTGGCGCTTTCTTTTTTGAACGCTTTGCCGATGGATTCAGCGACTCTATTTTCAATACTATAAACAAAGGTAAACAATGGCACGACATCAAACACTTATACGGACAAGGTCAAGAAGAAGAAGAAGAATAAAACTTATTAGAAGAAAAACTCTGACGAACTTTTCTTAAATAATGCCAAAAAATAGATTATTTTTAAATAAAAAATTTGATTAATTTTAAAATTGTTTTTATTTCTTTAAATTTAGATGGAGTTGTGTCCATTTTAGTGACTTTTTTTTGTCAAAATGATGTGTTTAATTTTTACTAGATGAGCTCTGAGTGTGTCAAGTCATGGATTGAAGGCTTGGGCGAGCCGATCAACTCGGCTGAATTCAACAAGGAGGACTTTGACGTAAAAAGCTTTAGCTCAGCTCTGGCCAAGACGAGTCAACTAAGCGAGCATCTGGCTAACTTGGCCACAAGCATCAACACCTTAGACAAGGAAATAAAGGAACAAGTGAGCGCCAATCATGAAAGCTTGCTTCATCAAACTGTAAACATTGAAACACTCGAGGAAATGCTAAGCATGGTGCAGACAAGAATTTCTTCGATTAAAAGCACGTCTGACAGACTACGCATCAAAATCGACACTCCATTCAATGAGCTTAATTTGCGCGTAGCGCAGCTCTCTCGACTACAGGCTACATGTGACACTCTTCGCAGAATCAAAGGCATCTTGCAACACGGATCCAATTTGAGATCGTCAATGGAAAAAGGCGTAAAAGAAATAGTCAAATCGGCACAGAATTTAAGTGAGTTGGACATTTTGTTTAAAAATTTTGACACCTCAGGCATCGAGTGCATTGAGAATGATGTTCTCTTTGCGCACAAATCTCGACGCGAAATCGAAGAATTGTCGCATGTTATACTTGAAAAGGGAATAGCTCATCAGGATCAAAACCAAATTGGCATTTCACTGCAAGTGTTTTATTTGTTGGGAATTTTGGACAAAAAACTTGTCGACTGCTTGAAAACAAATGAGAACAATTTTTCGAAAAAGTCCCAAGAGCTGCTCGACTCGACCAATTTGACTCTTCAGTCAACAGGTTCGATGGCAAATTTGCAGTCATCGGCCTCTATGGGCTTCATGTCGTCATCAAGTCAGTTTCCAGGCAGGTCAACCATGCCTAGTATTGGACAAATGAGCAATTTTAGAGCTCAGCTGTGGAACAACCTCGAAAAACTAATGGATCTAATGTACGACTCGTGTTCTCAAGTCTATCAATTGCAGGCTATTTTGGAAAAGAAAAGAGATCTGGTCACAAGTGTGCTTTATTTAGAGGAAATAAAATTTGATGAAATTTTAAAGCAAAATATGTTTTTATTAGAAAATGGTCAAGTAAGGTACTATGAGTCTATTTGTTGCACACATGTGTACGACCAAAAGCAGTCAGTTGAATTTTTGTACTATCATTGGCGATTGTTGTGTCAAATTTTGGCCCAAGCAATTCAGAATGCTGTCACTAAATCGAATCATGTTAAGCAAGCACTGCAGGATGAATACACCAAAGTTTTAAAGCTGGCCAATGAGCTTTGGCTCCGGCTCATTCAATTGAATCCACTAGTCGACAAATACAGATACAGTGTGGAAACAAAAACAACTTATTCAAATGGGTACGAAATTTTAAGAAATTGTTTCATCGAATTGGAAAATTCATTTTTGGCCAAAAGTCTTAATCAACTATTTAATCCGATAAATTTAATATTTTCAGGTGAATTGAATCAGACTGACTTGCAAAATTTTGTTAAAGCTATTCAAACTCATTTACAATGTTTGCAATATGATAATTTTAGTTCAGAACAAGCAGTTGGCAATTCATTGCAATTATTGAAAAAAAAAATTCACTACACATCGTTTTCGACATCGTTTAGTGACAAAATAATAGCAAATGTATGCAAATCAATACAATTGTATTCGAACAAAGCAGAACAATTTATGAACACTTTAATAGCAGAGCTAAATCAGATTGTAAGTTCAAGTCAAGGTGCCAGCATTGGAGGCACCAAGAGCATATTTTCTTTTTCGACAGGTCCTCCATATCAAATTCAAATGAAAAATTTAGACTATGTTAACTTGACTCATGATCTAATCCAGCAATTGGAAAATATAGTCAATGGCCAAAATTTAGAGTCTAAATACAAAGAGAAAATTTTTAATTCCTTAAAATCTCTGGTCACTTTTGAAGAAAATTCACTCAGACCGTTTGTCGAGTCAGCGTGTAGCTGTGTACAAGCTGTTTTGTTCACCATGCACCAAGAAGACTTTGCTCAAGCACAATCAAGTTCGTTGTATGTTAAAGAATTGCAGCAAGTTGTGCAAAGAATATCGCAGGATTATCTTCAAATGTACAAGTGCAAGGAAGTATTAGACGAGTACATGAAGCAAATATCTGTGGCATGCATTGAGTTGTTTATTCAAAATGCAAGTCTAATGCGTCCAATGAAAGAATCGGCCCGGTCAAGACTAAAGGCCGACTCTGAACAAATCGAGGAAATTATTAAAATTTATCTCACACCTAAATTAACCGATTTGACTGTTTATTATAAAAATTTAAAGGCATTTAGGCATTTGTTGCAGTTGGAATCTCCCTTCAAAGTTGATCAAGAGTCTAACTTGGGCGCAGATATAGTAGATGAGTCACATTACTCTGAGGTGCTGTCAGAGTCATTGCCTTATCATGTATTGCTCCATTACTTGTTCTCATATGCTCCAGATGATTTAAAATCACCTCATGAATGTCTTGGCAATTGGACTTTGTCAAAATATTTAGACTGGCTTGATAAGCATAGAAATGAAAGAGAACGATTGATGATTATTCAAAGTTGTCTTGAATCCTATGTTCAGTCAGTTAAACAACGCAAAGAAAAAACATTTACCACTATTTATCCACTTATGTTTCGTATTTTAGAAAAAGGTCTACAAAGTATTCTAAATGTGTCCTAACATTCCAATTATTTTCTTTAATTAATCATTTTTTTTTTCTAGATTTAAATTTGTAGATACTTTTTTTAAATTATTTTTAAGCATATTTTTTATTGAATAAAAAAAAAAAAAAAATTAAAAATAGACGAAGTCCTGCGCGTCTTAAATTATTTTTTTTTTTTATTAAATTAAAAATTTTATTCCTTTGAGAATGTTTAAAAGTTTAATAGAGAATGGTGTAGAAAAATTGTCTTGTATGAGTTTGATGACACGGAGTGCAAGCTATAGAGCATCTTTAAATACCATTAAACGTCCGGTTTATGCCCGAATGTATCCCGTGACTCTTGTCAAACCGGATGGATCATCCATTAGAATAAAATATCACGAACCAATTGCCATTATAAATCTACCATTTGATTTGAATCAGTTGAGTGAAACCGAGAAAAAAAGAAGAATACTCAAGAGACAAATGTCTGGTAAAGGTGAACGAAAATCAAGTGAATCAGTTAGTCAAATATTTGACAAATCTGTCAAATTTGATCCTAAAAAATATTTAAATTTAACAAAGAAAAAATAAATTTAGTGAAAGAAAAATGTTTTGTCTAATTTAAATTTTCAAAAATCGAATATTTTGATTTATTTTAAAATTTCAGTTTAATAAATAATAATTTACAAAGTTAGATTTAAAAAGTTTATTAAGTTTATGGTAATGATAAATTTTATTTTGAATTTTCGATAAGTTGTTAGTAAAAAAAAAAAAACTTCTAAAAAAATTTGTAAAAAGTAACCAAATTTACATTAAGCTGAAGTTGTAAAGCGATTCATTGGTCTTGGATACAAAAACGTTCTGTTGATCGTTGGCTAGATATTATAGAAAAAGGCATAACTTTCAATAGAGAAAAAGGAAGTGGTAAACCTGCGAAAATAACTACGAAGCTAACGGGTGATCCATAAGTAAATGGACAAAAGTTAAGTTAACTTGCCCGATCATGCAAATGATCAGGAGATCATATATATATTTATTTATAAACTAGTAAGAATTAGCTATAATATTGCAAAAAAAAAATTTTAAAATGGGACT
>PJRA01000443.1:580355-592308 GCA_016987375.1 Brachionus koreanus | reverse complement strand
TGGACGACGAAAAGTACTTTACTTTGGCGGGCGACAACATGCCAGGAAATGCTGGATATTACACAAATGACAAGTCTACTAGTCTACTACTAGTCTGGACAGTGTTCGGTTTGCTGGAAAAGAGAAGTTTCCAAAGAAGGTGCTTGTTTGGATAGCCATATCTGATCGAGATATGTCTAAGCCTCTTTTTCGATTATCAAAGTCGGTTGCCATCAATTCCGATGTCTATATCGACGAATGCTTGAATAAACGACTGCTCCCATTTATACATAAGTATCATGAAGACCTTGACTACGTTTTTTGGCTTGACTTAGCGTCTGCTCACTATTCTATGGTAAGCACAACATGGATGAACGAAAATGTAAATTATGTGACCAAAGATATCAACCCGCCAAATGTCCCTCAAGCGCGCCCAAACGAAAAATTTTGGGGTTGTTTGAGTGAAAAAGTATACGAGGGAGGTTGGCAAGCCTCAACAGAGCAACAGCTGATTAACCGCATTAAATTAAAGTTGAAGGAATTTGACTTAAATTTTGTGAAACCCCTTATGACGGGGGTCAAAGCAAAGCTCAGAAAAATCGGTCACGATTTTAAAAAAGTATACAAACATCAAAAAGTTTAAAAAACACAAGAGACCTCATTTAAATGCTAACCAAGAGAATTAATGTTCTAGTTGACTTTATCACTGCTCATAATATACGAACCATATTTTGTACCTAATGGTTTAGCGGTCAATCAACATGTCTACCATGTAGACATTTCGTTTCTTAGTAAGAAACGACTTGAACTAATGATCAAAGAATATTATCAGAATTTAAATAATGTATTTTGGTTCTTCTTAAGTTCGAATTTAAAAAAAAATTAAAATCTTTATTAAATAAAAATTTTTTATGATTAAATTAATTTTGTGCCATTTTGTTTTCTACACCCGTTAGTTAGAAGATGCTTTCTAACTAAGAAGAAAAATCAAAAATGAATTAGTCATTATTTTTTATTCATGGAAAAAAACTTGAGATTAAAAAAATTTTTGATATTAATGGGTGATCAAAAATGGTTGTGCTTTAGAAAATTCATTTTAGAAAAGAATGATTAACTTAACTTCAAAATTTATCCACTCTGGTCTCTTAATTGATCTCTAGCAACGACCTAAATTGTCCTTCTATAACACAAAATATAAGAAGATCTAATCAAAAAAACGACGTGTGATTTACATTTCTATAAAAGTTATAATCAATAAATTTTGTACACAAATAAAATTGATTTTGAGCTTTTTTATAATAAAATAAAATCGAATTGACCAGCCCCCGAAATCAAAAAATTAAAAATTTTAATTTCTATCTTTTTATAGTTTATTAATAATTTTACTTTTTTTTTGAAAAAAAAAATTTTAAATTTAATCTGATAAAATGTTGGTTATTTTTTGCAAATATTGTTTCTTTGATTAATTTTGTTTTATCTAGCATAAATTAAATTTTTTTTTAGAATCGTTTTCTACAACTTAATTTCAGTAAAGTAAAAAGACTGAATATTCACATGTTTAGCTGCAGCTGAATAAATTTTTTAATTTTTAGCAATGTACGATACTAGAAGCAAAATTGTTTAGTTTTTTTCTTTTTGAACATAAATTGCACGAGTTTATCTAAATCAGGTATGATATTTTTAGCTTTTGTCTTAAATAGCCCTTGTGTTACTGATTTGAAGCTAAAAATCTTCGATTACAGTGTCAAACAGGGCTAAAATTTTCCTGGATCGGACAGATATTAAACAAATTTTGAAGCGTTTATATTAAAATTAGTTTACTCAACCGATCCGACAAAAAATGCACCTAATAAAACCTATTGATAATATAACCTATTGATCTAATCGATTTACTCTTAGAATGCCGCCAAAGTTCGATCCAACTGCCATTCATGAAGTTACCTTGAGAGTGACTGGAGGTGAAGGTGCTGCCACCGCTGCCCTTGCCCCAAAAATTGGTCCATTGGGTCTAGCTCCAAAGAAAATCTCTGAAGATATTGCCAAGAACACAGGAGACTGGAAAGGTCTTCGTATTACTGTCAAATTGACCATTCAAAACAGACAAGCCAAAATTTCAGTTGTTCCATCGGCTTCGTCGTTGGTCATCAAGGCTTTGAAGGAGGCCCCAAGAGATAGAAAGAAAGTAAAGAACATTAAGCATGATGGAAATGTATCTTTTGACGAAATAATTTCGATTGCTCGTCAAATGAGACCAAGATCCATGGCCAGGGAATTGAGAGGAACTGTTTTGGAAATTCTCGGAACTGCTCAATCAGTTGGATGCAAAGTCGATGGTCAGCACCCACATAGTATCATCGAAAAGGTCCAATCTGGTGAATATGATGTTCCGGAAAAATAAATTTCCATCGCAGGAAGTTAATTTATTTTAAATAAAATAATTCAAATAACTAAAATTAATTTTTTTAAAATTTCTTCTGAATAAGAAGCAAAATAAGAAATGTTGTTCAGTTCTTTTCCTATTAAAATTTTGAGATTCTATTTCATTCATTATATTTAAATCTTGAATTGAATTATTTAATCCAATTTGAAAATTTCAACTTAATAGGAGAAATAATAATATGAAAAAATTTTTTTTTCTTAAAATGATCAATTTTGAATGTATGAAATCATTAAAGACGCTTTTTTTTCTAATTGCTTTTGAGATATTCCAATAGTTTATTAAATAATTGCTGATCTCTAAAAATTTATGCGTTTCATTTCATTCCATTTGTTCTGAGAGTGGATTCACTATTTATGCCAATGATTTCGTGTAATGAATACATGTTTATAATCAAGGAAAAATGAGAGTTAATAAATAATAGTCAATTAATAAATATTGGTTATTGTCTGTTTGGTAAATTTTGGTGAGCCAAAAATTAAGTTGAAAATTTTTATATTAATTTTCGTTTCTGTTTCAATTACTTTAATAAATTCCTATTTTTACTAAAGAAAAATAATTAATAATTAATTTATTGATATTTGTTTTTTTTTTGTACTGAGCTATTACTCCTTCGTATTATAAAAAAAAAATAAAATTTAAAATAATAAATAAAAAAAATTAAAGTATATAGTACATATAATTTTAAAGGAAAAAATAGATAAAATTAATAGAGAGTATTTATTTATTTATTTGTTTATCTGTACGGAGCTAATGCTCCTTGAGAATAAAATATAAAAAAAAATTTAGATTAAAATAAAGTTAAATAAGATAAAAAAGAATCAAATCAAAATATTAAAAAAAAGGACGAGTAGGTCCGAGTATTATTTATTTATTTATTTGTATTACTGTACCGAGCTATAGCTCCGTACAGATTAAAAAAAAAAGAAAAAAAATGAATAAAAATAAAGTTAAATAAAAAAATATAAAAAAAATAAGTAGAAGTGTAATAAAAATAAAATAAAATAGTTTAAAATATAGGGAAATTAAAATTAAAATTAAAGTTACGGATAAAATTTAGTTACAGATACATTTTTTTAAATATTTGATTGTATAATATACATATGTTTAAATATCTGATGACTCAGGAAAAAAGGAGGAAATAATAATATTTTCTGTTTGTTAAAATTTTTTAAATTTTATTTATTCTATTTAAAAAAAATAAAATAAAATTAGAATAAATTTTTAGTCTTCGGTAAAATATGAATGCTTGAGAGACTCTTCAGCTGAAATTCTTCCTGATGGATTGCAAACCAACAATTGCTAAAAATTTTAATTAAATTTTTTTTTATTGCAATAAATAAAAAATAATTTACTTGCAAAAGATCTTTTCCTCTTAGATTAAGTTTAGGAATGTACAGAGCGAGAGAAAAAGTAGCAGGTGGTAGATTAAAATCCTATTTAAATCAGAAGATAAAAAAAGAACTAATTTCTTATGAGTTACTTTATAATCTGGTAAGAGAGTGACTCCAGGCCAGGTTTCTTCATTGGGCTCTCCAAGAATTTTAAAAATTCGTTTCAATTGGTCTTCTATATCGGAGCCAGGAAACAGAGGTCGGCCACCATTAGCAAGCTCAGCAAAAATACATCCGGCCGACCATTGATCAATGCTGGTATTGTAAATTTTAGCACCAAATAAGACATCAGGAGGTCTATACCACAATGTAACCACTTCAGCTGAATAGCACTTAACCGGAATTCCAAAAGCCCTCGCCAAACCAAAATCAGCTAATTTCAATTCTCCATTTTTGTTTATTAATAAATTTTGTGGCTTCAAATCTCTGTGCAGAACATTGTGACTGTGACAGAATGCAAGACCTTTAAGTAATTGCTGCATGAATGATTTCACCGTTTCCGGATCTATTTCTCCATTACAACTATCAAAATATTTTTTTAAATCTTGGTCGCAGTATTCAAATACCAAAGTGAGTTTGTTTTCACCATGCAGGACATCAAGTAAACGAATTATATTTCTGTGTTTGAGCTCTTTTAAAAGGCAAATTTCTCTAAGTGCCGAGCTTGGTACACCCTAAGAAATCTTATTAAAAAATTGAACAATAAAAAAAAGAAAAAACCAACATCATCTTCATCGTCTAGACGAACTCTTTTAAGAGCGACTATTTCTTGGGTGTCTCGGTTTTTTGCTTTAAACACTGTGCCATAAGTGCCTTCACCAATTTTCAGTAATTTTTCATATTTATGCATTCTTAGTACAATCTTTTTCTTCAACTCTCAAATGATTAAATATGAACTAGATTGATATTTATTGATTTTTTCCAATATACTGGTCAATTATTATTTAGGCTACTTATCATTATTTTACAGCTATATAAAAAGAAAAATTATGTTAAATTTTGATTGAAACAAATATGAGTTGCAAAATTTCTTCTTTTTATCACAGCTTTATGTCTTGAAAATTAAAATTATGAATGTTTTTATCTTCCGAAAAATTTTTTTTCCAATAAAGAAAATTTAATTAAACAAAATTTGAGCAAAGTAAAATTATAAATCAATAATCAGATAAATTTATCAGATTTTAGGAAAAATGTTGTAAAATCAAAAATTCCCAAAACACATAAATGATAAAACTATACGATTGTTTTAATTAAAGTAATTTTTGCTAAATACAAAAAATATATCTTTGAAAAAAAAAAGAAAAATTAAAAAAGACTATAGAATCAAAAAAGACTCCCAAATTTGATTGCTTCCTTTAGATTAATTAACAAAAAGCCCTTATAACATATTTTATAACTAAAAATACTTGACAAGTATCAACAAAAATTCACAAAGAGCTAAGAATCGACATGATTTATGACAGAAATACCAAACTTTTTCAAAATTTATCATCAATAAGAAAAACCATGAATTAGGTTTGCTTCAAATCAAATCAATATAAATATATAAATATATATACTTCTTTTAATTAGATTGAAATCATAAGGACTGAACAGAAGGTGCTGCCATTGGTAACTGCCCTGGAAAAATCTTTTACTAAATTATTTGTTAACAAAAAAAATAATCAGTAATCATTAAAAATTTAAAAACTAAAAAAAATATTATTCAAAAAAGTAAAACATTGAAACATTGTATTTAAATTTTTTGAATTTTTTTTCAAAATCTGTATAGAATAGATTGCTTGAAAGTTGAAAACTTTAACGTTGATCTCTTGATCACATAGCTATTTATCTTACATAAAAATATTCAAATGTTTTTTCACATTGGATATATCAAATTTCCGCTATTCCTTAAATTGTATTTTAAATTTCTTGAGTCATTTTTCTAAAATTTCGATCTTAAATTTTCAGGTGAATTATGAAAAAATAGTGTTTTATAGGCAAAAGATAGCATTCTATCAAGAGTTCTATCCTGAAAAGCATATAAGCCACATTTTTCTAAAATATTATTAATAATATTAGAAAGCTATTAAAGCTTTAAATTTGAATATTGAAAAATAGTAACTTTTGGCAAGTTTAACTATTGCATCTTTTGAAAAATGACACAAAAGAGTTGAACAATAATCAAAATATGGCAAAATAAATGACTTAAAAAACTGAATTTTAACAGAACTAGAAAGATAGAAAAGTATTTCAATACTAAATAGTTTTTTGTTTACAACTAATGAGATCCTACAGGCAAGCTTTGAAAAATTAAGATTTTGATAAATTTTAAAACCTAAGAGCATTATTTCATCTACGACTTGAATATCTTTTCCACAAATATTTATCTTCTCAGGAAATTTAGTTCGTTTATTTGAAAAGATCATGCAAAATGTTTTAGACCAGTTTATATGTTTATCTTGTTATAAGAACACCAATTACTAAGATTTATAATAGTTGTTTAAAAATTTAATAAAGCAGTTTCCAAATCTTTATCTGATTGACTGATTGTCGTGTCATCGGCTAACATTTTTATATTATTAGATATTTTTATGAATTAAAAATTTTTTTGTTCATAAAAATATCTAATTTTTCTTGTCTTATTAAAAAAATCCTCTTAACACTAGAAAGCCTGGCTTATTTCTCATTAAAATTTCAAATAAAGTTATCAAGATAAATTAAAAATTTTCTTTGAAAATTTATTCAAGAACATTTATCATTAAATAAAATTTTCAATATAGGCTCAAATATGCTACCAAAAATCTTGAAAAAATTAGCTAAATTTTTAAAAATAAGAATGAATATCCTCGTAAGGTTTTATCAAAATAACTTTTCAATGAATAAACGTTTTAAAAATAATTTTATACATTGTGAGAAGATAATTGTTAACACTCAAAGGCGGCAGGGCTCATGTGAACCCAATTTTGTACTTAATTTCTTTGTTTATTATTCAATGAATTTATTCATTTTTTATAATTTTTTTTCAATCATAACTATATTTTAAAATTATTTAATTTTAATTGAAAAAAAAAGTAAAAAAACGAGTCAAATAAAATGGGTCGAAAAATTCTTCCGGCCTTGGAGTGTTAAATCATAATGATACATAAGCTACATAACATCAACCTTTTGATAAGATCAATTTTTAAATTTAAATGCAAAAAAAATTTTGTGAAGTATATTTTGAATCTATTTCAAAAGTATTGGTAAACTAGCATTTAGTATTAAATTTAAAATTAAAATTCAAATATCAAATTCCAAATAAGTAATAAAATTTGTAAATTTTTTTTTTACTACAAATATTTTTGAAATTAAAAGCTTAAAAATAAACCTAACAAATAATGAACCAATAGATTAAAAAATCTTAAAATTGATCTCATCAATAAGTTGAGAAAATATTTTTCAAAAATTATTTATTTACTAAATCTACATATTAATCGTTTGCATTAAAACTACTTAGATTAAATTAAAGATTAATTATAAAATCTAAAAATAAACTCTTTGAATTGAAATGATATTTTTTGATTATCAAATTGATAAAAGTCCCCAATATTCCTAAAGGATATGCCATTTAATGGGTTGAAAAATGCTAGAATTCTCTTATTCAAGGAATTAAAATCTAAAAACCGACATCAGCTAACAGAAATATGAAAATATTCGACTTAATGTTCAAAAAAAAAATTAGAAATCTTCTTAATTCAAATGGCTTGAAAAACTAATTTTCAAAATTTGGAAAAAAAACACTTTATTAATCCAAATAAAATAGATAAAATATATTTTAATTTTTAAAAGTTTAAAAAAAAATTCGCAGTGAGCAGGATTTGAACCTGCGCGGGAAAATCCCATCTGATCACTGTGCTCCATTTTTGAAATGGATTAGAAATCAAATTCTAGTCAGACGCCTTAACCACTCGGCCATCACTGCTTGATACTTAAATTAAAATAAAAAATAACAAAAATTTTCAATTTTTTTCTTTTATATGAAAAAAAAATTCATTCATTTTTTTTAGAATTAAATTTTTAATTAGAAAAAAAAAGAATGTCTACTCCAATTAAACAAGAAACTTCCCGTCAGTATCAATTTAGGAATACACCGTCGAGAAATACCGGCGAGGGCGCTTATGACAAGTAACTTATTTTCAAAGCCAACAGTGTTGATTACTTAAAATTTTGATTAAGATACTTTAAAAATGCGGTCAAAATAAAGCAAGAATCAATCAACTTAAGAAAATCTCTTTTTACACCAAAGCCAGATGAGGAAGTCAGTCTGAAAAAAGTAATTAAAAAACAAATGAACTCAATAAAACAAGTCGACACAAATTATAATGTAAATGAAGACTCAATTTCATCTGATGAAGATGCTATGTCGATTGATATGGAAATTCCGGTTTCTAAACCTCGGCGTTCAGTCGCTGCCATTAAGCGAGAATCTCTTGCTCGAACTCCATCAGTTAAAAAGCCGAAAAGTGCGCTAAGTAGACGCAGCACTTTCTCAGCTGCCAAGTCAACTCCATCAATGCAACAACGAGCTGCATCCACAATCGATCAAACCAGCGACGCTCTCTCTATTTATGAAAAAGCTCGAATTAAACTTCATGTAGCAAATACACCTGACTGTCTTCCATGCAGAGACAAACAATTTTCAGACATTTACAATTTCATAGAAACAAATCTTAGAAATCAGACAGGAGGTTGCATGTATGTGTGTGGTGTTCCTGGAACTGGCAAAACTTTGACTACACGACAAGTCATTCTTTGTTTAAAAGAAGGAGTTACGGACAAAATATTTGCTCCTTTCAAATTTATTGAAGTAAATGCGTTTCAAGTTACAGAACCGCATCAAATTTACAAGCTAATATATAAAGAATTGACTAATGAAAATGTCAGTGCTGAGCATGCTGTTAGTCTTTTAGAAAAAAAATTTGAACATAAATCAAGTGAGCCCATAGTACTTTTGGTAGATGAAGTAAGTTTTTTTTTCTTTTTATAATTTTTAATTTTTCAAATTTAATTTAAAAAAATTTGTATTAAAAAATTAGTAAAATTTAATAATTTTTTTTTTAATCAATTTAGATTATAGATTTGTTTAATTATATTTAATTTACAATTTTTTTTGGGAATAATTTATAATGGGCTCATTCTACTACTGAAACGGACTCATAATTATTTTTTACTCAATAAATAATTAATTATGGGATAAATAATTACTACTTTGCTAACTTCTACAAGCTAATCAAACATAACTTGTGTTCTTCTACAAGGGGTTAGACTTTTCGTGGATAAACTACTACTACTACTACTACTTTGGACTCATTTATTAATTATTTTTACTAAATAAGAGTTACGAAATGACTTAAACAATAACAATTTTTATTTTAATATCAATATTTTTTTAAATCAAATTTTAGGAGATTCTGTGTCTCTAATATCAATGGAATCTTGTAATTTTTTTTTCTTTGATTTCATTTATTTGATGATGAACAGCTTTTCTGAAACCAGCACATTGCATGCTTAAAATTATTTGTTTTCAAATAAAATGTTGATTTGAATCTGTTTGTTATAGAATCGGCTGCATCGGCAAGAAAAGCAACATTGACTAATTCATTAAACCCAGTTCTTTTCAAGCCAATTTGAATCGAATTGGAAATGATGGTTTTGAACATAACTGCTTGATTATGGCTATTATTATTTGAAATTTTAATGAGAAATCAGCCGGTCTTTCTACTGTTAAACAGAATCAAATATTTTAGCCTGATTGTTTTAATCTTTTTATAATTAGAAAAAAATTATAAAATTCCAAAAATAGCAATTCTATTAGACACTAAAAAGCTACCCCTTTAAGTTTATTAATTTAAGTTAATTTATAATTCTCTCCTCAATAAGTTTAATATATTCAAAATTTAAAAAAAAATATATATAAATTGATATTTTTAAGCTGGATATGCTGTGTACCAAAAAACAAGATGTTCTCTACAATTTGTTCGATTGGCCATACAAGAAAAATTCCAAGTGGATAGTAGTTGCCATCGCAAACGCAATGAATTTGCCTGAACAAGTCATGAGCAAAATTTCGAGTCGTCTTGGCCTTTCAAGACTAATATTTCAGCCATACACTCACGGTGAATTGGAAGAAATTGTTCGCTTAAGATTACAGGAGCTGAATGTTTTTGAATCGGATGCTATTTTATATGCGGCCAGAAAAGTAGCGGCAGTTAGTGGCGATGCAAGACGAGCCTTGGAAATATGTAGACGAGCTACAGAATTGGCCGAAAGAGATGGCCTAAAAAAAAACAAAACTCACAATTTGGTGACCATTAGTCATGTGGATCAAGCAGTCAAACAAATGTTTTCTTCAGCTAAAATTACTCTTTTGACTAATGCATCTAAAATGGAAAAATTGTTCATGAAAGCTGTCACTCTCTTATACCAAAAGTCTGGAATGGAAGAGGCTTCACTGAATCGAATTATGGAAACGCATAACTTTTTGTGTCGATCAGAAAATATTCAGCCATTGAATCGCACACAATTATTGAATGTTTGCTGTTCGCTAGCTGCTACCAAAATAATTTTGCTTGAGCCATGCAAAAATATCTATTTGCAAAGAGTAAGATGCAATATGAGCATAGATGATATTGAGTATGTTCTCAATGATAATAAATAGATTTTTTTATCTTATTAGTTTTTTTTAAACAGTAAATATAACTGTAAATTTTTTATATATTTTTTCAATAGAAAAATAGATTTGTGAATAAAATATTTTATTTACTTTATTTTTTTTTATTTTAAAGAAAAAAAAATTAAATATTTTCCTTAAGTTTTAACTGTTTTAGCCTAAAAAGCGAATCTAAATTTATTTGAATCAAGATCTAAGTCTTTAGTCGATGGGACAAAGAACCTGATCTTAAGTCGTTTGGTGACTATTTTAAAAAAATGTGCTGAAAGTGAAAGTAACAATTGAGAAATTTTTTTTTCAGTTTCCGGGTTTGCTTCAACAAATAATATTTTAATGATCGTACAAAGAAGTCTTTTTACAAAAACTAAGACTCATTGTAGACTTTTTTTATTCTTAACTTGTTTTATCATATGCAAGACTATATGTTTTAATGATAAAATCTTTATGCGTTCCTTAACTTTTTTTGCTTATGCGCTTTTAAATTTTTTTTTTCAAAAACATTTTTCCATTATACAGTAAAGTACGGTTATAACGAAGTCGCTGAGGGAATCAAAAAACGGTTCGACAAAAATTTTTTTTTTTAGTTTTTATTTAATTAAGACCTATTAATAATAATGATAAATATGAAAAAAAATTATATTTTATTTTTTGAAATAATCGGAGATGGTTTTTTGTTTAACCATTAGACCCAAGATTTCACTCTTAATTGAACACAAGCTATAAATTGATGACTCAAAATTATGTTTTGTTTTTGAAAGATGCTTCCTTATTTGAATAATCATTTTTAAAGCTTGTTGATTTGTCATTTCCTTATCGTGTTCATCTTCATCATTTCCTTGCTGGTTCTCATCATCGCTTAGGTCGCAAACAGTTTGACTTGAACTTTCATCTTGTTTTTCAATCAAATTAATTATTTCTTCGTCGGTTTTTTCTTGATATACAGCTAATTGATTATCGATTTCAACATAATCTTGAAAAGAAACGTCCGTTGGAATAAATCGAAATTGTTGAAAATGCTTCCATATATCGATAAGCTTTATGTATTTTACTTTTTAATGCAACGTAAAAACCTTATGTTTAGTTGGTTTTGTTTTTTCAAACATTTTTTTAACATAATATTTTTCCTGTTATTTTTTTATTTTATAAAGGTAAATGTGTGATTTTTCAAAATATTAATTGATCATTAAGTAGGGATTAGTTTTAAGATTTCGGTATTCAAGAAAATTCATACTTATTTGCTGATTTGTATTATTAAAAATTAAGAAACCAATATTTCTCAAATGTATTTTTTAATATTTATAAGCGAATAAAATTTCATATTGCTATCCATATATTCTATGCTTTTATGCTAAACTTAGTTTATCTATTAAAATAGTTAGCTGTGAAAGGTCTTCAATATATTCAATATCTGCTAAAATTAACACTTACCATAACACATGCACTCGAATCAAA
>PJRA01000443.1:550767-570802 GCA_016987375.1 Brachionus koreanus | reverse complement strand
TCCAAATAAAAAATAAGCTAAATTACTCAAAACTAATTGATATCTTGTTGGTACGGTTTTTAAGTAGAATCATAGTCTAATTATAAAACTAAATTTGCAAAATTAAAAATTATGAAAAGAATTCAATTTTGATATTCAGTGTTTTCAGTATTAATCAATCAAGTCAAAGTGTTTACTTTGCTGGAACCTTGACTAACAAAGTAGCGGTTCGTTTATCAATGCCATGCTCAATATTCTGCGGATTGGCACCAGCAGGCAGTTTTATTTGTCTTTTAAGTTCATAACTAAAATCTCCATTACGATCCCAATCGTTTTTGATCACTCTAACAACTAAAACATTGTAGCCTGTTATTTCAATGGTTGTTTGTCCATCTTTTAAGTCATTGCCAAGAAAAATCTCATAATCAAATGATTTGCCAGTGTTGTTCTCTTTAATAGATCCGATTTTGGCTGAAAAGCTGCTTGAAGCATACTCGGCACTTGTTGTCGAATTATAAGTTTGTTTTTGCACGTTCTCTGGCTCATGAACTACTTTGCCAATAAGCATTAGTTGTCTTGTTTCCTCATCTAATTGCGCGGCTATAGAATACTGATCCACATTGGCAGGCAGAGTAAAATCTCTCTTGAACTCTCGACTGAATTCTTCTGCAGTTTGGGCGAGCTTGCTCTTGCCGGTCACAATCAAGCGTCTTCCCTCAGTGCGGATAGTGATTTCCTTAAAATCAAAGTCGCCTATGTTGAAATCGATAAAATAGGCCTCTTGGCCGTCCTGGTCTTTGCCGTAATGGGTCTTATGCGGTGACAATGAAGCGTTTGTTGTGTTCGGCGTCAGAGGCTTTGATTCCGAGCCGGTTCCGTAGCGAACTTTGCGGCGACTACTAAATTCTTCGCTTGTTTTGACAATAGACATTTTTATTTTTCTAAAACTAGAAATTTGAAAATATCCTTAGATTTTTGATTGAACCATTTAGTTTATAAGTTTGTTGAAGCGTATCAAAGTGAAATTTTTAGTTTCAAAAATGACACTAACTGGACCTAAATAAAAGATATAAAACATATAAATTTAAAGCTTATTTTTTGACAACTTTGCTACTAATATTTTAATAGAAAACATTTGATTTAATAAAATTAAACAAAATAATTTATTTTTCACCTTTATAGCAAACCTGATTTTCAAGACTGGTATTTTGTTTTAAAACTAAAATATCTGCCCTGAAATCATTTATGCTTATTTTTTTTCACTTCTTAAAAGGTTAGCAGATCCATTAAAATTTAAAAAAAAATTTCTAATTAATCAACTAACACTTGTTTAAATAACTATTTACAAATACAAAACAAAAAAAAACTCATATATCAACATCAATTAGATCTTATTTCAAAATAAAAGTAAATTATTTTTGAGAATTTTTCTTTTTGAAAAAAGAATAAAAAAAAAGCTGAAATTTTTCAAATTAATATAAATATCAACACAAGGTTTTCTAAAAAAGATTAAAAGGTTTTTATTGTTTCTAAAGTCAATCAATTCGTCTTAATCTATTAATGATTCATTTTGGACTCAAATGATTATGGCTTTAAGCATCTAATGTAGCTGCAATTGACTCTATTCTATTAATATCTGCACAGTGTTAGTTTTTTTTTCGTTTTTTTTTTCAAAACTAAACTTTAAAATTATTTTCCAAAAAAAACAAAAAATTAACTTTATGCAAACGAATTAGCATTTTTGTTGAGTTGTTTTTGTTGTTTGTTGGTAATGACAGTATCACTCAAATTGGAAATTAGTGAATTTAACTTGAATTTATTTCTAAATTTTAGAATTTTCTTGAACTCCTTTATTTGCTGAATAACATTTTTAAAATTAGTATACCTTTTGTTTTGGAAGGAGCAAACCACATTTGTTTATTAAAATCATTCACTAAATTGGCAATTCAAATTAAATCTAATAAACTTAATCTTCACTTGTATCGAACACAAAGATATAAAAAGATCCCTATAGGGCCTATATTATCTATTGAATAGAAATTCAAAGTAAACACTGTCATTTTTCAGTAGCAGTTTTGCTAAAATAAAAGAAAATTGAAAATAAAAAACATCTATAGAAAAGCATGTTTTACTTAGCGAAATAATAAAACCAGGTAATATATTCAAGTAACAAAATTATATGGCAATAAAATTAAATATCTAAAAATACTACTCAACACTAAAACAGCTTTTGCTAAATGTTAAAAGAAAAATTTAAGTAAAAAATAATCTTTTTAAGCAAAAAAAAGTGTGAAAGGTAAATTTTAGATATTCGGGTAGCTTTTTAAACTTAGTTCAGATGTGGGTGGGTGGGTGGTTAATACAGCGCTTTATTTTTTAAATAATTATTTTGTTACCAACAACAAATTAAATAAACCCTGTTTTAGAAGCCCATCGTTGATTTATTAGATAATAGTTTCCAAAATTTGAAATAAAATTTTGTTCCTTATTTTTTGATAAAATTTATTTTATTATGATAATTTGAAAATATTGAATAAAACAAATAAAAATTAAAAAAAAATTAGCTTCAGTCTAACTTATACTCTTCATTTTTTCTTGCATTTGATTTGAAATAAATGCATCGCAAATAAAAGATATTTGTTTCAAACGAAACAAAACAAAAACTAATAAAGAAAATTTCTCAAAATCGAAAATTTTCTTAGCTATCTATTTTAATATGAAAAAAAAACAAATTCTCATTTTTCTAAAATTAAATTTATTTTTGATTTAAATGATTGAAAATTTGAAAGCAAGCAAACATGGCCATGACGTTTATCTTTTTTGCCAACACATTTAAAACTAATTCCAAAGCTAACTAAAAAGAAAAAAATTTTTTTTGCTCAAAAGAAAATTTACTGAAAAATCTTAAATCTAAAACAAAGTGTTTATCTTTAGTAGGCATGTTAATTAATAAATTGATCTGGAAATGAAACAATTTATTTTAAGAAAAAAATAAAATTCTTGATTTAACAAGCAATGCAAAAGCTATATACTTTATTTGAATAAATAACAGTTCTTTTAAAACGAATGATTAAATTTCTTGTTGAATAATGATGAATAAATGAATTAAAAAAGAAAAAAAAAAAGTTAATTTGATCCAAGTTTTTATATTTGATAAAAACAACTGCTTTTTTTTTTTGTTTAAGATTGAATAATTTGGTTCAGAGCAATGAAGTGTTATTAAATGGGAAATAAAAATTTAACTTTGCATTAAAGCTTCAAATCTAACTAAAATTCTCTAAATTTTTAACCTTAAAAGCTGAGCTTTTTTTTTCCTTTCATAGCATAAACTCTTTAGATAAATAAGAGATTTGTTTGAAAATCCCACAAATCTTTTCTATTCACGAATAATTTGTCTTGCTCTATCATTATTTAATAAGATTATTTTAGTTTTATCAGTCAAACTGATTAAACCAAACTAGATATTTTGAGTTGATTTACCGAAAGATATTAAAAAGAAAGATCTTTTCATCAAAACGTTCATTCCTAATTCAATTCTTTTATTTTGCAGATCATATTATTTAAATTTGGATAAAAAAAATTATTTGAACTTTTTGAGCTTTTAAAAAAAAAAAAACAAATGTGAAAAATTTCAATTTTTTTTCATAAAAAATTAATTAAAATTTTAATTTATTAGCGAAACCTAAAATTGTTTATTTTTCTTTTGAAATGAGATCATTTTTTGATTTAACAAAAAAAAAAACCAGTTGTTAGGCAAAAATTAAATTTATAAAAATCGGTTTTTTTCTTTCTAAAATAAATTAAAATTAATAACTCTTATTTATTTTATAGCCTATCTGAAAAATATTGAGAAAAATTTTTGTAAATAAAATATTTATTTTTAAGTTGACCGATGAGAAAAAAAATTGAATAGAAATGAAAATCGATTCAATGATACAGATAGATACAAAACAATTTTTTTTAGATAAAATAATCATAATTAATATAGAATGAGAAAAAAAGTCTATTTTAAGATGGCCCTTACGTCTTCGGGCAGAGCAGACACAAACGAGTTTAATATTGACTTGAGTTGTGCGCGATTTTGATCGCTTGCCTCAACACGCTTAGTCTCAATCAAATCCTTATAGAGCTATTAATTAGAATATAATTCAATTTTAAGAAACAATTGTTGCTTACCATTTTCTTTTTTATGTTCATATACTGATCTAATATTTCTATCTCTTGTTTTCCTTTAATCCAATTATTTACATCCTTTTATTTTGTTAAACAAATTTAAAGCTAAACAATTAAACAAAAACAAAAATTACATAATCACTTATAAGTTGAATTTGAAGCAGCTCGAGTTTTTTATCGGCTTCAATCTTTTTTTGTTCGAGCCAATTTTTGAAATTAAGAGAATTGAAAAATTTTTTGTAAAGACCCGGCAAATCGCCTTTAAGAGACGGAGCTATCTCGTTCTGCTTTAGACTCTTCAGGAACTCATTGGCATCGAATTCTTTCAATTTTGGCAGACTTTTGAATGGATAAATATTTCGATGCAGAGGCATCAAACTTGAAAAATATCTTTCCTTAATGAAAATTTGAGAATTTATTCAAATAAAAATGTGAGAAAATTTACCAGAGGAATCATGAAAGTTTGTGTTAGACCAGTGAAATAGCGTCTAAGCAGAGCTGATTGAGCTTCACATGGCCGGTTGCTTTCCGAGCCCTATTCAAATTGAATTAAATTTTTTTTTAAACAAATTTTAACTTACATTTATGATATTTTTTAAAATTGATTTATCTTTTTTCAAAAAAGGCTTGAAACTTGTAAGAATATCTTAAAATTAAAACTTTAAAAATTAATAGTAAAATTTATAATGTCTAAGTGAAGAAATAATTAAAATTGGAATGATGATTGTAAAATTTTTCGCAAAATAATTCAGTTTTAAAGCTTTAATTGATTTAATTGTGGTTTTGTTTTCAAATTTTTTGATGAAGTTAAAAATGATCGTATTTTAAATTTTCAATTTTTAAATATATAAACATATTTTTTTTTAAATAAAAAAAGCTAAAAATTTCACAAAATTTGCCAAAATCAAACATTTTAATAATTCTTAGACAACTCTATTATGTTGAGTCATAAAATCAAACATTTTTTAAATAAATTTTTTAAATATTTTTTATTTTAGCATCTTTTCAATTTTAAAACTTTAAGTTATATTATATGTTAAAATAAGGACTTGAAAAATAGCCTTTGACAGCATACACAGAGAAGTCCTGTAGGCCATACTAAGATCATACGGCTTACCACATAAAATAATTAACTTGATAAAACTCTTCTATGAGAAATTCGAGTGTAATGTGATTCTGGAAAAAGGGCAATCTGAGAGCTTCAAAGTCAGTACAGCAGTCAGGCAAGGGTGTGTTCTCTCTCCGTCACTATTCCTAATAGTGATTGATTATGTAATGAAGAAAACTACTGTAAATGCCAGGGGTATACAATGAGGTTTAACAACCAAACTTGAAGACTTAGAAGCTTTGCGGATGATCTGGTGTTAATATATAGCACAGAAGAACATATGCAAATGAAAACATAAGATTTGGTGAACATCACTAAACCAACTGGACTCGAAATAAATGTGGCCAAAACAAAAGTTATGTGCATAAATACTAAATTGAACACCCCAGTCACCATTGATGGTTCACAAGTCGTGTGTGTAAACGAATTTACATACTTAGGAAGCACTATTAGCACAACAACGGTAGTACAAAGAGAAATTAAGAAAAAAGCCAAGATTACCTTTGCTAGACTCCGACCAGCATGGAAATCAACCAGCTATCGTAAGGAAACAAAACTCAAACTGTACAATTCTGTAGTAAAAGCAACACTGATGTACGGAAGTGAATGTTGGGGAATGTGTGAATCTGATAAAAGAAGTCTGAACACCTTCCATACTGGAAGGCTACGAAGGATTCTGGGGATACACTGGCCTGAGACACTGTCAAAGACTGAACTCTACAAAAGAACAAATTCAGAGCCATTAAGTAAATGCGAAGATTGCGATGATAAACAAAAGTAAGTAAGAACAAAAGATTGCGATGGCTTGAACACATAATTAGAATGAAAGAAAAAAGAATACCAAAAGATTATATCAAAACTTATTTGAAAAATATTAATTGCTTTTTGTTTTTTCTTTACACATAATGTGTATATAAATAAATTAGATATTCTGTATCAAAGTCTCTCTTAATTTGGATTAGTACATCAAAAGTATAATATTTCATTCATTCATTCATTCATTCATTCCTTGATTAAAAAGTCTACAGCAAAAGCCTTTATTTTTAAATTGGATTTTAATTTCTTGTTTAAAAATAAGATAAAGTAAAAAGTTTAAAAACTCTTTACTTTATCTTATCAAATATCTTTGAAATGTAAACTTGAATTAATTTTTCATGCTCATTCATTAAAAAACTAAACGATGATTTTCATAAATTCTGAATAGAAATTTAATAATTTTTTTTGAAGTCAAATTTATTGCATTGAACGATACAAAGGGAATGACGAGAAGAATTCTATGATTCTTGTCAAAAATTAGCTTAATTTTAAAAAATCACTTAAACTACATTTTTATGAGTGTTTAAAGGTAAAATGCTGTTTATTTTCTTGTCTTGTTATAAAAATTTTTAATTATTTGATATTGTTCTTTAAATATATTTCAATTTAGATTTATTGTTTAAAAAAAATAAAATTAAAATGAAATAGAAATTAATTTAAAAAAAAATTTTGATAAAGATCAGTTATTTAATATATATAAATTTAAGTATTTTAAATATGATTTTCTTATCATAAAATTGAAATTTAATTAAATTTTTTTTATTTTAAATTTAATTAAAATTTTTAGCTACCTGGCTGTGTTTCCATTGACTTAATTGGATTTATTTTCTTCAATTTATTTGTCTTGATGCCATCTTGCCCTTCACCCCGCTCTATTAAATAATAATTCAATTTAATTAATAGAAAATAATACATACCTAATGACTCCAATTGAACATTTTTGTTAATATCTGCTATTTTGATGATATTTGGCCAATGTTTTAGACACTTTGTAAAAAAAGGATTTGTCACTCCGATAATCAGACCAGGACTAGAATAGAAATAATCATGTAAGAATACTATGTGAGAATATAAGGTTACGGTGAGCTGTTTTTGCTTGAATATTCATTGAATTCTGAGTTATGAATAGTGAAAAAAGGCCTGTAATCCGAAGCGTACTTGAGTGGCCAAATTGTGCTTGAATAAAAAATCATTTAAAGCTTGCTAGGATTTATTTTTTAATAAAATACCTCACCAATGCTTGGACAAGTTCACTGCAAACACTTGGAATATTTGCGATTACCACTATCGGCTTTAGAATTTAAAAAAAATTCTTTATTTAAATAAAAAATATATTTGTAAAAAAATTACTTCGTTTAAAAGTACCATTTCCCACAACAAATGCATATTAATTAATAAAGGCTCTAGACATCTATATAAATATTTGATCAAGAAATTAAATTATTCACATATGAAGTAATTACTTGAATAAATTGACTTCGTGCACTGGTGGAAGTGTAATCGGAACAGATGGCTATGAAAAAAAAATGTATTTAAAAATAAAAATTGATGGCTGTGCATTTGTTACCAAGTCTTTTTTGTAGATGACTGGAAGCGAATATTTTTCAATGCTAATCGGAAATTTAACTTCTAAATAGTGTCCCAATATAGGTAGAGAAAGAAGCTCGCCAGGCACCAACAGAGGCCACTGGTCAATATTATGACAAGCTTGAAATCTTAATTTAAAATAATTTTTAAACACAATAATTGCTGAAAATAGTACCAGTCTCAATGACTTCTCCACCTGTTGAAAAATACTCAACAGCAACTAAACCAAGTATATAGTTGAACAAGGATGCAAATGGAAATCTGCTCAACAATACAACAGACTATTAAAATAAGAAAAATGTTATTTTATGAAATTTTTTTGAAATAAAAAAATTTAACTTTTTGAAAGTATCCTCTTTTTAGGCTTTTATCTTTGACTTGTCTAAAAAAAACATAACCGAACATAAAATTTTTTTCCACTTGCAAGCCACATAAAGTTTTGCTGTTGTAAATTTCATAGTCAATACCTAAAGATTTGCTTGTTTGATTTAAATTTTGATATTGATGAAAATTGTGAAAATTGTTTGTGCTATTTGAAGTGTCCAATTTGAACCTAAAATGAAAACTTGAATCGCCTAGTAAGCCTGAATTTGAATCAGGAAAGGACAAATAGCAAATGTTGGTCTTGTCTTGCTGGCTCAGTTTGACATGATTGTTCGGATAGATGGACTCAATTGACTGACCCATTTCGATATCAAACGTGACCACCAAAATTGAATGAACCCAATGAGAAAAACGGTCCCAAGGCAAAATTTGCGACTCTTTTTTGCCCAATTTGGCCGATGTTTTTCGCCTGAGGCTTAAATTTTGCGGCAGCGAAGACGGCACATCTTCCAATGAAGCACAATTACTAATCTCAGCCATCTGGCTTCTCTCTCTCTCTCTTTCTTTTTTTTTTAATTATTCTTGTGTTCAAAAAAAATTAAAATTTTTTCAAAATATCATCTTTTTTTGCGTTTTAATTTATCTATTTGGTTAGATAAAACGTTATTAGTGCAGTATTATTTTAACGCAAAATTTTTGTATATTATTAATATTTTGGGTTATTAAAGAGAGCAGAATTTTATAAATTTATTTTTAGTTTATAATAGAAAAAAATTATAATAATTTTTATTTATTTTTGTTTACTTTTTTTTTTCTAAATCCAAGCGAAAACATTTAAATTAAAATTTAAGTAATTTTTTTTTTCCTTTTTTTTTGTTTGTATAGTCTGAAAAGTATCAATGATTTTGATTAGAAAAAATGAAAATACTAAGACATGGTTTCAATTATTTTTTGAGGCTAGAATTTTTTTAGTCTAAAAAACTGGCAAGCTAAGCATAAAATATAGCTCGTTCGTTTTTAAGTTTACACATTTAGCAAAAAAAAAATTAGAAAATTTGAATTTTAGAAAAAAGAAAAAAATACTTGAACAAAAATTCAACTATATGATGAAATTGAGTCAATTTTGGATAAAATAAAATTAATTAGCAAATAATTCGATTTGTTTTTGTATATGCACTTAAGTTCTAGATGACTTTGAAAAAAGTTGGCGAAAATTCACTCGGCTCAAGCGTAAGTAAAGCAGATAGTTTAAGCAAAAACGACACCAAATTAGTAGCACATCGGCTGACAGCAAAAATTGCTGAATACATTGAGATAGACTATGATGACTTAGGTAAAATTTTTAACCAAATTTTGTAGTATTAAATTTTTAGCTTTTTTGATAGAAATTCATGAAAAATGTGGCCGAGGTTCTTTCGGCACTGTTTACCGTGGTACTTGGAAGTCAAGAAACAAAATAGTTGCTATCAAAAAGCTACTTCAACTAGAAAACGAAGTAAAATTATTTTTAAATTTAGTTGATGATATAAAATTATTTGTAAGGCAGAAATTCTCAGTACATGCAGTCACAGAAATATAATTCAATTTTATGGAATTGTGTCCAAAGACTCAAATTATTGCATCATCACTGGTAAGCTTTAGTTTATTAAATTTCCTTTATTGCCAATACACATGATTGTGCACATAGAATATGCCGAGTTCGGTTCATTGAGAGACTTTATCAAACAGCATGACTTGTACAGAGAATTTGGCTTGGACTTGATTTTAAAATGGGCACATGACATTGCACTGGGCATGAATTATCTGCACTCAGAAGCACCTATTAAAATTCTTCATCGCGATTTAAAATCGAATAATGTCCTGATAACAAATGCCGAAGATCCTACTTGTAAGATTTGCGATTTTGGCTCGTCTCGATTTGGCATACAGACAACAAAAATGTCTGTGATCGGAACTTTTCCATGGATGAGTCCCGAAATAATTCAGAGCAAGCCAGCTAATCAATCGGCTGATGTGTGGTCATTCGGAGTCGTTTTGTGGGAACTGATCACTGGCGAAGTCCCTTTCAAAGGCATCGAGGAATTTCAAATTGCTTTTCTGGTCGTAGAAAGAGAACATGTAATAAGCAATTATTTTTATTTGATAGAAAAAAAATATTTAATTTTTTTAGAGACTTCCGATTCCAAGTGGATGTCCTCCTGTACTTTCTAATTTGATGCAACTTTGTTGGCAAACTGACCCTCAGGACAGGCCTTCATTCAAACAAATCTTAGCAACTTTGGATCAAATAGACTTGGATGGTTGATATTGATTTTTTGTTGGTTTGAAAACAAAATTTAAAAATTGATTTTTTAAGATGATGCCAAAGCCGAAATTGATAGTTTATTCACTTTGAACAAGGCCAAATGGGAGCAGGAAATTGAGCAAGCTTTTGAAAGACTTAAAAAAGTTAATTTTTTTTCAAAATAAAAATAAGTAAAAATATTTTTATGTGTTTTATTTTATTTTTTTTAGATAGAAGATGATCTGCATATAAAAGAAAAATTGCTTGAGGCTCGTGAACAACGTTTGAGAGAGATGGAAATGGAATTGATTGCATCAGGAACAAAGCTGCTTAATATAGAAGATCATGATGTCAATTCTTGGAGCGAAATAGATGTGTTTGAATGGATTAAGAGAATTGGCGCAAAATACAGCCGCGATGGCATAGATGCTTATAGTGATAAATTTCGGAATCATAATATAAATGGGAAGAGATTGATGATGATGAACAAGGCTGATTTGAGAAGTATAGGCATAATTTCTGAGGGACACATCATTGATTTATACGTAAATTTTAATAAAAACTTTTGTTTTAGTAGAATATTTTTATACTTTATTTTTTAAGCATGAAATCCAAAATTTAAAAATTGAAAATATTCGCCTTCTTAATTTTCCTCCTCTTAAAGTAAACAATCTTTTTTGTATATTTTAAAATTTTAATTTTTTTATTTTTATATTTAATTTAGACCCAAAATCAAATAAAATCACAGACCTCACTGCGAAATATTTCGTTTAATTTGCTTTTAGGGGCTCACATTCTGCAATCAAAAAAACCGGAAGTAAGCAATATTTTCGTTATAAAAAAAAATTATTTTGAAAAATTTTTGGTTGTCCCTAAAACACGAATCCAGATTACCGGATCGTGGGAATTTTAAAAGCTAAAATACGAATTTTTTTCCTGAATTCTTAAAAATCATCGATCTGTATCAAAAAAAATTAAAATACACTTTCAAATAAACAAAGTTAATTATTTCAAAATTAAAATCATTCATTTTTGTAGAATAGATAAACAACTTTTGTCTCTTTTTTTATTGAATTAAAATTTTAATTTCAGCTGTAAAATAAAAGAAATGTTAATTACAAAGTCAGAGGATGTTCTTAAGGGTGGATTAAATTTTGATTTTACAATTTTTATTTTAGTCTTCCTGCTTTGTCAGTTTAGTTAAACTAAACTTGACCGTAGAATATTAACTATTATTATTATTACAAAAAATGAACACATTTTTTAAAAAAAAGCTTTTGAAAATTTAAAAATAGTTCAGAGAATTAAACATTTATTATTTTAAATTAATAATTTTTTTTAACAATTTTTTTGATCCGAACTGTGTTTTAGGGACAATCGAATTTTTGTCAAATATCAGTTTAAGCTAAAATTAGAAAAAAAAATAGTAAAAAAATTAAGTCAATTAATTTTTTTAATTTTTATCAATCTTGAAAAATTACGAAAATAATAGAAAGAACATTTTTCAAAAAATTGAAACTTAAACATTTCCTAATATTTAAATTAATTTTCAAAAAAAAAAATATTAATCTGTTAACATCATTAAATTTTTAATTTTTATTAATTATCTTCTGTGCTTACTTATTATTTTATTTTAACTCAATCAAAAAGAGTAAAGTAAAACATTTTAAAAGCGCAATAAAATTTCAATACATATTTAGAAACTATAATCCTTTTTCAAGAGTTCAATAAAAAGCTTTGACATGTTTTAAAAAAATTCAAAAATCTGTGATGAAAATTTACTTTGCCTCATAAAGACCAAAGATCATACCCAATACAGAGATGATTGAGTCTATTTATTTATAAGATAAAAATACAATATATAAATAATAAAAAAAATTAAAACAAAATTTTTAAAAAATTAAATTTTTATCAATGCTTACTCTACGCTTAAATAATAAAAGATTAAACTGTCGATTATCTAAAAGGAAATGATTTTTAAAATTTGAATATATAATGATGAAAATATTTTTAGATTGTAATAGTTGAATTTTCCTTTGGAAAGAAAAAGGTAATCGTTAACTGTTAACTATTTCTTTGAGCATATTGAGTTTTAACTGACCAGTTTCTTATTAGACTTTACCAGGAAAATCCAATCTAATTAATATACTTACTAATAAAGAATTTTTACCCATTTTTTTGTTGTTGTTTTTTTGAAGTTTTTATGTAGAAATTCTTTGTCTGATTTTTTATTCAAAAATTTAAATAAAATTAATTTTAATTTTTGTATCTTAATTTAAAAATTATTTTTTAAATTTAAATTTAACTTACGATTGAGTTTTCTTTAATTAAAAAAATTCGCAAAGAAGTTATCTGGACGAATTGACTTAATTTATTTTTTATTTAAAAAAAGTTCATGAACTAAAAAATTTGTTTTTCAGAAAAAAGATATTTGAATTTTTTAAAATTCTTAAACAAGATAGATAACAAAAAAGCTTTAAATTTTGGACCAAAAATTAGATGAAAACTTGTAAATTTATTTCGAAAATAAGTTTTTTTTATCGATAGGAATCAAAATGGAAAATGTTTGTGGATTTAGATGAATGCGAAGATAGCAAAGATGTCAATATAATGTCATGTATTCAAGATGTAAAATTTAGCAGTCGTGGACATTTTGAGCAATACTATGTAAATAGGCCTCCTTTTGTGATGAGAAATTGGGTTCGTGGAATAATAGAGGATACTAAAATAATATGTAGTATACATTATGATGTAAGGTAACCCTAAACAGAATAACCAATAAATATCTAAATTTTTTCTCTAAGAACAAAGTAATTCAACCTCGAAAGACAATATTGGAATACGAGCTTTCTCTGAACAAATCAGTAATTCATTTTATTCAATTAACTGTCGAAGCAGAAGACAACTCGTTCCTTAAGACAGCTCAGACCACTTATACCTCATCGAACACCTCCACTGCTACAGGAGCCATTGCTCTAATAAATTCAAATATTCAATTCCAAGCTATGAACAATTCCACATCGTCACCTATTTTTATCAGACAATCATCAAGTGGTGAAAATGTTTGGAAAAAACGGAATCTTGAAAACTCAGTGATTATTCCGCAAGAAACTCAAGTTAAAAGTCAGCTAGAATATGAAAATAAAAATGAAATTTAAAACTTTTTTTTTTAGATTCATGCGATTTGTGGTCAGGGGTTGTATCGGGAAAATACAAAACAAGCAGTGAAATGATAAGACAACTTAGTGAATTTAATTTAGACAGACAAGAAAATAACTGCAATAGACTAATCCGAAGTAAGACAATGATTGATCCATTGTTAGACAAGCGAAAAAGTTGTCCCAGTATTGGCAATGGTCAGGAACAGCAGGGTCCTATAAAACGTTGTCTTAGTGGATTTGGCAGAGGAAAACTCACTTTGCCTGATAAAAATGCCATTAAAGCCAGATCGAATCATAAATTTGACAAAAACAAAAATCAAAAACCTATGTTTTATTGATATTTTATTTTCATTTAAGAGAATATATTTAAAAGAAAAGTAATAGTCATTTGTTTCGATGAATTTCGTACACACACATATATATATATATAAATATTTATATTTGTTTAATTTCTTATTTCCACTTAGGTTAATAAATTATTTAAATATCTATGTTTTATTTGTTTAGAGACAATAATTGTTCCTTTCTATCCTAGCGGACAATGGGCAGGCGCTCATCTTCTTTTCCAGTGCAAAGGCTATTGCATCGAGTTGATCATCTACACCGCAACTATTATTCTCTAACTTCTGCTAGCATGAATTATTATTAATTTAATAATCAAACTTATTATTAACACTCAAAAGCCGCAGGGGTCTCTTGAGTCCCTCTTTTTACTTCCTTTATTTGTTTTACAATAAATTTAATTCTTTTTTTTTGTTTCAATCACATCTTAAATGAAAAATATTATTAAATTATTTAATTTTTATTACAAAATTATTTTATTTTCATTGAAAAAAGTGAAAACTAAATATCTAATGTATTTGAACATTACATATTTACTAATTTTTATAATTTTTACATCAGTTTAGCAATAATGGTCATCTTATAAAAATTTGAGGCTGATAAATTTGTTAATTATAGTATTTATTTAATGTAATTTTTTTTACTGTTCATATTTTGATAATTTATTTAAAATAAAAAAGCGGGTCAAAAAAATAGTTATTTAGTCTTTAAAAAATTGAACAATTATGCTCAATATTCTTTATGAATTATTGAGCGAAAATTAGAAATGGAAAGATCTAAAAGCGTCTTGTTTTTACTCCCGACTAAGATGCTGGTTAAGTTTAGCATAGCTTGGCTTAAGAGTTGGCTAAGATGGGCCCAACAATTAATTTCCGTTACTATAATGTCAAAAATAGGTTCACTTACAATTAAGTAATTATTACAAGTAATGATTAGTCTAATGAACCATTGGTCTAGAACTGAACAAAGTTATTTTATGGGAATTTTTTAAATAGTTTCCTAAAAATTTCAATGCGTCGTTGAGCATCGAAATGTGTCAAAAAATGAAAGACAAGTCGGCAACATATGATAGCTTTCTTGTGAATTGTGAATTTTGGAACAAAAAAGACAAAAATTTTAAATTAAAATAGCTTCTTGAGAGTTTTTACCGATACAAAATTCAGCTGAAAAATTTTGCAGAACTTTTTTTGAACTCTTAAGAAAAATTTTATTTATATTTAAAGTTTTTGTTTTTGTTTGATGTCCCATTTTATTTGACTCGTTTTTATTTTTTTTACTTTTTTAAATGAAAATAAAATTATTTTGTAATAAAAATTAAATAATTTAATAAAATTTTTGATTTTAGATGTGATTGAAACAAAATAAAAGAATTAAATTTATTGTATAAAAAACAAAGAAAAGTAGTAACAAAAGGGGTTCAAAAGACCCCTCCGCCTTTTGAGTGTTAAAAAATCAAGTAGATAGAAAATTTAAAAGATACAGTGCTAGTTTGTAACGATCCTCATCTGATATGAAATGATATTAGGTGGTATCAGCTAATAGCAGAAACTGTTAGCAAATTTTAATTTAATTTTTTGATTTTTATTTTCTTTAAAAGTAAATAAGACAATTGAATTGTTTTTTTACCGAAAAAATTACATATTATAGAAAATAAAAAGGAAAATTTATTTAAAAAAAAATATTTACGTTATAAAAATATTTTTTAAAAGAAGAATCAATGATTAATTATTTATATTGATAAAAAAAAACAAATTGTTTAAGCTAAAAAACTTTCAAATAATTCTTTTAATAAATTATTTAATAATTTTTGTTGAGATTTATGGCATTTTATTAAAGAGTTTGTCAGAAAAAGTTTCTATCTAAACAATCAAGAAATTGATGATGCAATAAAGAAATACATAGAAAGTCTTACATCAGAAAAACGTCAATTTTTTTTCTGACGTAAGAAAAATGTCAAAAAAATCTTTTGGGTGATTGAAGAAAATAATTGTTTTAGAAACAATTTTTATATTTTTGAGGAGCAAGCTACAGGAGTGTTAACATGATTGACCTCTGCGTAAATAGGTTTTTTTTGATTCAAACTCCCAAATTTTTGATCGAATTAGCTTTATTTTAATGTGCTTGATAAATTTTAAATTAAGATCATATAAATAGAATATTGCAACAAAATAAATATAAAAGATGAAAATTAAATTTTAATAATTTTTTTTAGAAATTGAACTATATTTTGACTTTTTTTTTGATTAATTAAGCTTTAAATAAATTAAGTGAAACCTGAGATTTGTTCAGAATTTTGTCTAATTTTATAATTTAAATAAAAAAGTTAGGGTCTTGGGTCAATCCTCAGACGAGAATCAAAAAAACTGGAAAAAAGCACAAAAAAATGTGTTTTTTTGGTTTAAAGTGCAACTTAATTCCAGTTAAAATACTTGAAAAATATATCATTTAATAGAGAATTGTGCTCTCTTTAAAAATATATTTAGATATAGTTACTTTTGAATGAAAACTCATCTCATATTCTGTGTCTTATGTCTTATTTAACTGAAACACTTTTCTTGGATGACATCGGCTTCTTTTTTCAGATTAATTAGTGTCAATAGTCGATTGTGTAACTAAAATCGTGCTAGTAACTGGCTCAACTGTGCTAACTGGTGTTGTAATTGGAGTATCAGACTGGGTTGAAGTAGTTTGTATTGAAAAAAGTACATTTGAAAAGGAGGAGACTGGCCAAATTTGCAGATTTTTATATTATAAAATTTTCTTTTTTATTTTCTTTATATTTGTAATTTTTCGATAAAAAAAAAACAATTCAATTGTTTTATTTACTTTTTTAGTTAAAGCTTAGAATTTAAAAAATATTCAAAAACAAAATTTAAAAAAAAATAAATTTTATAAAGTTATCTTTATTTTGGTTTTGTATCATCATTCATATGTTAACCTGATTATGCTGAAAATAAAAAATAAATACAAAATTTATGAAGTATTAGAAAAAAATCAAATTTAAGAGTTGAGGAATGTATGGTGAAAAGCATAATTTAAGCTTGAAAATTGAAGCCAGTGTTGCTCAAAAAAGAAATTTTGACGGACTTGTTCCGGCGACAAATGGATTTGGTCTTGTGTGTAAAATCGAACCTGAAGTAAAACGTCTTGAGGATGAAGAAAATGAACGGTACAATAAACGCAGTCGAACATATGATGAAAATTTTGAGCATGTTTATCAGTATCGCGAAGACCATATTGAACATATGGCAAATAAAAAAATTCAACAACATTCAACAAAATTAGAACCTCAAATTGCGGATTCAACTGATATTATTGACTATAATGATCCAAGTCTTAACTTTTTTAACCATCAATACAACACCAACTTGCCTATAATCAAACATCGAGAAGAAATTGTACAAAACTTGCAAAATTACAATATCATAATTATTCAAGGCAATACAGGCTGTGGAAAAACAACACAAGTTCCGCAGTTTATAATAGATGATGCTGCACAGAATTCGAGAGCTTGTAAAATTTTGATCACTCAGCCGAGACGTATTGCGGCCAAGAGCATATCAAAGCGAGTGTGTGACGAAAGAGGCTGGAAATGGGGTTCAGTGTGTGGCTACAAAGTTAGTCTTGAGAATAAGTTTAGTGATCTGACGAGAATTTTTTACGTGACCACTGGATACTTGCTCGAAATGATTGTTGCCAATCATCAAGAGCTTAACAAATACACTCATATAATACTCGATGAAATACACGATAGAGATCTAGACACTGATTTGGTCATTTTATTAATTAAATTATTAATGATGGGAAATTTCAATGGCAAAATTGTTCTTATGTCGGCCACATTAGATCCTAAGCTTTTCATTGAATATTTTTCTCCTTTTGCTTTTAAAAATCACATTCCCATTATTGAATGTAGAATAAATGTATATGATGTTGTTACACTTCACTTAGATGATATAGAAGACATGGTCAATTTGCAGGTAAATAGATTTTTCATTTTTGTCTGAGAAAATCTTTAAAAAATTCAACAAAAGAAAAGTAATAAAGTAACAAAACATCCAAGCTTGATTTATTTGTCTGTTGATAAATCATTAGGCTAATGATTCTAATAAAATAAACACCATAAAAATTCTATCTGTTGACAATGATACAAGTTGAATTAGTTTGGATGAAACCGATTCATTGGCAAAAGATTCAGTTGAGACCAAAATCACAGAAAAAATACAAAAAAGGAAAAAGCTTTACAATTAATGAAAAAAATCGGTTCAAAAGTTTAGAAATTTTTAAAATTTAATATTTGAAATGTTCACCTTTGGCCTTTTATCAAACCAAAACTCTTTTTGGCGCTGATTCAATCAATTTGTGTACGTACTCAGTCAGAATCTGTGGCCACTCTTTGAGTAAAACCTTTTTTGCTTTCTATCTCCACTTTTTAGCAGACCCACGGTTTTAGATTACCCGAATTTCTAAACTTTTGAACCGACTTTTATTTATTAATTTTTAGAGGAAGTTTTTTGATTATAAATTTTTAATAGATAGTTATATTTTTATGCCGAGTGTGATGTATCAAATTGAAAAGAAAAAAAATTTCAAATTAGTGTTTTTTCTTTTGCACTCTAATATTTGTAAAATTCAATATATAAAATAATTTAGATAAATAAAATAATTAATTTCTAAACTTTTGAAACATACTGTATAAATCTCTTACATTTCATTATAAAAGGAGATGAGCACCTCTCCATTATCTGCAAGGATAAAATTCAACTATTAGCAAAAAAATTACAATTGATGTTCAAAAAAGAATAAAAAAGAAACAAATAAAAATTTTATAGTTGATTCTTTCATGGACGTTTTGGTTGTTCGATACCACTCGTGGAAATCGTATTTTAGGTATGATAGATAAGAGTTTCAAGAATATTAATAACTTAGTAAGAATGCTTTACACAGCACTAGAAGGACCTCATTTAGAATTTGCCTTAAGTTTATGGTGTCCATTTCTTGAGAAAGATGTTTCAGAAATCGAGAAGATACAAAGAAGAGCTACCATCAGCCACATGGCTTAAGATGTTTACCTTAACTTATCTCAAAATTAGACGCATGATTTTGTTCAATTATTTAAAATAATTAATGGACATGAAACTATTAATTTTGAAAATGGTAAAAATTTTTCTTGTAATCGGAAGTAGAATTTGAGAAGACATAATATATGTATTGGCAAATTCTAAATGAGGTCTTCCTAGTGCTGTGTAAAGCATTCTTAGTAAGTTCAAATTCTTGAAAAGTTAGCTATCATATCTAAAATACGATTTCCACGAGTGGTACAAAATATTTTTGGTTTCCCCATTTTAAATCATATTGAAAATAAACACCTAGATCCTTTTCGAGAGTTGTTTTTGTTAATTTCCTGATGCCATGTCTGTTATAAATTGTATTCTCAAAGCAGGGTTTTTTTGTGCCAATATGCATTACACTGCATTTTTCGATATTTAAATCCAAACACCAAGTAAGTGACCAATCTGAGATATAATCTATGTCTTTCTGAAGTAATAAGTAGTCTTTGAAACTTTTAATAATACATAAAACTTTAGTATCATCAGCATATTTCTCACACTTATTAATTAAACGAGTTGAAAGATCATTTATAAATATTAAAAGTAATAGGGGTCCCAAAACTGAACCTTTTGGTACTCCGCTGGTTACCTCTAACCAGTTAGACATGGATGAACCCATAATGACTTTTTGTTTTCTTTTGCACAGCAAATCATTTATCCAATTAGTGATCAATAAGTCTCCAAAACCATATGCCTTGATTTTGAAAAGTAACAATCTGTGCGAGTGCGATAGAAGAGTAAATAACTTGTAAGAAGATCATCACTCTAAAAAATCTGAAATGACTTAAAGTTTTAAAAATGAATTCATTATTAGCTACTTGACAAAAAAATAAAAAAAAGGACAACTAAAGATTTAGACAAAAAGAAGTCCCAAAATATGAGATATGATTACTATAAATTTTTAAAATAATAAAAATTAAAAAAAATATATTTGATCATTTTATTTCAATTTCATTGGGAATTAATCTAGATTTCGTTCCAAATCGATTCCAAATTTTTACTTTATTTTAATATTTTAAAATTTGAAATTTAACTTAGACTAATAAGTATTGATTTCTTTTTTTTTTAACTGTTAACACTCAAAAACCGGAGGGGTCTTTTGAACTCCTTTTGTAACTTCCTTTATTTGTTTTTTGTTCAATAAATTTGA
>PJRA01000443.1:529604-550707 GCA_016987375.1 Brachionus koreanus | reverse complement strand
AAGGTCAAAAAATTCATCCGGTTTTTGAGTGTTAAAAAAGAAAAATTTTTTGCTCATCAAGAATTTATTTTTTAATCAAAACTAAATAAGTTAAAAAAAAATAAATTTCATTCTGAACTAAATTAAATTGATCACCAAACTTCTTTTGATGATTTAACTAAATTTTACTTTTATTCAAAATAAAATATTCTTAATTAAACAAAAATGAAAAATTTAAGACTGACATTGAATTTAAAATAAACAATCCGATGGTATTTGACGAACAATTTGAAATAATGTGTAGATTATTGAGATACATTGATAGCAAAGAAGTAGCTGTACAAAATATGGACACAATAAATGGATTGTCAATAGCTCGTGGCGCTGTATTGGTCTTTCTACCGGGATGGCACGAAATCGAAAGAGCTGAAAAATATCTAATAGAAAATTTGTCAAATAACAATTTAGTTGTGTGCAAGCTTCACAGCGATATATCGCTAGAAATACAAATGCAGGCGTTCAATGACACCGACGCCTATTACCGAAAAGTAATTCTCAGCACAAGCATAGCCGAGAGTTCATTAACAGTACCAGATGTTAAATATATCATAGATTTTTGTCTTACCAAAGAACCACACACAGATCCGATCACCAATTACACATCTCTTGAACTAGCATGGAGTTCAAAATCGAATTTGCGCCAGCGACGCGGACGAGCCGGTCGGGTCTCTCAAGGAATATATTACAGACTAATACCGGCCAGATTTTACAGAGAAGCAATCAATGATCATCCAGAGCCGGCCATATGCCGAGAATCTCTTGATAAACTAATTCTTAACATAAAACGTGTGTGTAGTGATAAGCCGAAAAAAATACTTGCATTGGCTTTGACACCGCCGTCATTAGACCAAATAGAAAGAACAGTCATTTACTTGAAACAAGTTGGTGCACTTTCATTGTACAAAAAAAAGCTGATTTGTCCAGACGACGGTGCTTTGACTTATGCTGGCTCAATAATGGTCTCTTTGCCCATAGATCTCAGACTAACTAAGCTAATTTTGTACGGACATGTGTTTGGTCGGCTCAGAGATGCTGTTGTTCTTGCCGCGGCTTTGTCTGTCAAAAGTATATTCACTCTGCGCTCCGGCTCAAAATTTGAATTCTATAAGGGAAAATATTTTTTTTCCAGTGGTCAAATGAGCGATTTTGCATGCATCTTAAACGCGTACAACCTTTGGAAAGCACACAAGCAATATAGCCGTATGAATGGCAAGCAAATGGAAAGGTGGTGTCATGAGCACAATTTGGACTTGAAAAATTTAAATGAAGCAGAAAAAGTGCGAAGAGAAATTGAGAAAAGACTTAGTGAACGTCATGGTTTGATAGTTGAGGAGAAGACAAAAGATGTGCGCGAGCTCGGCTTTGTCAAAGAGGATGTTATGAATCCGCAAGATGCCATTGACGAGTATTACATACTCAATTTTATGATCGCCGGTGCTTTTTATCCAAATTACTTCAAATCGTATGTGACTGATGAAACAGACATTGCTAAAACGCTTAATGGAAAAGATCCAAAGACAACTGTTGTTGCTTCGTTTCCAGACTCGGCAATTGTTTATCACAAAAAAATTCAGGAAATATTTAGTTTGTGTTCGAAAAATTTGGTAATGCACTATGAGGAACGAAAAGCATTCATTGAATTTAAAGACAGCTATGAATTAGTCAACAAAATTTCGAATGGTGTTTATTTGTCTTTAATTCTAAACAAATTGGACAGACCTATTGAATTGAATAAAGTTTTTTACAAGGATTATCAAAGAGTTAAAAGAGATTTAGATTTTCTGAGAAATTTAAAGGCAATGGAATATGGAATAGGATTTACAACGCGTATAACAACCACTAATGAAAGCATGGACGATGATGTTAACTTGTTGCTCAAGGACATGAATGAATTTCGAATTAGACCTGTTGTCTTGACTCATTTGACTCATTTTTGGGCTCATATCGATGAAGAAAATTATCGAATTCATTTGAACAGAATAGAGGATTTTTTGTCAAATGCTAATTACAAATTTAAAGTTTGCAAAAGAGAAAATTTAGCTGTGGGTAAACTGGTTGTTTGTTTTCATTTTACTGGAAATGGTACTGAGTGTGGATTTTATCGAGCTAGAATAAATAGAATAAACAACAATGGATGCAGTGTAAGAATTTATTTTTAAAAATATTGAATTTGATTTTAAATTTCAATTTTTATAAGTAAATTAAATCAAATGTTTTATTTTAGTTCTATTTTGGTTATTTTAATATTTAAAATAAAAAAATAATCTTTTCTAGATAATTTACGTTGACTATGGAAACAGTGAAGAAAAAGATTTTTCGCTTATCTACGAATGTCCAAGCGAATTGAAAAAAATTCCCAGTCAAGTATGCTTTATGTTTAAATAAAAATTTTTTTTTTTTAAATTGAATTCAACAATTTAACATGTGAATAAAAGTGAATTACTAACAGTAGAAAGCCCGGCTGATCATTAAATACAAATTTCAAATTTATTACTTTAATCTCAACATATTAAATATTTTTTTTTGAAAAATTTATTAAAATTTTTTAAAGATATTTAGCTATTTTATAAAATTTTACTTCAATTAAAAAATATTTAAAAAGGAGTCCAAAAAACCGCTTGCTTTAACTTGCTCGGGCTTTCTAGCTTTAACTTTAATAAGGTTAAAAAACATCATTTTAAAATCTTTTCAAAAATTTTTTTTTGAAAAAGTCATTATTAATTACACCTTTTTAAGTTGAAATTTTAATTTTAAAATTAAAATTAATTTTTTTTCTCTTTATTAAAGTTTTATCTTGTGGAAAACTAAAAAAAAAGTCGTTTTTAGTCATTGACTTGACTTAAATTTGACTTAGTGTCTTTTGAACAACTCTGTAAATAAGTTTGAAAAATTATCAACTTGTCAAATTAACAAGAATAAACCATGCTTTATTCTAATAGAAGAAAAATCAAAATTCAAAAATTTATATTAACAATCGAATTTGAAATTTTATTTCTACTAGATCTTTTAATGGCAAAGTGACCATAATTTTTAGATTTTTGTGCAATATTTAAAAAATTTTCTAATTTTATTTTTGTTAAGCAAATAATTTGAGAGAGTGTTTTTAATTTTCTGAAAAATTGCACAAAAAATCTAAAAATTTGAAAATGTAAAAATGTAAAATTATTTTCATTTTGCCCTTTTAATTCGAGAATAGTTCATATGTTCGCTTTATGATTCAAAATATTAAAACACATAAAAATAAAAATTAAATTAAAATTTTTTCTTTTTTCTAAATTATTCATTAGCTTAAAGCCATTCATTTTCAAAAGTTACAAGAGTTTGAAATAAATAAACTTCTAACCGGGAAATTTTATTTTAAAGGAAATTCGAATTTATTATATTTGTACTACATTTGACAAAGATGATATTAAAGGTTTCTTAAATGATATGTCTCAAAAATTATTTAAATAAGGCTGTAAATCAATAATAATAGTCTTCCTTAAGTTACCCATTTATTTAAAGTTAACACATTTTTTAAAAGACTCTATTTTAATTTTTAAATTTAGATAGAAAGAAAAAAACAATCTATTTTGTCGATATTTAGCTAATAATATTCTTTCCTAGCCGAAGGATGGAAAAATAAAATAGCTCGACATTCATAATAACAAATTCTGGCTCTTCTACTTTTGTCAATATTCTTCTAGCTTTATCTTGAAAAAACAAACCTAGCTTTTGGCTGTTAAAAGAAAAATATTTTTTTTAAGTAAAGCATACATGGATATTTCATTAAACACATAAGGTTCGCGCAGGTCAAAACTACAGCACTATCTGAATTTCAAATTTTCGACCACAAAATATTAATCTGCATAGTTCAAAACCAAAAAATTAAAAAAAGTTTATTTCTAGAATTAGAAGAGAATTTTTTAATTTAAATTTGTTTTTTTTTATTTGAAAATTTCATTTCGATGATCGATCGGGTTTTTTAGGCATTTTAATGAAATTTTCAAAAAAAAAAAAAAAATTTAAATTAAAAAATTCACTTCTAATAAATCGATTATATAAGAAAATAATAAATTCTAACACGTGACGTGACTTCTTATTAAATTAGTGAAAATTGAAAAATTCTAATTTTTTTATTAAAATGGACAATTTTTGATCAAAATTTATAGACTTAAAAGTCAAAAATAAAAAAAAGTGAGCTTAAAAATTTGTTTAGAATTTTGTCTAGTTTCTGATTCTTCAAAAAAAAGTAGGGGTTAGGGGGTAAACCGAGTACGAGATACAAAAATAATGTAAAAATGAGCAATTTTTCTCATTTTTGACCCCTACACTTGACCGATATATTAAAAAATATATCTAATAAGTATACTGTTGTATAGCTGAGTTTATGCAAAAATTTTTTTTTTTGATCCCTCCAAAAAAATTGAATTTTTTAGGTTTTCAACTATGCAGATTAATATTTTATGCTCGAAAACTTGAAATTCAGATAATGCTGTAGTTTTGACCTGCGCGAACTTTAACATAACCTTTTTATTAAAGCGTCCTTTTTACAAAACTGGCTGAATCACAATCATTTCTATTATCATAATATCAAAAAAAAGACCTTTTTTTCATCACAAATAATGATCACTATTAAAAAATAAAAATTAAAATCAAAATAAAATATAGCAAAAATAGGAAAATATTAAAAATAAATATAATAAAAACAGAAAGTTGTATGCTTAATTATTCTATTAGGCTCAGGGAAAAAAGAAGAAATAATTAACTAGCAATTACACAATAGAGTAAGATATTCAATATATCTTGAATCAAGACCTGATATTCTAAATTTTTTGCTTTTTAATGTGTTTCATGATGCATGAATCAAAAAAATTAAAAATTAATTTATTTGTTTTTATTTAATATTTTTTAAATCGGTGCAGAAATCTGAGTATCAGACCATAGTTATCTCTGAAAATTTTTTGTTTTTTAAATTTAAGCCCTCAACTGGGTAAATAGTTGGAAAATTTTAAGTGAAAAACTACTAATTTAAGGCAATCCGATGTGAACTGGCACATTTGAGACTTGATTCTCTTATTCAATTAGACAAGACAAAATCAGAAAAAGCATTGGATGAATTAAGCACTATACTCTACTCTATACAAAATTTAAAAGCTAGAATTTACTCTATTGTTGACAATACTGTCCGAGTGACTTTGTTTGATTCGGACAATCTTTTATTTGAATATAACTTGGCCTCAAAGCTTGAAAAAATAGGAATATTTGAAAAATGCGACGAAGCTTATGCTTCTAAGGTAAAAATTTAAATTTTTCTTAAACAAGAAAAAAATTTAATTTTAAAAAATTTTTATTTAGCTTAAACATGAGGAAAGAATAAACAGTAAATTTTATGAAGGAATCGAGTGTTCTAAGAGCTGCAAAGAATGGATTCACATAGAAAACATTGAGAAGAACTTAAGCAATTTACGCTTTGATAAAAATGAACCATTTGCACTCAAGATTCGTAGTCCGATCGAGACACGCTTGTACACAATGACCAAAGAGCCCAATTGCATGTCAGCTAGACCCGATCGTCTCTCCATCAATCGGGTTCTTCTTGACCAAGATCATACTCTAAAATGCTCCAATCTTTTAGTAGCCCATCGAATATCCTACAATGAAAAAGACATTGTTCTCCGAGAGACTTGTTTATTTCCGAAAATAAAAGGACTTGTTTCCTTGGTGCTTTTGGCTTTTTCTCCTGAAGTCGAATTTAGATACGATCCTAAAAGCTTAAGATATACTGGAGCTCTATGCGGGCTCGGATTTGATCCTGTAAATAAACGACCAATTTACCCCGAGAATGACATCGAAGACGAATTCGAGGTCGATTTTTATGACCGCGACATTGCACTGGTAAATTTTAAAGCTATTTGCAAAAATATTTTTTTCAAAATTTTTCCTAAATTCAGCTTAACTCGTTCAGAACATGTGTTAACATGCTGATTGGAAATAAAACAGTCAGCCATTCGGCATTAAATTCGCCTCAAAGATTGAAAAATCTGCAAAAAAATAGTCGAACATCAATCTTGGCACTTTTGTCAGAAAAGCGAAATTTAAAAGAAACAAAGTTTTTTAATAAACGATTTAGATGGAGACAGGTAAAATAATTTTGTAATTAAATAATAATCTCTTTTTTTTTTTTTTTAGATAGACACTGAATATCTAAAATCAGAGAGAGAAGAATCTTGGATCAAAAAATCTATAGAAAATAATATGGTTTTTCTTATGCTTTTGAAGGCTGTTGATTTTGATAAAATTAAACGAAACAATTGTTAATCATTTAATTTAATAAAAATAAATATTTCTTTTTGTTTCTAAAATGAAAAAAAATCAAAAATTTTTGCCAGTTTCAAATTTTTTTAATTAAATTTTCCAATATTTAAATAATCTTTTTTTTTTTTTAATTATCTATTAGTGCGTCATTGGTAATATTTAAGCATCTAATCAAAGTAAAAAATAATTATTGTTTTTTTTTCTTATTCAAAAAATCGAAGAAAAATTATTATTTTTTAACAAGGTTGTCATATTTGAATGAATTTCAAATACCAAATTGTTAAATAAATGGAAAATTTGCTTAACAATAAGGAAGCTTGATTTAAATATTGTTAATTTATTGAAAATTTTAGCGAATTTTTTCAAATTAAAAATTTAATATTTATTATGTGATTTTATCGAAAAAAATAATCAGAATATTTTTTATAACGTTTAATATATGACAAATCAAAGATATTAAGATAAATGGCACCTAAAAATTGATCTGCGTAAGAAATATGAGACTAAGTGAAATTATTTTATCTTGCAAGACAACAATTTAAAAAAACTAGGTAATGAAAGAATTTTTTTTCAGCGTCAGACTAACAAAAAAAAAAGCTAGACATTATTTTAAAAAATTTTTATTTTTATCTAATATTAAATTAAAAAAATGTTTTTTTCTAATTTATAAAAAAAAGATTTTTACGAATGAAAAAAAATTATCTATCTATAGTGTGTAAAATTTCTCTATAAACAGAATTTTGTTTATTTTAGTATAAAAAAAATTATTATAGCATAAAAAGTCAATTAAATTTGAAATATAGAATAAATATATATCTCTTAGAATACCTTCATACATTAAAGAATTAAAAAAAATAATAAAAGTATAAAAAAAATCAATCAAATTCTAAAGCGTTTATTGTCTAATATGGACGAGCTGGGTTCTTTTTTGCTTGTTTGTTTAAATCAACTACCTCACCGTAAATTTTTCTTTTTCTTTAAGTTACGCGAGCTCTCTTTCTTTTAGCACCTTTTTCAACACTCGCTTGGGTGGTCCACAACATCAAATTAAAGCCCACATTTGCTTTTGGTTTCAATACATCAACCTGTGCCTGAACAACACCGGGATTGTTCACAAAATTTAAATAAAAACTGCTAGATGTCTTTCTTTTCCTGACCGGGGCCTAATTACAACTTTTATCAATTAGAGAGAAACAAAACAATTCACTTGTTTTGAACAAATACCATCTACAAGTACAAGTTTTTTTAAATGGTCGATTGTATGAAGTGAGATTATACCATGATGAGTAATAATATTTTTCATAACAAAACTATACTACAATTTTTTTATTCTATAGTTGCAAATGTTATACTTAAGAAAAAAAAATTTTATTTTCTTATTCTATAATGTTTTTTTTTTTATTCATCAAAAGCCATCGTCAATTAATTTTTCAAGATGGGGTAAATTACCCAAAAGATTCGTTGAATGGCATTTCATTGGATTTCGTCTGAATAAAGAAAAATCTTGAAAGATTTTTGTTGCATATCGAAGAATATGATTCAAATAGTAAAAAAACAACAGCCTGTGGGTTATTTTAACATTCAATCTGAAGAATGAACACTTTGAGTTGCACAGTAAAACTTCTAGGATTTGAGTAATTTTTAATTGCATAATAAGATAAGTATTTTGAAAAATTTTTATTTCTCATTGATTAAAAAATCAAATAAAAAAATTAATTTTTTTTCGCAATACTAATTTTAAATTTTTTTGTATTTTTCTACTAATTAAATTTGGTAAAAACATCAATTATTTTGTTGATGCAATTTTAGACACTAAACATTTTTTATTATTCATGGGTTATAAATGTTCAATCTACTTAGAAAAATTTAATTCCTTTTCCAATACAAAAGCTTTCAAATAAGCATATTAATTTATAAATTAGAATAAACTTTTTTAAAAACATTCCATTGAAGCAAATAAAATAATATATAAGAAATTGATACTTATTTATTTCATTTAATTCGGTATGATTATCAAAATATTATTTTATTTAAAAAACTAATACTATTTAATTAATGAAGCCTAGATTCATTAATAAGTATGCAAACAGTAAAATTAGTGAAGAATAATATAGATTTGATAGTCAAATTGGTTATATCAAATCTTTACTTATTGAAAAAAAAAACATCTGATGAATTTTAAGCAATATTGTTGTTCGAATAAATTTAATTTTTTGCTCAATTTGACTAAAATAATGATTTAAACAAGAGTCATTTTTACACTTTTAAATTGTCTTGGTAAATGAGAATTTTAAAATTTTTTTTATGCTAATTTTTGTCGGTTAAGCTTTTATTTTTTTTTTTAATTTTTATATACTCGGGTAAAAAAAATTTTTCTCTGCTTCAAAGGATAAACTATAAAGCGTCAAAAATCACAAAAAAAGAATATCAAGACTAATTCAAAAGATTCTCAAAGCTATTTAAAAACAATTTTTCTTATTTACATATTTATTCTCAATAAATAATTGATAAACATTGTGGATTTAAAATTATTTTCTTTGTGTGTTGGCAAATTCAGATTTATTTCAAATGAATGTGTTTAAATTTCAGCTTAATTTAAGTCATAAAGATCTTTAGAATCATGGGGAGAAGACTTTCATTGTACGCCCAATTTTATCAGACTTCATCTTTATACGTGTTTAAAGATCATATTTGCTTATAAAATCAAAATTTCACATAAAGTTATTTAACAGACAGATATTTTAAACGCCTAAGAAGACTTTTTTGCTACGAGCAAATTTTACAGGAAGTTACTATTTATTATATTTTTGAATGTCTAATAAAAAATTTAAATTAAAATTTTTGTTTTTTTACATATAATTTCGAATATTTTCTAATTACTAATTAAATACCTAATTTTATTCCAAGCATCAATTTTAAAAATTTCATTTTTTTTCAAATTTTTTATTGAATAACTAATTAAGATAATAAAATTTTTAATTGTTTTTTTTTTTTTGTTCTAGAACGTGTGTTTTTTCCATTCGAACGGTGTTAGTAATTGGAAAAATATTTAAGCATAAAAATCTTTTCGCTTAAAATGCTTGAAATTTTTTTAATTAAAATCTAATCAATTACTGTTTTTATTAATAAAGAAAATAATTACGTGACTAATGGAAAAGCATAGTTTGGGTAAAAAATGAAAAAGTCATGTCCATGTTTTTATTTTTTTTTTCAAGAATCTCAGAAAACACATAAATTCAACAAGTCTTTTAGTATCATATAAATCTTAGAAATTTTTTTTAAATAATAAAAATCATTATTAATATGCTTATAATTACAATTAACAATTTATCTATTTTGTTTAGTGTTTAAAATCAAAAAGTATTTCGCTCATTTCCAAAGGACTTATTTGTAATTAAATTAACTTTTTCTCGAACTCAAGAGAAATAATTTTACCCTACCAAAAGTAGCTTTATTTACTATCTTTATTTATATCATATTTTAATAGTTTTCAAATGAGCACATTTTTAATTAAATTAAAAAAACTCTTTCAGATAAAATTTAAAATTATCTTTTTTTAGAAAAATTAAACGGATAAAAGCAGTCAGCAAAGAACAGACACACAAGAAAATTCTAAAAAGATGCAAAATATTTTTGAAAAATTTAATTTTTTTATCATTTCAATAAAGCATTTGATGGTTGAGTAAAGCATTCGATGACTGAGTTTAATTTTTTTATGCATTTAAATTCATTTTATTTAGCTACGAACTAATTTTTAATCAGAGATAAAATTTTTGATACAACGAATGCTGCATTCACAAAACCTGCCTTTGATCTTTAAAAAAAGTTACTTCAGAATTTTTAAAAATTCTGTTCTATTTTCAATTATAGCGTGAAAAAAATCAAATATTTTTTTTTTAACTGAAAAGAAGCTTTGTTAATGCTGCTTAATAGGATTTATGTCAAAATAGCAAATTTTTGATCACTTTTTGCAAAATAATTGGATATACATTTTTAAAGCTCTATTTATAAACAGATCTTTCTTAATTAATTTTTTCACATTTTCAAAAATGAAAATTATTAGATAATTTCTATTTTTTAAAAATTTGAAAACTATTTCAAATTTTAACTTTTAGACAATATGTAAATTGTTTTCTAGGCCGGAAAAAATGTTCTAATTTATTTTTAATAAAGAATTTTGATAATTATTTCATTAATTGCTAGAATGAAAAAATTCAGTTTTAAATAAAAAAAAAAAATTATCTAAGCCAAAAGGTAATCTAAAACTCAATACCTAGTGAATTTAATCATTTTTTTACAAGGTATTTTTATCATATGGTATTTAAGATTGAAATATAGACCTTAAAAATTCGACATTTTTGAGAATAAAAAGTTAATTTAATATTATTCAATTTAATTTATTGATTCCAAAAAAATAAAGATTAATTTTTAGTTTTTTTTAGCATCTTGAATAATCAGAATACTAGAAAAAATTGGCACAATTGAACTAAACTAAATAAAAATTAATTTTAGTCATGAAAATCTAATCAAAAAATTAATTTTTTCAATATCTAACTTTCGTGACTGTCTATTGAGCTAAATCCTTTTTAGAATTCAACTAATAGAACAATCTATTTTTTTAATGAGCGCAATTGTTAATTTAGCTAGAAATTTTCTTGCATTTGTGATAAATAATCATGTTTTATGAGCTTAAATTGCGCTAAAATTATCATGGATCAAATTACAAAATTAAAATACTCAGGTAATCGCTTGTTAAATTAAGAATGATTTGGATTTTGGGTTGGTTAATTTTAAAATCTATTTTCTTCAATTAGAGCCCCAGCTTGTTCCTATCAGTAGTTAGAGGATTTGTATGAGAAACTTTTTCTAAGCCTTAATGGATTTTCCGCTATGAAAACTAGAAAGCAAACTTGGTTTTTAATTTTTCGCGCTGCTACATTTTCATAAAATTAATTGCATTAAATTTTCAAGAGGCTTTAATTGAAATATTTGCATTATAATTATTTTATTAATACCTAATACAGTTAAACATAAGATTAAACAGAAAAAAGTTTCAAGGCCTAAAATTAAAAAATATAATAATTTTAGGTTTAATTAATATAATTTTAAGCCTCATTAAATGTATTTAAATTTCAATGTTTAAAAATTGAACATAATGTGTAGAGATGTAGATCATACCGGTTTTATTCTTTAATTTAAAATCAATTTTCTTGATTTTGATTTAGAATTTTTAAGCATTATTTACTATAAATATGCTAAAAAAAAAGAACATTTGTCATTTGATTAATTTTTTTTGGTTAAAAATTACACTTTGTTTTTTTATTTAATAATTGTGGGGGAATGCCAATGGATTTGTGCCAATAGCCTTCGCTTTCGTTTAAACTCTCAAATTTGAAAATTTTGAATTTTTACAAAAGAAAAAAGGAGAAAAAAGAGTAATAGATACAATTTACCTAAATTTATTAATAGAATACTGAAAAATTTAAACCTTATTGCAATACAAAGTTATAAATTATAGAAAGATTATAAATTTTTTGTTTTAAAATTAAGATAATAAAAAGGACTAGAGATTTAAAAGAATTTAATATTTTCTATTGTTTAATTTCTTGAAATTGCTCTTTGCTTTTCTAAAATTAATGCTTTTTAGAAATAATTATTTTTTTAACACTCAAAAACCGGGGGGGTCTTTTGAACTCCTTTTGTAACTTCCTTTATTTGTTTTTTATTCAATAAATTTAATCTTTTTTTTTAATTTTTTATCAATCATATCTTAAATAAAAAATATAATAAATTTATTTTAATTTTTTCTATAAAATAATATTATTTTCAATGAAAAAAAGTATTAACAAAGATTTTAATAAAAGGGTCAATAAAGTCATTCGTTTTTTGAATTTTTTTCTAAGTAGCAAATTTGAAAAAATAAAATTTTTTTTCGTTTTTGTGTGACAATTATTGGATACCAGAATAAAATTTGTATCCTGAGAAAGCTAATAATAAGCTAAATTTGAAGATATGATTTAATTTTATAAAAGTAGAAAATTGATAAAGATGTTCTTAATTTTGAGTTTGTAATTAAAAATTTTAATCACTTGAACACTAATATTTCAGCATTTATTTTTAAGCTATTTTAAGAAATTTGAAAAATTTTCTCCCATATCTTTTAACGGTAATAAGAAAATTTGTCTGTTGGGTGCATTAATAAATTGACGCCGAGACATCAATAGATGTTTAATTTCTTGAAAATTTCTTTAAAGGCGTAGCTATAAAAATTTTACTCATGGCTGCAATTAAAATCGATTAGAAAACATTTTCAGCATCTTTAACACTAGCTTTATGAAAATATTTCCATTATTTCGTGAAATGTCAAAAAATAAATAGAGAAAAATTCAATAAAAATTTAAATCATTAAAATAAAAAATGATCATGTTGTTTCAAAATTGATTAAATTCAAATTTAATTAAGATCAGTTATTGAAGGAAACAATTTTAAATTAGTTAATTTGATATCAAAAGGATCAAGTAATTCACAAACACCAATGGTGAAATTGATTTTTTTCCTTTTATTTAAAATGTAAAACAAAATTTTCATTTTTTTTTGTTAAAAATAAAAGTTCTTTAAAATTTTTTTTTTTTAAATAAATTAGATAAGTAAATGACAAATAACGAATGAGTAGAAACATAAAATGATTGAATTTCGGTACATATGGACGCCTGTAGTAGTAGTCACAGGCACTATATTGAATCTATTGACAATTATGGTATTTTGCCGGCGCAAAATGCGAAAGTATTGCGTATCCTTGTCAATGATTGCATTGGCCATATCAGACACAAGTGTTTTGACCGTGCCACTTTTGCTCTCATGGCTAGATGAAGTATTTTTTCACTACTACTTTGTCAACAATACTCTATGGTGCAATCTTCACGGCTATGCCGATCTAATATCAAGTTCAAACAGCTCTTGGATCATAATTCTAATATCTTTTGAACGCTATTATGCTGTATGTAAACCGTGGGAAAAACAACGAAAATTCACCAAAAAACGTGTTATTTTCATAATTCTAGCTTTATTCATCTTTTCACTGGCATTTTTCTCCTATTTTCCATTTTCGCTTCATCTCATTCAATCAACCAATTCAAACGGAAGTGTGTTCAATGAATGCCAGCTATCTAATGAAAATATTTACTACATATTCGGATTTATTTCAGTTGTAATTGTGTACATACTGCCTTTTTTTGTTCTTTTTTATCTAAATCTAATGATAGTATTCAAGCTTCGAGTGAGACCGTTCAACGCTCGGTCATTCAGCATCAAGCGTGATAAGTCTACTTCAAAAAGAACTACAGACATTAGTGAGTACAGTTTGTCACAGACCGAATATAGTTCACCCAGTCAGCTAAATGCAGGCAACTCGCTCAATCAGTCCAAAAATGATCGAAATTTGAGCATAACTCTAGTAACACTGGCTTTCACATTTATGATTCTAACATTTCCGTTCCAAGTCTACTGGTTCTATGAGAACATTTATCTAAATTTTAACTTTGAAATATTGTCCAATTTTTCATTTGATTCATCTCTATTTGTCCAACGGCCGGCTCATGCCGACTCCGAGCAAACAACCTATCTAAAATACTTCAAAAACATGACATTCTTGCTCAAAAATATGAATTATTTAATTAATTTTTTTCTCTACTCGGCACTTTCCAAGCTTTTCAGAGATGAATTTTTGGCATTGATTTCAAAAAATAAGTGCCTTAATTGTTTGAAAAAAATTATTTGTTTGTCTAGAAATGGCGAAGACAAAGAATCAAGTGGAAATGGATCATCACTGGCAGAGCTTTCGTTTTCTTTAGAGGCATTTAAGCAAATAAAAAAAGGCGAATTGAACAAAAGTAGAAAGTTGTTTCAGATTAGAGTGGAGCCTTCGAATTTGGTCGAGTTTTTTCGCAATAAAAAAACCCGCAAAGAAAACAGTTTGAGATTGAATGAAAAAAAATTGAACAGAAAAAAGCTCAGATCAAATTCAATCCAGACTATTTCAACCACTTTAAAAGAATACAAAAAAAATCGAAAAATGAATGATAGTCAAAAATTTATGCTTAAAAATAGAAGTGAATTGGATGTTTTACCATCAATAGACAATGTGATATCACAAGTCGATACTTTAGTTTAATTATCAAAATAATTTCTCACTTTTTTAATTAGTTTAATTTGTAAATATTTTCTAAATTAAATCCGGTTTTTTGTTGGTGTTGTTTAATGATATTTTTTTTTATTTAAAAAAAAAGGAAATAATAATTTTAGTTCTTATTTTAAAAGTGAAAATTTTAGAACTAAATTATGGTTACAAAAAATAAAAATTTTCCTAAAATTTAAATATTTGAGTTTTATATTTTTATTTTTTGAAAAATTTAGCATTAACTTAAAAATAAAAGATTTCTTTCTAAAAGCAAATAATTTAATTTAGGGTGAGTCAAAAAATTTTTAGGTTTTTTTTTTATCAGCATTAGTCTTTTAAAAAAAGATCATTATGCACTTTAGTCTTTTTTCATTTATCAGCAAGTATTTACATTCCGCTCTTTTACTATTAATGACTCTTGTAGCTAAAAAAGAAGTAGTCAAGATCTTGACTTTTTTAAATTATTATTTTACTTTTTGCCATGCTCAATAGTCAGTGAAACCATATTATGCAAAAATAAAGAGATTTTTAGGTAAAAATTTTAAGTGAGTTATTTTTAGAAAAGAAAGAACATAAAACATTTCAAATTATAATTGAGCTTTAGTTCAGATATAAGTTAATAAAGATTTTTAAAAATTTCCTAATCAGATTTTATGCATTTTTTTTATCTTTTCAATTTAAATTTATAATTCAAATAATAAGAAGCTAACACTTGAAAGAGTTAATTAATTTATAAGAATTTTAAAGATTTAAAGGAAAAAAAAAACGAGGCGAAGCCGAGCTTCTACTTCGGCGAACGAAAACCTGATGTCATAGTTGTAAGTTAATTTTTTCAATTGATCATGACTATTTTAAACAAGAAAAAATAAACATATTTAAAAAGAATGTCAAATTAGTGAATACTCACCATTCAAATATACTAATGTCTAATTTAGAAGAAATGGAAAAACTGAGTGAAGTATTGAGTTTCAGTGTTGATGAAAATAGTTTGAAGAGTATTTTGGTAACCTAAAAACAAGAGTGATTAATATCTTAGAGTATTTTAACAAATATTTTAAATATTTTGTTTACTTAACAATAACTTGTGTTTTGATAGCTCTTTGCTTATTCATCCTAATAAAATATTTTTTACGGAACAGTAATAAGAGAATAATTAATATAATACAAACAAGATCTGAAAGCAAAGGAGATGAAAGATGAATTGGATTCAATAGATATTATCTTATACGTTACAGTGCAGCAAAGTTGCATTTATTTAGACAGAAAATATTTTAAAAATAAATTCTTCTTAAAATCTTATTGCTTTAATTTTTGAAAAAATTTTGATTAAAAGTTTTAAAATATTAGGACGTTTACCTTTAACTCTTATATCTAAAGAAAAGAGCTAATAAAGACTCATCTAAAGCATAAAAGGTAAAAGCTAAATAGTTAAACTCTACTTTTTTGTTTTTGAAATTAAATAAAATAAATTAAAACGTATAAATTAAGGATTTTTTTAGAAAATATAACCATCAAAATTAAAAAACCCACATAGAGAAGGATGAAGGGTCTTGGACCCTTCAGTTTGGGTCTTCTTATAGTATTGAACCTAGTGGCGTTTAAAATTTTAATTTATTTGAAATTCCTTTGAAGTCTCGTATCACTACCAGACTTGTGCAAAAGTAAAAAATAAAGCCATTTATTTTAAAGTCTTTTCAAAGTCAAGTCAAATGACTTAAGAACAACCCTGATCACCACTATTAAATCTTTTACATGTAATTTTGAAGAGCATTCAATTTAGTGTATTTTAACATGTGACTATATGATTTTTTTTGAGATTTAGAATTACAAAAATGCTATAATAAAAAATATTCAGCGTTGTGTTTAAATAAACACATAAATTTATGACTTAACAAAATAGTTTAATTTAAAAAGAATTATTTGATTCATTTTTGAATATTCCCAATTGTTTTTCTAAATTTCCGAATGAGAGCAGATGTTAAAAATGAATTTTTTACAAATTTTATCAAATCCTGTAAAAATTTAGACTAATTTATTAAAAAATCAATTTTTCTCTTCAAACATTAGTTCTAAAGAAAATTAAATTTGAGTAATCAAAATAAATGTGATGCATTAAAATTTATAAGAGAAGGTTTTAGTGTCTTAAAAAAATATTTTTATTCTCATAAAATTCTCCATTCAAGATGTATTTGATCGGTGGCGACTTGTTTTAATTTTTAAAATAAATTTAAAAAAAATCAAATTCTAAAAATTTATTAAAACCGATTCAAGAATACTTTTAAGATTTAGTAAAAAAAACAATCACTTCTAAATCTCATGATTGACTTATGCTGATCAATCAGCGATTTCAGTCTTCATCCGAGTCAATAGCCACTCTCCTACGGTCATACTTAAACAATGAATTAGCCAAAAATTAAATTTTTTTATGTTCGTCAATACTTTAACAACTGTCTTTTTTTGAGTTTGTTCACTTAGTTTTTCAAGCAGACTTATTAATTGGTCTTCTCCAAACTTAATTCATTCACTTAATCCAAGTGCTTATTCAAATTTTTTTAAAAAATACTTTTCCCATTATTTGTCCAGTTCTAGCCATCTGTACCAGATGATTCTCAACCATTTGTGCTTTCTCGGGCTTTGTTAAAGCCAGAGTATTTACTTAAAAACAAAAATATTAATCTAAAAATAAATAATAATCTTCTTAAATATTTATTTGATAATTATTTTTTGAAGCTAAATTAAATCACTCTAACACTAGAACGCCCGAGGAGTTTTTTAGACCCCTTTTTGAAAAATTGAAACTTGATTTTTACCTCGTATAAATAAAATTTTAAAAAACGGTTTTTATTATCTAAAAATTTTAATTTTAATGTTTTAGAAAATGAATAAATTTTCAAAGAAAATGTTTAATTTATATTGATAACTTTATTTAAAATTTTAATGAGAAATCAGCCGGGCTTTCTTTTCAATTAGTCTTAAAGAAAAGTTTAAACTTTAAATAAGACATTCAAATTGGCTCTTACTTTTTTTTTTTACTTAGGTCAAGTGTAAAATTTTTGCCTTTAACATTTTAAGTTATGTCAACTTAGATAAGATTATTTTTGTTTTACGAACATTTTAATTGAAAATATAATAAGTGCTTTCTAATAAGTAAATTGAATAATTTGAATTGATTGCAAAACAACAAAAGCAAATGGAAAAAATTTTGAATTTTACATTTTAATGTTTTTATATTTTTCAAGAATAACAAAATTTAATAGTTAAAAATTCATGAAATTTTCATTTTCTATTTTTTTGTTTGTTGAAAAAAATTCACATTAAAATTAAAAAATAAATAAAATCAAATTAATTTGGCTTTTAAATTGTCTCGAATATTATTAAAAAATATAAATGTGAAGAAACTTAACTAGATTCTTTAGTCTTAAGTCTTTAGTTTTAAATATTGAAATACAGCAACAAAACAAATTGAATATTTAATAAACAAATAAACTTAATAAAATTTTTAATCTAATTTTTTTTTTTGATTTATTCCGAATAAAAATTTTAATGAAACAGTTCCAAAGTGATTACCACCAAAAAAATGATGGTTTTTTGAAAAACAAAAAAAAATTTTTTTAAATTTTTTCTCATTCCATATTTTCCATATTTAAAAATAAAAATTTATAAATTTTTAAATAAATTTAATTTTTATTTTTTGGTCGCATGTATTTTGGATTTGTTTTACTTTTAAAGTAGGCTTCCACACTTTTTCGTAGAATTAATTATCCTTGGTAACACGTAAAATTACGCAAGCTTACTAAAAATTTTATAAAGTTAGCAACATTATCATCAATGTAATATCACTAGTCTTGGTATTCTTTTAAGAAACAATGTATTACATTAAAATTAATCACCAAAAGCAATTCGAAAGAATCTATTAACTTATTTAAAAAAAAAGGATTTTGTTTAAAAAAAATTTTTAGAATATTTTTTGAGCTTCATTTAGAAAAATTTAAAATGACCTAGCGCAACAATTTAAAATTAAAAATTTCAATCTTCTTACATCTTGTTCTGGCGTCTTGAGTCAAAACTTGAGCCAATATGCTATTTTTCATGTCAGCCTGCTGTTTACGCATTTCTTCCTGCTGCTGTTGTTGTTGCTGTTGTTGTTGATGTTGCGAGCCACCGGCTCCCTGCAATTCAGCCAAGCGCTTTTGTCTCAATTGTTCCAACTCTTGATCCTCCATAATCTGTACAAACAAAATTTTCTCTCAATTTCATCGGTCAAAAAAAATTTATTTGAGATTTAAGACCCAAACAAGTTAAACACTAATGTAATTTTTTTTCTTAGTCAAAAATTTATTTTCAAAAAATATTGGAAAATTTAAATTTAAAATAAAATATAAAAATAGATTTTTTTTTAATGAATTTATTTAATGACTTTTATCTAATAATCATCATCATAATAATCATATTTATCAAAGTCGTCATAGTCACCAATTTTGCTGTTAAAATTTTTCTTAGCTTTGACTTTTTTAGCTTGTTGTTGATTTTGCTTGACCGGTACAGCTTTGGGCACAATAACAGGCTCTGGCTCATCGACAACCTCCATAGTTCGTTCATCGGGTCTTTCGCTGGCCTCACTCTCACTCACACTATCATCTAGCTCGTCGTCTTCGAGCTCGTTCATCGGAAATCGAAGAATAGCCGCTATTCCGGTCAGTTGCATTAGCTGTTCACCTGACACATGAAGACTAGAAAATATTTTAACCTGTCCATTATTTTCTTTAACTTTGTCGACTATACTAACATATTTTTTTCTCTCGGACAACTCTTTAGATCTAAACAGTGAATCACTAATCAATAGGACATCAATAGCGTCGGCTTCATTTGCTTTTTCCACATGCTTGTAGCCGTAAAACGCTCTACTAGGCTCATTTTTTAACATTTGATAAAACGAATCGAGTGCTTTTATTTCTCCTAGTGCTTTAGTATCGGACAATTTATTAGCCAAACTTGGCTCATCGAAAATTTCTTTTAACGAGTGCTTGAAGCCCGATGCCGAATGCACTAGCAAAAATTTTTGCTTATTGTCTAATAAAATTTTGTTCGTAGTTCGCACAGCATACGAATTCATATAGTCGAAAAATTGGTCTTTCAGAAAGCCCGGACTAGCGATTATGATAGCTCTGACTACATCAAAGTTTATGTGTGTAAGAAATGCTTGTATGATACGTTCGTAAAATTTGTCCATACTTTTGTCATGATTGGCACAGAATCCCTTGCGCTTCCGGGGTATATTCATTTCGATTTTGGCTTTGACCAAAGTCATACTGGGCGTAATGAGACACACATTGGCCAGACCCTCTTGCATGACCACTGCGGCCAGATCTGCGGTCTTGGTCGGATCGCACGCCTCCTCTATCCGCTCCAGCGACACACTGTCCCATTCGTTTTTGATTATGGTAAATTTTTGGTTCAGCTCGAGGTCTATTGTGTGATATGCGCCCATTTTAATGTACTGATTTTCTTCTATATTTGTGCCCTTGACTCTTAGGACACTGGCCTGGGTGTCAAAGTCAAGACTCTTGACTGCTATTGTGAGTGTGAAGTGAACACGGCTTGTGCTAGTCAGACCGGCTGAAGTCTCGGTCTTGATGCGTCTAATGGACGACGAGCGCAGTTTGTCCTCATTGTTAATCAAATTGTACGCATGCCACATGTCTTCGGCCTCTTCGGCCACTAAAGTGTACGAGCCGCAGCTTTTTTTATCTATATTTTTACTCAGTAACTTCATTTCTTCATCTGGTTAAATATATTTGCATTTTTTGGATAGTCAATATTCTCTCTAATTTATATAATATCAAAAAATCATATTACTTAATGTTTAAATAATAATTCAATTTTTTAGATTTATTTATACTTGAAGTGCTTATTATTTTAAGCACGACAAATATGTTGTTGAAATTATTTGCAGCAAAATTATTAGTTGCAAATAAAGCAAATTTAGTGTATGTGTTGTGCCTCTTTATGAATGGAAAATGAATGCAGGTTAAAGGTAACATACGAATAGAAATTTAATAATTATTTAAAAAATTATTTATAAAAATTTCTTCTTATTTTGAAATTGGAGAAGAAGTCTGTTAATTATTCAATCTTTTACAATGATGACTAATTATAAATCATATTTCCTTTTAAGGTGAAATCAAAAATTATTGCTATTTAATGAATCAAGTTAAAATTATTCATTATTAAATTTGGCACAATCACAAAAACTTTTGATCTTTATTTAATATACAATTATAAAATATATTCTTGTAAATATATTATTGCATCAACTGTCCAAGAATGCTAATCATTCATTTTATTTAAATATTCTAAAATTTAATTTCCCTAAAATACAACATTGATTTTCTACAGCATTGGATTAATTAAAATAGATAAAAAGATGAAATCTAGTAGATAACGAGTGTAGAAAAAATAATGGCACAAAAGTTAAGTTTAATTTTCTATAAGAGTGGATAAGACCTTTCCCAATTTTTTTCAAAATTTAAAATCAGACTGATCTAAGCTTTTAAATTAAAAAAAATTAATTCACAAAATGTTGAATTTTCG
>PJRA01000443.1:504711-529534 GCA_016987375.1 Brachionus koreanus | reverse complement strand
TTGCCAAAAGCTGAAGTTGTTAGGCTATTCACTGGTCTTGGATACAGAAAACATTCTGCTTATCGTTTGCTAGATATTATGGAAAAAAATAAAACTCTCAAGAGAAAAAATGGAAGTGATAGACTTGCTAAAATATAGAAACATCAAAAAGTATAAAAAACAAATTTACATGATAACCAAGAGAAGGCAGTTGAGCCAAAATGTTGTGGAATGCTTTTAAAATATAGCAGATATGAATTTTTAATTATTGATGAATCAAATTTTTCTCTTGGCAACACCACGCTACCAGTGAATGATATTTTTTATAGCAGTAATGTAAGCAAAACGCCATAGAGTGTAAAGAACCAGCATGTTAAAAAATTTGAAAAAAAAATTAATGGTCTGGTTGGCTATTTCACAATGGGGAATGAGAGAATTTTGCCATATTTTGTACCTAGTGGTTTAGCGGTCAATCAACATGTCTTGGAGAGTGTATTAAGAAACGGCTTGACCCAATGATTAAAAATATTTTTTATTAGATAAAAAATTATTTTATAGACAAGAAAATGAAAAAACCATATAAAATAAATCAGTACTTAATTTTTTGTTCTTTTATTCAACTTCTCATGAACACGCTCAGCATCAATTTGATTATTTTTTGAAACAGTTCTTTTGTTTGATTGAGTGGTTTGAACATCGTTGACACTTTTTTGGTCTACCACGACCACGCAAGGGTTCAGTTGTATCTACACCAGCAATAATTTTTAATTCAACGTAGTTTATTTCTTCTTCCTCTCGTTTTTATAAATTATTTCTGATGAATTGATTATATGTATTTTTGGTATTGATTTGACATTTGCTGGGGATTGGAAGAGAGCAGTGCGCTCAGCTATTCCGATAACGTATTTGCACATGAAATTTACTACTTCAGCAGCATCTATTCCAATCTTCTTCATTTAAATCAATCGAGTTGAACACTGTAACAAGTTTGCTGATTTGATAAATAAATGCCAAAAATGTTAGATTTTAACTCGGCCAGGAATAGAACATAGTAAATAAATTTTAAAAATGAGCCTTTTAATTTCTAAAAGATAATCAATAAAAAAAATTTTTTATTTTTTATTTTATTTTGTAAAATTTTAATAAAATTTCAAAATAATTTTTTTTAGTTAAAATCAATCAGAAAAGGATACCTGAAAAATGCACACCCCACATTTTTGACCAAAATGCACATCTGGGTGTATTTTAAAAAAAAGCATTCTGGTTGAATTCAGTTATATGTCAAAAAATTCGTCTTTTTCTGCTCTTTTAATTGAGTAATAATTTCTTAATTTTTTATTTTTTTAAAAGCTTAAATTTTCAAAAAAACACATTTAAAATTTAAACACCTGGGTGTTTATTTAAAAGTAAGCTTGAACACCCACCAAATTATTTTAAATTTGAATTAATCACCAAAAAATACTAAGGGTCGCCCCTATAGTTAAGGTTAAATTAGTTTCATTCTTTAAATAAAGCTAATAAATATACCTGAAATCTTTGGAGATTGAACACCCCCTGTTTTATTATGAAATGTTTAAAAAAAACATATTTCCGAGAAATCCTTTTAAATAAAAAAATAAATTTCGAATTTTTTTTTAAAGCAAACTTGATTTTTTACAAAAATTAATATATTTTACAAATTTTTTTGATTTTTATATGAATAAATAAAATTTAGTCCTGTTTTTTATGCTTATAAAAATCTTTAGATTAAAAATTAATTGATTAAATTAAAACGATAAATTAAATTCTTCCTATTGTTTCAAATAAAGCGTTCAATTTAAGACTGTTATGCCTATTTTTTATCTTTTTTATTTGCACAATCAGATATGGCACAAATATTTTAAGCACATTCATTTTTAAATCAACCAAAAAATATTGGAGTAAATTTTCAAAAAAAAAATTTACAAAACCAAATATTTGAATGAAATTTCAAGCTTAATTTTTGTCAAAAAAGCAAAAGAAAAGGGAATTTTTTTTTTAATTTTTAGGCTTAATAAATAAAGTAAACCACAAATGAGGTATTAATCAAATTTGAAAGGAATATTTATTTAATTGTTATGCGAATTTTATCAACTGACACCCAACGATAAGTATGATTTATAATTGTTCGGTATCTTAGAAATTAGACATTTCTAAATGGTGAAAAATACATTTATTACTCAACTCAAATCTTGACTAATTTATAAGCCCATATTCTCGACACAAGTCCAGAGGTATAAATAGAAATTTTATTTTAATAAAAAGAATTAATTTTATTCATAAGATTCAATTACTTAAATTAAAGCTTTTAAACAAAAAAATATTTTATTATTATAACTCTTACTTTTTATTATATTTTACTTTTTTTTTAATTATTTTTTTTTTACATTTTAATTTTATTTAATCCGAAGGAGCATTAGCTCGGTACAGGAAACAAATAAACAAATAAATAATAAATTTATACTTTAAGCGATAACAAGAATGCTAAACAATCAGAATCGCGGATGTGTACCGGTTCCGAAGACCGAGCTAGAAGAAATTCAAATTCAGACAATTATGGTTCAAAAAGAGATAAAAAATTAAATCTAGAAGCCTTTTTATTTTTGATAAATATAATATATGTAATACACTCAATGTATCACTTAATCATCAACATTTCAATTGATGCACAAAGATAAATAAGAATTAATATGATTGTCATGTATCCCAGTACCAGACGCTTCTAGATGCTGATATAAACATTATTTCACATCTTGTCTTAGTAATAAACCCATGTCTTTAACACGAATTTATGGGTTTAAAAGTATACTTGTGTTATTATTGATTAAATCCCTTGTTACATTTTAGTAGCAACGATAAATAAAAATGTCTACAATGAACTTTTTTCTGATACCGATATCAATGGAATAATGGGAAAGTTTGTCTGTACATGCGCTAGTCCACATAATAAAAACGCAGAGCAACTTACTGAAAACCGAATTTCACTACTTATAAGAAAATGAAGCATTAGCAAATTGCTCAGAGATAGAACAAGCTAATTGGTTGGAGAAAACAGTAGCTTTGAACGCACTTAAGAAACTATTAATTAGCCTCCTGACCCAAAGAATACTATTTAATTTAGAAAATAATTTGTTATTGATTAGAATAGTTTTTGAGGAAGAACTCAAATTGCGTTTTATTGGTGATAATTTTAAAATAAATCTTCTTATTTATGAATTTTTATTTTATTTTATTTATTTAAATAGTTTTAGGGAATACCCCAGGCCAGCGATTGAATAATAACATACAAAATAAAAAAGATAAATGACTTAGTGATAATAAAAATTGACTAGTTTTTAGTGAAAGGAAATAATTGCATATTTATCGTCGAATGTCCTGTAAAAAAGAACTAAATTTTCCAAAAAGTGTATAAAATTTTTGATTCGAATCAGGTGCAGTGGAGAAGTACTCTTTTAAGTCGCTGTTAAATTGCTGATGCTCAATTTGTTTATTGAGAAACCTGTATAAATAATAATTATTTATGAATTACTAGAAGATGAAATAGGATAAGACTCATCGTCTCATATAGCATAATTCATATTTATTTTACTTGATTGTCCTCGGTTTCAGTTAGCCAGTTTCATGTATTACGGTAATCTAAGGCTTTACTATTAATTTTTGGTTTTTAAGTCTTTGGAAAGGACGCGGCGCATGGTTGAAATTCTTGAGGAAAGCAACGAGTTTGGCATCAAGACCCTTGTTATGTTAGATAAGCAAGGTGAGCAGATCGAGAGATTTGAAAAGGATGCTAACCGATTAAATGGAGAAATTAAGGAAGCGGAAAAAAATTTAGAAAAACTCGAGCAGAGCTGTTGCTCGTGTTTTCTGCCGTGGAAAAAGGCAAAGAGTTTGAAAAAAGCTATCAAAAAAAATGAAAACTTAGACGAACAAACAAAGTTGAGTCAGAATGGACCTTGGAAAAATAATGGCGATTGTGACTCGACTGGAAAAGAGTTCAAACTTGTTATTAATGATTCTTTAGAAGACCAAATTAATGAAAATCTGGTCAAGATGTCAAACATTACTAGCAATTTAAGAAACATGGCCATTGACATGTCCAACGAATTAGACTCACAAAATGAACATTTTACCAAACTTGATGGTCAGGTATCGATATTTATTTAAATCTAATTTACACGGAATATTCAAGTTAATGTTTAAAATTTTTATGCTCGCAAAATTTTTATTTTTTAGAATTTTTTAATTAAAAATTAATGCATATACATTTATTCATGTGTAGCAAAGCATGATAAACCAAGTATTGTGGATATTTTAGCATTCAGAAATCTAAAGACATTAAAATATTAAGTCTACATGGAAAATATGTTTAGCAATGAATTTTTTTCTCAAAAAAATATTCAAAAATCGTCTTTTGCTAATGACTTTTGAGCATGAACATTTTAATTTGCCATTAATATAGCAGTTTATTACTATCACTAATATTACTAAATTAATTTATTAGTTATATTGGACAAAAATTGAAATGGATTCTGCAAATAAAAGAGCAAACAAGCTGCTTAAATAGTGGCATCATGAACTTGATGAGGAATGCAGCAAAGTTTAGTGAAATTTAGTACAAATTGAATATTTTGAACAAAAATATTTACTTTTAATTTATTTTAAAATTTACGTAAAAAACAATAAACTGTTTTTATTGAAATTTTGTCGTTAAATATTTTAATAAAATAAAAAGTTTATCTAAATATGTATCATTTGATTATAGCATGAAAATTTTTTTCAATAAAAATTGAAATTGAAGATGTAGAACACTTTTATTTTCAGAATTTAATTATTTTCAGAATCTTTTTGAATCAGTGAGTTTATAAACAAAGTAGACAGATTTTGGAGCATTACTTAAGAAGCCTTACAGCTGTTAAAGAGCATAGTTCATCAGGATGCTCTGATAAAAAGAATAATATTGAACATAACTAATTCAAATTAAATAATTTTTCCATGAACTACAACTATTTCTACTAGTACTATTTCTGTGAATAACTTTATATAAAATTTTAAAATTGAATCAAATGATTAAATGAATAATAAAAAAAAACAATAGAAACGTTTTGCCTAAGCTGATTTTATTTTTATTTATTAAAATAATAATTTAAGGGCCGTGACCCTTGGGAAGTTCAGAATGGTCTAAAACCTTCTTTTCAACCCGCATGCGATTATAAAAATGTTTAATACAGATTAAAATTTTTGTTCATATGCTGATGGTGATGCTAGATGATGTTTAGCTGCATTTATTGACTCGTTGGTTCTTAATTTTCTAAACAGACGCATCTCATAATGCCTTTGTTTCTAGCATTTTTTCTTTGTCTTCTTTAGTCAATTAATATTTTGTGCTTAAAAAATCAAATTTTGAACGTTCAAGATATTTCAATTTTCTGCTTCAAATTTACTAAAAAAAATTTTTATTCGTATTAAAAATATTAATTAATAATTAATAAAAAATAAAATCTATCACTTACAATATCAAGCAGTTTAAGATGCTTAGGATTCATTTTTCAATTCTAATGTTATTTACTTTAATTTAAGTAATTATTTTTAAACACTTTAAAATTTTATTATTAAGGATAATAGAAAAAATGAATAAGATGAATTAGAAATTTTAATCATTTTTTTTTAAATTTTAAAATTTTCTAAAAATATATGTCCCAAAATTTAGACTAATTGATTTTTTTTTCTCGTGTTAAAAGAAATACTAATTAAAACTTTGAAATACTTATTATTAAATATTTATAATTTCTTGTAAATTTTTTCAAATAATTAAAGTCTGAACAACACATAATAGCTGTGTTAGAAAAGAAATTTAGGTTATTAGACCCAACAATCTTAGCAATCATTCAACATAGTTAATTTTTTTTCAGAGCACAAGTGATATGCATTTATAGCGCGATTTAAAATCAATCTCTTTAAATTTATTCGATGAGATTTTTCTATTAAATACGAAATTAGTGAGAAAAATTTTCCCAAAATCAAATTGAATTTTTATCATTTAAAAGTTTATTCTAAAAATAATAACACGCTAGTTTATTATGTTCATGATGCAGTAGAAAAAAAATGATAAAACGCAAATTCTCAAATTAAAATAAACCATTTTGAAATGATCGCTTGATTCTAAATTTGACTTATTAAAATACTAAAATAAACACTACCTTTAATATTAATTTTAGATTTGTTAAGTAAATTCAATTTATCTTGAATTATTTTATTTTATTTTAATTTTAATTCACTTTGAAAGCAAACATTTAAGCGCGCATTTTTCTTTAATCAAAAACATAAAATCTAAGTATACACCTATTTTTTTTAATCAAAAACTCTACATTTTTTGTTCAAAACATAAAAAATGCAGCGATTTGAATTTAAAACAATATTTTTCCAACTGAATAGGAAATTTTCTTTATGCTCAACACTGAAGAGTTCAAAGTCGGACGAGAGTGGATATCGCTCAGTGCCTCATTACACCCAAAAGTCTTCTCTGTACATCAAACCGGCTGAAGAGTCCATATTTCCCAAAATAATTTCGCCTGAACTGAACATGGATCGCTTGTTTGATACCAGAAACATACTTAGGTCAATGCTCAATTTGAACTTGACAGCTAGACACATCCACCTCAATCTAGAACACTTGCAAAACGACTACTTTAAAATGCGCTCTTTGGAAGATCGAATTGAAAAATTGAAAAAACAAAAAGACCAAATATCAGAGCAAATAAACAATTTAGTCAAATCGAAAGGAGGCATCGGTTCGAAAAAAAAAACAATGCAGACTGATGATGCCAAAAAATTACTTAGATTAGCCAACGAAATAAAAATTAAAATCAACCATATTCTGGACGAGTTGATTCCTTTGCAAGAAATAGTTAACATTGCCTGTTTACGCCTTCCCAATACTCTTCACTACAGTGCTCTCTATTTGCACAAGTATCATTTAAACAGATATGTCGATAGCGAGATTTTCATAAACTACGAGTCCATGGACGAGCAAGCTCGGTCAGTTTTGTTCGAGTTCAATTCGCAAGCAATGGAAAAACTGAAACATGGAACGTATCTGCTGGATGGGGCGAACAATTGGCAGACTATTTTAAAAGACTCAGTAACTGTACAGGGAAAAAAAATAAGTGCCAAATATTCCAATAAAAATTTGGACAATTGGTCTTTCATTGAGCAAACAGCTATTGATTCAGTGTTGAATAATCGCTATTTATGTGGCACATATGCCAAGTTAGAGCAATGTCTAAGCGATTATTTTCTTGACAAAATTCAGCATTTGAATAAAGAAGAAAATTTTGAATACATTAAAAGCTCAAGCATGTTCAAATCGGCTCTAATTGAGGGTTGCGGTAAAAGCTTCAATGATTTTAGAAACAATTTTAATGTAGTTAGATTTGGCAATTCGGCATCTAGCATCGAATTGCTGCACTTGGCCGGATCAAGTTCAATCAGCGCATTGGTTTTGAATTTTGTTCGAACAAGCATTAAAAAAAAATACTTGCCTTGGACTGTTTTCACCAACGGAAGAACTTATTCGCCCAAGAAAGGTCAATTGAATACAATTGATTTTTTAACTTTAACAAGTGACAACAGTTCACTATTGTACAAATATGACAGCGTATCTAAATCAGCCGAAGGCTTGACTGACCAATTTTTAAAACTAACACTGGATAGTGGCAAAAAATACCTCCTTGATATTAAAAACGAATTGGACATGTTTTTAATCAAGTCCAACTGCGACACTCTCACCCACAACGGAAAAAGCATCGACCAAATTATTGTCTCATATTTGAAATTATTCATCTATGCTTACAGAGAGTTTGGCATTCCCATTCGATTTGTGTGCATTAATGCTTATGATCTGAATACGCGAGACTCGTTTAAAATTAAAGTAGAAGCCTATTTACCAAGTGAACAAAACTATGTAGCAGTAAGATCTAATTTTAGCTCTATTTTTATTTTATTTTAGGATTTTCTTGAAAATATTTAATTTTATTTCGAGCTAAATTTTATTTTTTAATTTTTTTTCTCATTAAGATAGGAGAAGTGTGCTTACTAAATGACTACATTAGTAGCCGTCTTCAAATCAGAGTAGATGAAGAAAGTTCGCCAACTATAAAGCATGTTAATATGGTTTATTGCAGACTGGTTGATTTGAGCGTGTTCACACAAATATTAGTCGAATCGAATTTAAAAGTCGGTTCGCACGAATCACTTAATGATGAGCTAATTAGCGAGTCGGGCAGTTTCAACACTGAGAAAAATCTTGTTTTTGAGCTACCAAGCTTTCTGACAAAGTATTATCTAGTTTGAACACGTTCGGACAATCAAAAACGTGATTTAATTCTAAATAAATATTCACATATATTTCTATTTGTTCATATATTTAGATAAAATGCTCAAATCTTGCATAAGCTCAATACTAATATCAAAATCAGTAAATAAAAATGCTGGTACTTTAATAATTAGATATTAAATTGATTTAGTTGAATTAAATATCAATTGTAGAATATTTCAGCGTCAAATATTTGTCTAATTTGTCGAAAAATTTGAAAAGTCCTGCATCTAAAAAACGTACATTTTTTTTACACTCAAAAGAAAATAAAGCAATTTGACTTTTTTTCTAAAAAGAATATGTGGATTATAGTCAAGGTCAATATAATGAGCAGCTTGATGTCAACGAATATTTTTACTTTCTGGATCAACACGGACAAGTGAGTCAATATTTAAAAATAATTTTTTCAGAATCGTTTTATTTAAAATGCATTCTTTTAATTTTTGAAAAAAAAATCTTACTTTTTTGATACAATAAAAATACTAAAATAAAGAACATTTGAGAAAATACTGCAACATACAGTCTATCCTCGATTTTCTCGGGTCTGTGTAAAATTAAAAAAAGTCGACAATAAAAATATTGTCAAAATAAAATTTAAATAGAATTAAGGTTGGTCAAATAAAAATATTTGGAGCATAAAATACTAATTTTAACATATTTTTTTTTTTAAAAATATGAAACAACAATATGAAAATATGAAGCATGTTCTTGAATAAATTTTTTTATCTTGAAACAACATGACTTCTGAGGCCCCAAATAGATCTTTGAGCTGAATAAACCCATAGCATCTTTTTTTAAAATGACATATGACATAACATAATGGGCATCATTTTTGTCAAAAACGCTGATATAAACAAAAATTGACAAAACCGGTGTGAACAAAATTGATGATAGACTCTAGTTTGTTGAGCCTTTTTATCTAAAATAAAGCTTAAAAATTCTTTTACTTTAGGAAATAAAATCTATAATCAATTTAAATCTTATTGATTTTTCATTTTTTGTCTTTTTCTAAAAGAAAAAATATTTTAAAACAAACTAGACACAATTTACTTTGTTGGACCTAGAAAATTTTTTTAAATGTTTTTTATTTTTTATTTTAGTAAAGTTTAATTTATCAAAAATGAACGAATTTTTGTTCGATTTGTGTTTGAATTTCACAATACCTAAGTTTTAAAATGTCAGTTTTGAAAAAAATAAAATTTACTTAGAATTTTTTGAATAGGACTAAAATGAGAATTATTTCTCTTATCTAAATTCGGAATTATTTAAAAGTTTTGTCTTTAAAATTTTTTAATGAAAATAAGTATCTTCAAAGGTGAAAAAGTAAACTGGATTTCACACGATCCAATTTTTACAAGTCTTGACTTTTAAGTGCATCTTGTCCATGCTTTAATATTGTTAACTTTGAGCGCATGATCTTAAAGTGTAATAATGCGTATAGTTCCGCATCAAACACTGAAAGCCTTAGTCCAATGCGTTATCAAGACTCGATTTTAAAGTAAAAAATAATAAATAATTTCTAAATTTTTTTATTTCTTAATCTTTGTTGCTGCACCAAATGCAAAATAAAAAAAAAAATACGACCGGTCGGTAACTAACTGTGACTGGTTATAGTACCATTTTAACTTTACTATTAATTTTAGTTAAATAATTTGGTATTATTTGTAAATCTTTAAATAAATTTTTAATTTGAGTAATTCGCTTCTAAAAGCCAAAGCTAAGGACTGAAAATTTATTAATTTAGAAATTTTCCTTACAATGTTTTATGGCTATAATCAGATTTGTTTTTACTTCATAAGTCAAGAATTTTGAATCAAGTTTTATTTTGAAATGATTTTTTTTTAATATGTCATTTTTTTGGAAAAAAATAAAATTTTTTTTCATAGTTATTTCTAGATGATACAAAGCATAAAACATTTGCTTCATGCTATAAAGGTAATTAAAATTAGTAAATAAAAAAAACAATCGAATATTAATTATTGCTGACATTAAGAACAAAAATTCTTGCAGTATTTTTTTGAAAATTTACGTGTAAATACCAAAGAACATTACAAAACCGAATTTCCATATGTATCACTCTCTGGCAGTGAACGAAACTATCTTAGATGCAACGATCTTCCATTTGTTATCACTTATTTGGATGAAAAGAATGACTTGCTTCATTTAAACCAGATAAATTCAGCTCACTGGTCATTTCATTTTGATCCAAAGCGACTTTGTCACAACCCACGCAATGAACGTTTGTATTATTTGTTCGAGAATAAAGAACTAATCTATTCGGAGCCAAAACTTCAGTGTGAACATGAAGTCCCGAAACGAATGACTCATTTGGACAAATTGCCTTGTCGTATTGCACTAGTAAAGCCACAATTGGCCATCTATATGATGAAAAAGACCAAAGTAGTCTTGGACAAAGAAAAAAAAATAGCTGAAGAACCATTATATACTTATTTATACAAAAATACAGAGTATGACCTTAAAAATATCAATTTATGTCCTACTGTACAGGAAATTTGGACAAAATTTAGTATGTATGGCAAAGAGCTACTTCCTAAAAATCCACATGAGAAATATTAGCTTTATTTTTTTTTAATTTGAATTCTAACAGTCTATTTAAAATAAATTTTTTTTTTAACTTGATTAAATTTGATTTAAATTGATGCCCGTAAGTTGGCCTCATTCAAATAATTAACTTAAAGTTATCCTAATTTTGTCAGCTCTAGCAAATTAAAATAACAAAACAACTGAAAATTTAATTTAAAAAAATTTTTTCTTTATAAATATCTAGTATGTTTAGAGTATTAGTAAATTCATGTCAACCAAAAAGATTTTTTATTAATTCTTTTGGTAAATAATTTGATATATTGAAGCTTTTTTTTTTTTGAAATTAAAAAATTTTTTTTGAAGCTGGTCTGATAAACAATCGAGCTTTTTCACAATTAACAAATGAATCTACACCAAACGAGATAGATTATGTTCAAGGTCAATTTACAGAAAATCATAAAATACGTGAATATTTTTACTATTTAGATCATCAAGGCCAAGTAGATAATTGAAAAAAATTAGGTCTTTTTTAAATAAATTATTTTTTTGTTCAAAGCTTTTTTTAGATGACACAAAAATAAAGAATTTTACATCGTGCTATAAAGGTAATTTGAAAAATATATATTTATATATTGGTAGTAGCTAATTTTATTTTTTCGTATTTAAATTTAATTTTAAATAAAAAAGATATATTTATTTTTATCAGCAAATTTTTAGAATTAATGGGATATTCATCAAATATAGAAACAAAGAATATTAATATTTTTTTTAATAATTTCAAATTTAAAAGTCTAATTTTAAAGTCTTCTAGTTGGATATGATTGAACAATTTTTATTTGGAAAATTTAAATACTTTGGTCGATTTCTTCATCGAGATGTTGAAGCTAATTGTTAACTGGAATACTTCAAGCTACTTGATCTGAATTTTGGCACTATCAAAATACAAAAACAAAAATTTAAAAAATTAAAATGACTTTTTTTCAAAAAATTTTCCTGCAAAATGTATCAGCTGATACAAGGTATGTATCACCCAAATTTATTTTGTTGCAGAGACTTTGTAAACTTTGAAACTATGTAATTGTTCTATGTATTAGTAATTGCAGAATTTTTGCAAAAAATTCTGAAATTTGAGTGATACATATCTTGTATCAGCTTTGAAAAATAGAGTCATTTTAATTTTTAATATTTGTCCAAAGGTTTGATTATTTTAATTGAATAAGGCTAAGGAAAGACAGGAAAGCCGGAGCATTTTACATCGCAAAATTAAAAAAGGTTAAAGATTTTGCACATTAATTTACATTAAGCATTTAATTTTTTGGGATATTTTGGAGATCAAATGAAAAGAATTGGAGTGATTTAATCAAATTTGCTAAGTTTATTTCAAAAATTCCAACCTCACATTAACCAGTCGAAGGAACATTTAGAGTTGGATCTTCAATCTTAAAACCATCAAGATAGTGTCTATAAGATGATTTACATTGAACCTTTTTTGTTGTAATTATTCTGAATTTTTCTTTGAAAGAATTACGATTTAGAAGAATGTATGGGAATATTAATCAAGGGTTTAAAGAATTCATTTAAAAGTTTCTATTCGGTTATAATTAACTAGCACCTATTTTTTTCTATTTAAAAGCACCAACGATGTTATTTTGAGATCTTTTTTATTATTTAAAAAATAAAAGGATTTTTAGAAAAAAAATTGACTTTATTGTAAAGAAAGATTTTAAAGTTATAAATTTAAAATTAATCACAAATTAAAAATTTATTCATTGACTTTTGATCTGCTTGACAATTATTAAATATTAAAGATTTTTCATATAATAACAAATATCACATGTAATTTTGCTTTAGTCACATGTTAAATTTGAATATTGTTAATACAAACTTGGATTTGACGTACGTTTGCTGTACGTTTGGTGGCTTTTAGACTCTGGTTTTACTTAAGCTTTTTTGTTCATAAGACTGGGCAAAGAACTGGATTTAAGTGGTGATTTATAGCTGTTTCTTAGACCAATTTTTTGATTCTAAAAAAAATATTATCTTCAATATTTTTGTTAAAAAATTAGCTACTACATTCATTTAAGACAAAAAAATTTGTTATGGCCTTAATTTTATTCTTGATCATTATATTTAAGAAAAAAATTTTTTGGAATTTTTTTTCCGCAAACTGAGAAAAAACAATTCCAGCCGCTATGCGGATAAATTTGCGTTCATTTCATATTGTGGTGTAGAAAGAAACTATTTGCGCTGCGATGATTTGCCCTTCGTGATCACTCTATTGGATGAGAAAAATGATTTGATTCAACTGAATCAAATAAATGCGTCAAACTGGTCATTTAAATTTCATCCGTCTAATTTGTTCCATAACCAAGAAAATGGTCGTTTGTACTATTTGTTCGAAGATCAAGAACTGGTAAGACCAAACATTTCATGCGAGCACCATCCAAGCCGCACAACTCATTTAAACAATATACCATGTCGAGTAGCCTTGATCAAATCAGACATTAGCATTCGGCTAATGGACAAAATAATTGAGAAAAGCGAAAAAAATTTCAAATTTAATTACAAATCGGCCATGTATGATTTGAATAATGATCCCGATAGTAAAATTAGTCAGCTAGTGAAGAAATTTAGTAATTTTAAATAATCAATTAAGCCTAAAGTGTACACTTTAAATTGACTTAATTATTAGTACTATGATAATTATTTTGATTAAAATTTGTAATTAATTATTATTTAAATAAATATTGGTAAAAATTTAAACATTAAATTTTTGTCATGGCTATAACTTAATCATATGACTTTTAAACAATTCAAAGGATAATGGTTTGTTGAATCAAATTTGTTATTTAAAGCTTTATAACCATGTTCTATATATCAAACGATAGCTAAGACGATTTTGAACAAAACTATATATAAAGAGTTTTTCTATCCATTACTGTTATTGAGTTATTGAGCTTATAAGACAACATACCCAAAACCTCTCTTTTTGATTTTTTATTTATTTTGAAAGTTTTAATGATTTATTTTGGCTAAATAAATTTTGATCTTGTACAAAATTCTCTCCTCTAAAAGATGAAAAAAAAAAGTATTCATTTATCCCTTATTGCTTTAGAGTAATTTTAAATTTACTAAAAACACCAAAAAATGAGTATTTCTTTAAAATTTTCGAATGGCTATCGATTTTGAGGATCGGACTAAAATTTACTTATTCCTTATCAAAAAATATATAACATATCAAAAATCTAGCTTTTTATTTCTGGCTCTTCTTCTTGCGTAAAATTGGTTAATTTGTTAAGAGCAAATGTTACATAGAATAATGATTCAGTGGGGGTTTTGAGAGGAAGTTTTAGAATGTATCTTAAAGCAGTATTTTTATTATTTTGAGACTATTCATGCATTTAGCATTTATTTCTTTTATTTGTTTATCAAAGCAAAGATTTTCATCAAAGTCAGAAATTTATTTGTTTTAGAATAGGAAATAGATTAGTTAAATAACTGAAGCCTAAAGATATTATTAAATCTTTTATTTTTAGAGAAAATTGTAAGACTTCATTTATTTTGACAAATTTTCTGTCTTTTTAAATATAAAGAAAGTAATCAAGTCATCAGCAAAAAGGAGTGAGAGTAATTTTTTGTGAATGATTTTCGAGTAAAATTTTTTTAAATAAACTTTTAATCAAACAAAATTAACTTAACATTTTGTTAAGTTAATTTTAACTTTTGCAATTTTAATCTTCTAAAACCATGTGTTGAATATTTTGAAATAATTTGAAATTAAGAAAAAAATTAAAAAAAAAAAACAAATATAGAAAAATTAAAGTAATGGGCCGTCAACGAAATAGAAGGAACAAGAACACCGAACAAGGTGAGTCCGGCAATAAAAAAGGCTCCTACGAAACCATCGTAAAACAAAATTCCATGTTTGAATCCTACTATAAACAGCTTAATTTGATGCCTGAATCTGAATTCGATCAATTCATTGACACTTTAAAACAGCCACTGCCACTCACTTTTCGCATAACTGCATTCAAAAGCTATGCTTCGGAAACACTTCGGATAATTAAAGAAAAACACTTTAAATACTTGGACGAAGTAACAACTGAAAACAAAGAAGAAGTTTTAGAGGCAGCAGCTAAAAAAGGCGCTTCTCTTATTCTTAATCAGCTTGGCCAAGAGAGTCAATCTCAAATTTACAAATGTTTAGAATGGTATCCAAACGAGCTTGCTTGGCAGGTCAATTTGTCTCGACAAGATGTTCGCAAAAACAAACATTTTGCCGAATTCAAACAATTTCTGATAAATCAGACAGACAATGGAAATCTAAGTCGCCAAGAAGCAGTCAGCATGATACCTCCATTGTTGTTGGATGTAAAACCTGATCACAAAGTATTGGACATGTGTGCTGCACCAGGCTCTAAAACAGCTCAATTGATCGAATTTGTGCACCAAGACAAAACCAATACAGTGCCCAACGGGCTTGTTGTTGCAAATGATTTAGAAAACAGCCGATGCTATTTACTAATGCATCAACTTAAAAGACTAGAGAGTCCAAATTTTATGATTATAAATCATGATTCCAGTTCATTGCCAAATTTTAGAATCGATTTGGATGAAAATGCAAATAAAAGTGTCATGTATGACAGAATACTAGCAGACGTACCTTGCTCTGGTGATGGAACATTCCGCAAAAATGTCGATATTTGGACTAAATGGAACTTTGCCCATGCTTGCAATTTACATGGTATACAGTTTCGAATTGCCAAACGAGCTGTCGAGCTACTAAAACCCGGTGGTCTAATGGTCTATAGCACATGCTCTCTAAATCCAGTTGAAAACGAATCTGTTGTCCATAATTTGCTTGAGTTGTTTAAAGGTGAAATTGAAATAGTCGATGCACGCGATAAACTACCAGCTCTGAAGACTGTTAATGGTTTGTTAAAATGGAATATTATGGGAAAGAAAGGAGAAATTTTCGAAAATTTTAGACAAATTGAAGAACACAAACAATACTCTCATTTATTAAGACCGCACATGTTTCCGCCCGAGGAGTCAGTGGCAAAGGAACTACACTTGGATAGATGTATTCGAGTTCTACCGCATCATCAAGACACTGGCGGTTTTTTTATTACTTTAATAAGAAAATTGCCTATTGTTAAACAAGTCGACTTGGACCAAGAGTTTTTGTCTACAGGAAACGATACTCAGGAAAGTAATCCACCTGACGCCGACACTAGTCGAACAATGAAAGCTCCACCGGCTAAAAAACTTAAACATGTCTATGAAGAAAATCCGTTTCAATTTATGGATTCATCAAGTCAATTTTTACAAGAAGACTGGCCTAAAGTCAAGTAAAATATATTTTTTTTGTGTCAAGTTAGCTTTCACAAATGTATTGATGTAAAATAATATTCTAGTTTAATTAAAAATTTAATTTTTCTATATTTAACATAGATTACTATTGATTAGAGATATAGTGATGGATCTTAACTTAACTAATTTAGTGTTTAGTCAACTAAATTTTAGTTAACCAAGATTTAATTTTTTTTAAATGACTTTGAATATCAAAATTCTTTTTTTCATTAGAGTAAAAATTATAAAACAAGTGTCCGTACAAGTTATTGTCTAGCAAACAAGCAGTCCACTGGGAGAGTCAACTAAATCTTGAAAAAAGTTCATTGGAGACTTGAACCAATGAAACTTTTACCAATGAACTTTTTTCAAGATTTAGTTGACTTTCCCAGTGGACTGCTAGTTTACTAGACAATAACTGAAAAGCAACTCGTAGCGATCTTTGATATTGTCGATTTTTGCGAGCTTGTAGCAATCCTTTGTTGTGGTTGAATTTGGCAGTCTATATGCTATTTTGACTGCTTTTCGTTGTTGTTTTTCAAGCGACATCATGCTTGTTTCTGATGCACTGTATTTGATGAATGGTATGTACTCAATTATTGGTCTAATGAGTGCCTTGTAGGTTGTTAAAAGGAGTTTTGGTGAAGCTCCCCAGTTCTTGCCCCTTATAGATCGCATCATGTTGATCCTGCGATCAGTCCTGGTATTCATCTCTTGAATGTGGTTGTAGAAAGTCAAGTTCCTGTCGAACTTGAGTCCAAGATTTAGTTATTATATTAATACAATTTATATGCATCTGGAATTAGTATGATTATGTTAATCAGTTTTCTATTTTGATAGTAAAATCTCTATTTTATATTGAGCTTTAATTAATGATTCTTTTAATAATTTTGTTTAATATTTGCTCCAGTACAAAGAATATGCTTTTTGTACATATTTTTATAACTATTTTTTAGTTAACTAAAATTTTAACTCCCGTCACCACCAATATATCAAAATATGATAGAATTAATTTTTTCTTCAACATTCTGGTATTTCGATGGTCGTTTTTCTTAATTTAATTCTATGAAATGAAGTTTTTTTCTTATTTTACATAGAAGATAATTTTCTGCTTAGGATCGTTCATTTAACAAGCTTAGACTGTTTTTTTTTCAAATGAGCATTTGGTAAATTTTTGTCAATAAATTTACTGTTATAAAGATAATTGTCAAAGATCACATTAATCTTATTAATTTAATTCAATTGACGCCAATTCTGGCTTTTTAAAAGTTGATATTATTAGAGACATAAAAAAATGAGAAAATAAGAAAAAAATAAAATTTAAATAAATTTGAACATGCAACTACGAAAACTAGAAAAAAGCTAGTTGAATTTACAAAATCCTACTTGAAGAAATAGACACTTGAAAAAGACAGAAAAAATTTAATTTTATTTTAATTTTTTCTTTATTTTTACATCGTCTACAAGGCGTTCATTGAATAATAATAATAAAAATATATATAGCACATTTGATGACAAACACTGTTGTTTACATTTATTATTTTTGTGAATTACTTTACCTTTTTATTTTTAATTGAATTAAATGATTAAATGAATAAGAAGAAAAAAAAGGGTACGAACGGTTTTGTCTGGACTGATAGTTCAGGTACTTGTACTGATGCTTTGATTCTTAATTTTCTTAGCACATGCCATTCAGAATCCTATTTGTTTCTTACATTTCTTTTTCTTTTTAAAATGCCTTTATTAGTTGTTTAAGAAGTTGTTTTCTACAACATTCATTCCTGTTAATCATTTCAAAACATAATTTAAAGAAAATATTTTATTTAACAATTAAAGGCTTGATATAGCGTATTGTCTTGTTTGATATTACAGTCTCATAATTGAAAACACGATTCTGGCGCAGGCAACATGTTCTAACATGGGTGGAAGAGTATTTATTGACTTGCCAAAGTCGTGTTTTCAATAATGAGACTGTAATATCAAACAAGACAATACGGTATTTATGGTCATCAAAAGATTTTCAATTTAATCAATTCTTTATTTCATTACTTTATATTAGCTCTCTTCGATTTCACTTTTAGTTTCAGTTCAACTATTGTCAATGCAACTAAACCAATTGATTTAGAAATTTTGATTTTTTTTTAAATTTTCGATCAATATGCCATCTCAAAATAACAAAAAAAGATAAAAAAAAAAATTTTTTTTACAAAATTTTTATTCATATTTTATTTCCAACTTAGGTTTTTTATCAAATTAATTATTTTGAAATATTTTGTTTAAAATTTTAAAGGGAATTTTTTGGAATACGTGATGACTTTCCTCTAAATCAATTGCTTACTCGTAACAAAAAAGGTGAGAATATTAAAAATGTGTATTTTGTATCTAAAGAAATACGTCAAATGACGGAAAGTAATGGTGATAGAATCAAATTCATTAACATGGGTGTGCCGATATTCTCACGTGCTGAAATCAAAGGTCAGAATGCTTGCGAGCTGAGAGTTCTTCAAGAGGGCATTGATATAGTAATTGATTATTTTACAAAACGATTGGTTCGACTAAAACAAAGATCAGATTTGGTTAAAATACTAAGCGAATCTATGCCAGCATTGGCCGAGTTGTCCGATGATGTGCAAGAACAAATTAAAGTTCAGTGTAATGGCTTGTATGGAAGCTTTGTTTTGACTACCAAGCCGGAAAAGCCTAGTGCTAGCTTGGCCGATGAATTAAATATTTCATTCATTGCTTGGCTTGGCAAGGCAACAATTCGCCCATTGATTAATGTGCCGACAAGGAATTTTTTCTTGACAATTTTAAGTGTTGACAAAGCCATTATTGATGAGATGACTAGGAAAATTAAAGAAGAGGATAGAATGAATTCAGAAAAAAGTTTGAAAACAAACGCTCAATATCAGGAAAAATTGAGACAATTGGAAGCAAATAAAAATGAAGATCAAGATTTAGTCACTAATGACCAACAAGAACAAAAAATTGATGAGCCGATGAATGAATAGTTCTTCTGTTTTGGTTTTATTGTTTTGATTTAATAAATTTTTTGATTAAAATTTTAATTTAGTAAGAATTAGTTTAAATTGTTTCTTTTTGGCAGTTTAAAAAAAAAATTTAGAATAGAAGTTAATGAATCAAAATAATGCATTGAATGCGAGATATTGGGAAATTTTGATAGTTTAAATTTATGAAGGTGTAATGAAGACTTAAAGCAAATGGAGATAAAAACTTGAACTTGGTTAAATAAACCTAAAGGTTTAACAAGACTATTTCATTATTTTGAAATTATGACTTAAAGATTCAGTTATAATTAAAGAAGAAATTAAATTTTTATTTTTTAAACTTCATATCTATCTAAAAGTATAAGAAATACAATATTTTTTTAAACATTAATCATTTAGTTTAACTTTTAAAATGGAAAAAATTTAAATGGGCTCAAAAATTATTTAATTGTTAGATGTATAATTACTACTTTGGACTCAGCAATTAATTATTTTTGGCCTCTAAAATTTCCAAATTAGGGCTACGAAATGACTTAAGCGATAACAATTTTTATCTTAATTTTTATTTATTTTTAAATGAAATAAATAATTTTTTTTTATAAATCTATTAAAAAAATTAAATTTTGAATAAAGTAAAATATTAGAGAAATTTATAAACAAAGCACAATGAAATTTTTGAGTAAAATTAAGAAGATAAAATGAAATAACTATATAGCAGATTTATTCGGTCTTCGTCTTATTTTTTCCAATATGATTCATTAGCATTAGTGTTGAAGCACCTTGTTTTTTTAAATATTGTATAAAATTGAAATTGAATTATATTTTCTTCATGATCATCAATTTTTTATTTGATAGCTTACAACAAATGGTTGGTTTTTGTCTTTTGGAACATTTTTGTTTGGCACCACTCATTTAATTGTGCGAAATTTATTTTATTCGAACCTTTCTTTTGATTGTAGGTAATTGAATAACTGTTTATCAGTAGGAACGTTGATTTCTTTATTTGATTTAGTCAATACGGCCAATCTTGCTAGTATAACTTTTGAAGTTATTAGTGGATTTTGAGTATTTTTCGTCGTCCAAAATAGTAAGACGACCCGTTTTCTTATTGTCTTTTGTCGGCCCTCCATTTTGAATACGGTTGATTGCATTACATATGGTACTTCGAGCAATTCTTTGCTTTGTAAAGTGCGCGAAAAGGCCAGATTTTTTCATTTGTGAAATCATAATTTTTGACTGCTTTTCGAAAATTCTCTCGTTCAGTCACAGACAGTGGCAATTTAAAAAAAAAAAATTTCAATATTATAACTAATGGTTAGTAGTTTAAATACATATATATATTAGATTATCTGATCATTTTCCTAATCGGGAAAGTAAGCTTAACTTTTGTCCATTTACTTATACCTCACCCGTTACAACGGTACTCTTCTTTTGTTACAGCTTCTGTTTCGTATGGCCTCTTATATGACCATATTGTATTTTCTTTCAATCATTCACTAACTTGGTTTGCATTCTCGAAAGTATCTGCAATTATCCAATTTTTTTTTTTTGATTACCGGAAGACTTTCTAGGTTATCTGCTTCAGATTCATATTTTTGGATTGGTCTTAAATTTAAGGGATTGGCATTGTTTATCAGGGATTAGCACCATTCTGGTGAAGAATATGTGTTCTGGCCAGACCTAACGAACTCACATTTTCTAAATTATGTCAACGCATTTAACATTTCGAATTCTTCATAAAAATTAAGAAATTTTCAAAAAAAGAATTTTGAAAAAAATTTTAAAAAAATTGAATTTTATTTTGCATATTAAAAGTGAAAAAAAAATTAATAATAAAACGAAGATGTAAATTTGACATTAATTAGTTTTCTCTTCAACGAATATTTCTGAAAAAAACATTTTTTTTTTGTTTGTAAATAAATAATTTAAATTTTAAACAACTAATTCAATAGACTTTAATTTAAAACTAAAATAATTCTCAAAGTCAAAGCGATTTAAATTTTAATTATTTAAAATGAGATTAAAGCATTCTGTTCAACTAAGATTTTTGAAAGAAACAAAAATTTAATTATTTTCGATTAAGCTCAGAGCCGCTTTGAAAGTGGTTGTGAAATAAGCTAGTTCGTCTAAATAGGTAACAGAGAACGATTTGTGGCACTTGAATTTGTCGAGTAGACCCGAATCTTTTGTCTCTAGAATAAAATTAAATTTATCTATAAAATAAACAATTGATTTAAAACACTTAATATCTGATAATAACAAAATAAAGGCCAACAAAGGTATCAAAATTTCGCTTGTGAGAACAAAATTATTTTTAGCATGTCTCATGCTGAGCATGGTCATTTCATTAGCCAACAAATCTACACTTGAGCGTAAACATTGCTGTCTCTCAAACGGGTTGTTCAAATAGGCTATTTTTTTTATTTCTTTGAGCACAGATTTAAAATTTATTTCAAAAAATTCTTTATCAATTTGAAAAAAATCCATGCATAAAAACATCCATTTTTGGCTTCTGTCGAACTCTTCTAGACATAGCTTTGTTCTCAGAATGCGAAATTTGTTTTGCAGTTCGTTGTCGCGCTCACAGTTCAGTCGTGTGATGCACGGCCAAAGCTTACTAAATAGACATCCAATAATGCATACTTCACACGATACTAAAATAACCAGATCTATTTGCTGACAATTCTGCATATTTGCTTTAAATCTTTGCTCCAATTCAACTGATTTAAAAAATAAATATAAATATTTTTCATATATTTTCTTTATACTAATTACACACTCTTCCAAATGACTATCGAGAATTATATAAGTTTTTTTAAATAGATCTATTTCTTCCAAATAATCGTCACCAATGCATTTTCTTATTATTCTGTTCATGCCTGTATATGGTGAATATTCGTTTAGAAGACAAACAGCATTGTGCATAAAATCGATGCATTGAGCAAATGTGCTAACATCGCTAATAGATGCGACCTGAAGAATGCCTTTGTCTAAACTGGCAAGCTTGGAATGACGGCGAAAATTTTCAACCTCATTTTCCAATTTAAAATTAATTTCTTTATTTACAATTAAAATTTTATATGTATCATTTTGATCATTGTAGCCTTCCTGAATGCTCAAGGGTTTCAAATATTGACAAACTTTGAGTCCATTTAAAAAAATTATTATACTCGGTGGATCCATGTCATTAATTGTTAAGTAGAAGCTTGGGGTGATTGTCAACGGATCCGAAAGGGGAATGAAATGATTTTTTAGATAGGGTGATGGTAGAAAAAGATGCCGTTCAATTAGTTCATTGTGATTTGTTTGCTCCCGAGACTCAGCTAGCACTTCTAATGGACATACAATCAAGCCTTTGTTTTCTTGTATAAGCTGAAATTTTGACTGAAATTTAGATTCCAATAGACTAAAGAAAAAGCATCTGTCATAATTATAAACATCATATTCGTTGTCGATCAAGTCCATTAGAGAATTTTTTTGTTTATATTTTTTTTTTATAGTATTTTATTTAAATTAAAAATTCTAATTTATTATAAAAAATTTAAATAATCATGTGATAAATAAATTTGTTTTTACTCACATTTTTTCAAACATCTCATGGAAAATTATACTTTGAATTCTTTGTTCTTAAATAAGAAATTCATTTTTTATCAGTGTCAATCTTGAAAATTTTTTTTATTAATTAGTTTTAGATAAATTTATAGTTTTTTTTTCTAAATGTCTCTAATATGCAATCCGAGATACATTATAAATTCAATTGTATGGATACTTGTTAATATTCAAAAAGCCAAATAAATTATTTTAAAATTTAAAAGTAAATGTCTTATGTCGTCATGCCGTAAAAGCGGGTCTTTGATAGAAAAATAAATGCACAAGAGTTTTTTAATTTAGAAAGTGTATTATTCAATAGATTATAGCTTTGATTTAAAATGAAAAATAACTAATAAATAGTAATAAGGAACATTAGCAGCTAATTTTGTTAATATCGGTCAATAGATTATTATTTATGGAAAGCACAATAGCATGATCGTGGAGTTTAGGTTGATGAATTAGGCAGACTTTAGTAACACATTAAGATTAAGTGGGATAAGATTTAAAGAGTGAACCACATACGTTATCTAGGGTTTGAGTTGCCGTATGACCTAAGTGACAAAAAACACTTAACACTAGAAGCACAAATTGAAAAAATTTTTAAAAACCTCGTGTGAAATTGTTCGCTAGGTCAAAAGGAAGAATAACTTCTTTTCTTTCAAAATCTTTATTTCGGCTTTTTAAAAACCTTCTTTCCATTTAGCGTCCCCCAATATATATATATATATATACTCTTGTCACGCCGCCTGACTGTCATATGCTGGTAGTGTGACCGAGCACATGCAGAATAAATTAGTACAAAGTAAAATAAATAGATGTCATAAATAACTTGACTCTCACATAAACAATAAATATATAAATAAGCATCTGTGGTGGACACCACTCCAATTGGCAAAAACTAACTGATTTTGCAGGCCAATTAGACATTTAGTTCAATTAACAAACAAGAACACAAATTTGCAAATAAACAACAATCAACAATAAGAAAAATTACCTAACAATCAAATTAAGCAACCAAAAAAACAAAAACAATGAGCAAAACTCATCAACAAATAATAAAGAATCAAGCAATAACGGGTTGAAAAAGGCCGAGCCTTAAAACAATCCGAAGATTGGATAATGAGCGGTGAGCATATGATTGTGCAAATCAGTCCATACCATCACAAAACTATATAATCAGTCAGTCAGTGGACACCACTACCTCGTACGTTTGAATAGATTTTTCAAATAAAAATATCGTTTTTTTGAATTAAGTAGATTTAAAAATTTTCTTTAAAAAATGATGTTAATTTATAAAATTATTAAAGTTTTTTTTATACAATATTTTTGAATTAAAAAACATGGAAAAATGCTTGGTGCTTCTAGTGTCAAACAGAAGGAAATACCTAGTGATTAATGCAGAATCAACGCTTAAGACACTTGACATAACCAAAGCATTCGTATACCAAGGCTCATCTTTACAAGACATACGTTAAACCGTTTCTGACATACGGGATCCAAAAAAAATGATAATATTCTTGCTGCAACAGATTTTATCTCAGAAAAGAGACCAAACTTAACTTCAAGTTTAGTTAGGAGTACACTTGGGCAAATTTGCGCAGAGGCAAGAAGAAGTTTAAAATTATCTTCAAATGGTGAATAAACTACAATTATAGTCTCTTTTATCTAATAATAAATCTCACTTTTCCTTTTTGTTTTTTTTTTAATGATGTTTACATTATGATTACACTTGGCTAATTTTGTTAAATTTTTATATAAATGTATATTTCATTTCTAATTTTAAAAATATGTTACAACTAAACTTATTTTATTTTTATTATATACATTAATTAACTTAATATTGCATTTTTTGCAATTATACTTAAATATTTGAAATCATAGTTTTTGTAACGGGTGGCCAAAAATGGTTGTCCTAATTTTCATTTAGAAAAAAAATGATGAACCAAATATGATTTAAAAG
>PJRA01000443.1:489624-499822 GCA_016987375.1 Brachionus koreanus | reverse complement strand
TCAAATCAGTCTTGAAGTCTTGAGCTATTTCACGAACCAAACGTTGAAATGGCAGCTTTCTTATCAGTAACTCAGTGCTTTTTTGGTATTTACGAATCTCACGAAGAGCAACTGTGCCTGGACGATATCTGTGTGGCTTTTTAACTCCGCCAGTAGCTGGTGCACTCTTTCTAGCAGCTTTGGTTGCCAATTGTTTACGTGGAGCTTTTCCACCAGTTGATTTACGAGCTGTTTGCTTAGTACGAGCCATTTTGATTGTTTCAGTTTCTCTCCAGTTGATTTTATTTTAACAAAAATTGTTTTTTGATATTTTTGCCTCAAAAATATCACTTCAATTTATAGTAATTATTTTAGATATTACAATTAAAGTCAAGGTCAAAAATATAATAAAATTTTGAACTTTTCTGAACTCTATAAAAAATATTACTTTTTTAACGTATTTATTATGATATGAATTTTATAATATTTATTAATCAAAAATGAACTTTGAACTTTAAATCTATAATTTTAATTTTTCTGAGGTATTAGTTCATCATCTTCATTCTACTCATCTTTAAAGATTTTTGACGGGAAAAATAATTTCATATTAAAAAATGAAATAAAAACCGGAATTCCTTCTCTTCTTCCATTGCTCAGGTTTCTAAAAAATCACACTCTTTTAAATATGTAGGTTGTACGAAGCCTTGCCTGGGAACAACCTTGAGAGTTAATCTCAAAAATTAGTCTACTGCTCAACAAAATATTTTTAATAATGATTAAGCTGCTGTTTAATTGAAATAAATCTAATTATTTATTAGTACATTGAACTCAGGCCACAGGCGGTTCAGAATGACTAATAGCTTATTTTCAGCATGCGTTCTACATATCATAAATTAAAATAGCATTTTAAAGCTGTAAAAAACTTTAATAATTTCAAATAATAGTGAAACGAAATCGCTGAATCATTTTTTAAAAAATAATAATTTATTAAATAAATAATTAACTTGTTAACATAAAATTCTATTCATATATTGAAACTTATTTTGGCATTTTTATTAAAACTTATTTAAAAGGAAGGCCATTTTATCCATTAATTCAAAAAAAAGGATATACAATTTTCTATTAGTCAAAGTTATTCAACATTCATATGAAAATGATGTAATTACAATTTTTTTTTTTTAATCGAACAAAAAAATTTTGCTTTATTAGAAAAATTTAAATGGCCTTGAAAAAGGCCGGGGGTTATGTATAGTGAATATTATTTAAATATATTTCTAATCATCTGATTTTGAACCCTTTGATGGCACAGCATCGTCGGTTTTCTTCGGCAACAAAATAGATTGAATATTTGGCAACACACCACCTTGAGCTATTGTTACACCAGCAAGTAGTTTGTTCAACTCTTCATCGTTTCTTATGGCCAATTGTAAATGACGAGGTATAATTCTCGTCTTTTTGTTATCACGAGCTGCATTACCAGCCAATTCAAGAATTTCTGCACTTAAATATTCCAATACAGCAGCTAAATAAACTGGAGCACCAGCACCAACTCTTTCTGCATAATGGCCTTTTCTTAGCAATCGATGAATACGACCAACTGGAAATTGAAGACCAGCTCTAGAAGACCTTGTTTTGCCTTTGGCTCTTACTTTACCTCCTTTGCCGCGGCCAGACATTATTTTTCTCGAATATATTTAATTTGTTATTACTTGGAAATTATTTTCAATTTTAGAATGATTTAAATTCTGCACAACTTTTCTCTTTATGTATTAGAAATCTTTTGAAAAAAAAATAAAAATGTTTCCCGGTCAAGCAAAAAGGTGGAGTAAATAATTGCACATAATCTAATATTTTATAAAGAAAAATTATATTATACAAATATGATAATTAGTTATTTCCAAAATGGTCTATTTAATAAAAAATCAGTTTTTTTCTAATTTTTAGATTTAAAAAAAAAGATTAATTTCATAGCTAACAAAAATGCCACCAAAAACGCCAAGCAAAGGAGCAAAAAAAGCCGTCAAACCAGTCAAAGGTGCCAAAGGAGAGGGAAAAAGAAAGAAAAAAAGAAAGGAAACATACTCTGTCTACATTTACAAAGTATTAAAACAAGTTCATCCTGACACAGGCATTTCAAGCAAAGCAATGAGTATCATGAATTCATTTGTAAATGACATTTTTGAGAGAATAGCATCTGAAGCGTCCAAATTGTCCACTCACAATGGAAAATCGACAATATCAAGTCGTGAAATTCAAACATCTGTCAGATTGTTATTGCCTGGTGAACTTGCCAAACATGCTGTTAGTGAAGGTACTAAAGCAGTTACCAAATATACAAGTTCTAAATAGATTTAATCAACTTTTCATTTATATTAATACCCCCAGCCTTTTTAAAGGCTACTTTTATTTTTTAAGATGAAGCAAAAATATCTGTCAGTTCAAAGTAAAATTGTAGTTGTATTTCATTTCTTTTGTTCCATCTAGTACACCAAAATTTTAATGAATAAAATGATATTAACGGCTGAATTAATAAACTTTTTTTTTTACTTCATATCGAGTTTTTATTTTATTTTAAACCATTTTTGATCCTTTCATAATTGTTTTATCAAATATTTAATTCTGCAAGAAAATACTCAGACTGATCTAAGCTTTAAAATAAAAAAAAATTATTTCAAAAAGTCAAATTTTCGATAAGCTGTTTTGTACCATTTACAACAAAACCTCAATTAATCAATTGCTATTAAAACCTTCAACGTTCGTAAAGACAAAAAAAAGCTTATTAAATTAAAAAATATTTAAAATTTTTAAGTATCAATTTTAACTTTAATCAACTAAAAATATAGTAATGAGTCAAATAGTTGGACAATTGAATTTTTTTCTATTTAAAATTTTAATTTATTTTATTCTCTAAAAAATAAAAAAGCTCTAATTTTAAAAAATTTTATTTAAATAAATTAAAGATTTCAAAACGATGTTTCAGGTCTTGATTTTAAATAAGCAGCTACTTTTTCATTTGATTCAACTGTTTTTCTAATGGCCTTAATCTTGGGAAATTTGTCCAAAATATCAGCTTTTAAAGTTAAAATAATCGAAGTGACATCAAAAAGATGCAAATCGGACCATTTTAGCGAATTACCAACTGAAAAGCCTTCATTTCCATATAAGCCTAAAATTGTTTCGATTCTTTCCAAATGAACTAGAGCATCTTCGCTCAAAAATTTAGCAATTACCTCATCTTTTTTTTCAGTAGCTTTAAACACTTTCAAATAATATGAATTTTGCAAGTCGCTAATTGTGTCAACGACGACATCTGTTCTGGCTTGCTCAAGCTCATTGCTTCCAGCCATGTTAAATCTTCTAGCCAGCATTCTAGCAAAAGCAATGCTTTGCGGCATTTTTTCACCATCTACAGTTAAATAGGGAAGCTGACCAAGTGGAGCCTCTAATAAAAAAAATATAATTTTTAAATTTTTTTTTTCAAAAAACTTACCAGCTTTTACTGTACCCGGCCAATCGCTTACTCTTTCATCCTCGAAGGCAACACCCGCAGCTGAAAAAATTAGACGTGTCAACTCTGCACGGCCACGTCCATTAAAATATGTTAATTTATAAGGCATCTTATTTACTAAGCTTAGAATTTTGAATAAAGAAAAAAAATCTTTCTTCTTTTTATATCTAAAAAATTTAAAAAATTTTCTACTAAATAATGATGATGATGAAGATGATAGTGCAATTTTAATTTCTCGATTTTTCTATTTAAAAAAATATTTAAAAAAAAATAATTAAATAATTTAGTAAAAAATTGAAAAATAACAGTGTAGGCCCGGTTAGCTCAGTCGGTAGAGCGTGAGACTTTTAATCTCAAGGCCAAGGGTTCGAGCCCCTTATCGGGCGAATTTTTTTTTGATAAAAAATCATCTTCTTTCTAATACAATTAATAAATAAAATTTTATCAAATTTAAAGGTTATGTAATTTTAGAATATTTTTTTTAAAAAAAAAAAAAGCTTAACAAATATGTGATATTTGAGAAGCTATAAAAATAATTATTGTAATAAAATATCTTTAATTTTAAAGCAAATTTCACTCCCTCCGAAAAATCATAATTTTACATTTTGTCTCGAAAAAATGAAGAATTTGAAAAAAAAAAAATATTTGAAAAATTTTTAATTCAAGCTAAAGAATAATAAAATTTATTTCCAATAATGTCCAAATATAAATTGACATACTTTGATGGACGTGGCCGAGCTGAATTGACTCGATTGATATTTGTAGCTGCCAATGTTCAATTTGAAGATGAAATATTTCCATTTGCCGAATGGCCAGGCAAATATAGAGCTGGTTTGTTTTAATTTTATTTAGATTAAATTTAAACTAAACTTTTTTGAAGAAACACCTCTTGGTCAAGTTCCATATTTAACGCTTGATGGTGAAAAAATTCCTCAAAGTATTGCTTACTCTAGAATGCTAGCTAAGAGATTCAATATTGCAGGAGGCGATGAAATAGAACAAATGAGAACTGATGTAGTTGTTGACACAGTAACTGATTTACAAAACACTCATTATTTAAGAGAGTTTGATGAAACTAGTCAAGATCATGATGCATTAATGAAAAAGTTTGTAAGTGAAGAAGTTCCAATGCATTTGGAAAGAATTGAAAAAATTGTAAACTTATATGGAAATGAAGGCTTTTCTGTAGGCAACTCAATGAAATGGTCTGATTTACATGTTTATGATATTGCTTCATCAATGCTTAAATTTGATGCAAATATTTTGGACAAATTTCCCAAAATTAAAGCCATTTGTAGAACAGTTGAGTCAAATGAAAAAATTGCAGCTTATCTTAAGAAAAGACCAAAAACAGAGTTCTAATATGTTTCATTATTCAGCATTAATAGCATTAATATTTAATAATTTGAATAGATTTATTTAGTTTTATAGTATTATTTCTTATATTTTAGCTAGAATCAATAAAAAATATTAAAAATTTAATTTTTTAAACTTGGCCCCTAATTTGTAATTTATTTATCCATCCAAGTTCATTAATTTTCAATGAAATTCAGATTGAATCATTTCAAGAGCCAAATTTCGATTCGAATATTTTACTCATGTGATCATTTCTTCACTAATATTGCTCGATGACAAAAGAAAAGTCTTTTTGAAATATGAAATATGATATATGATATCTGTGAGAATTAAGCCTTGCATCAAAAAAAGAAAAAAAATTCCACACAGCCCTGAATTCCAATAAAAACAATTTCCTTGCTTTGTTCATACAATCTTCTACAAATAAAGGATCTTTTTATTATGCTTCTCTGATGGCATCTTTAATCGATTTTTTCTGTTATCTACATCAATGTTCATTTCGTCACTGAACAGTATTTGTGGCTAAAGCTTTTTGGGCATGATAATATATTTTTCTCTTACTATTTAAAAATCAAATATGTGAAAATTTTAGCTAAAAAATTAAGTATGAAAGGAATAGTTTTGCCGCGCTAATTATATGTGTTTTTTTTGGCATGTTAATTTTATATTGATTTAATTACTGAATAAAGCACCAATTTTACTTAAGGTTTATTATTATTCAATGCATCAAAAAATTTCTTTATAAAAATAAAAATTAATATGTACTATAAAATTTCAAAAGCAATATAATTAAAAATTAATTAGTTATTTTATTTTGAATTATATTCCAATCATGAGACTTTTTTCCTACGTGGCTAAGGCTTTGAACCCATATGGTATCATAGTATTTTTCAGGTATTGTTGTTGATTTTTAAAATTGTGAAAATGGTAGTCTTTCTCGGACAAAAAGTATGAACATCTGGTATCGATATATTGGTTGCTTCTAAAAATATCAAAACAAACAATTTTTTTCTCCAAAATATTAAAAACACTAGGAGTTTTCAGAATTATTTTGAAAAATTATATGAAATAATATTCAAGTAAAATTAGTGCATTATTAAAAAATTTTAGTGGAAAAGTTTAAAAGTTTCATTTTTTAAAAAAATGATCAAATTTTACAAAAATTACAAAATATTCATGATAAATAAAAAAATTAGACGAAAATAATCAATAGCTTTTCATCTTCATTTCCTAGTATTTCGTTCAATTCACTGATGACCGATTTCTAATTAATATTTTTTCCGTTTTGCATCGATTTCTTTAAAAGATAACCGACAAGATTTTTTTGAAAATTTATTGATCATCAGGCTTTTCACAAAATGTAGCTTTCTTTTTAGTAGCATCATTTCAGTTGTTTCCAATTCTAGGACATACATTTGGTTGTATTGGCTTTCTTTTAGAGACCCATAATTCTTTTGATTATGGTTCCTTCAGTTGTTTTTAGCTTGCTTTGGTTTATTTGATTAATTTTTAGTGCTTCACATCCGTAAGATAAGAAAGGTCGACATTATGTTTTGTAAAGCTGGAGCTTAATTTTGGTTTTGAGAATTCTCCTATTTATTCCAAGAGCTCCGATTGCGTTTAGGCTTTCTATTGTATTCTATTGTATTTCTTATTCGTTGTTTTATGTGATCATCATTTGTATTTTTCGAATTGATTAAAAATCAAAGATACTTGATTTTGTCATGAGTCTGGATCATTTTTGTGTTCATCATAAGTGATACTTTATTTTTCTTGTTTTTTTTTGCCAAATACTATAAGTTGAGTTTTATCAGGATTAAACTTGATTTCATAATAATATTACATGATGAGATAAGTTTTATTAACCAAAAATTTACAGGACTGCACCATAGTAAATCAGCTAGATCAATCTACTGAACCTATCCTTACTTGATGATTGAGTTGATTATGAATTAGTTGAAAAGTTTGATTCATCCCATTCCATTTTATTAAAGCTGTTTAATTTAATAAAAGTTAAAATAAATTAAAAGCTGTTTAATTTTTATGTTTTGATATTTTTCAAACAAAATTAATACTTGATAAATAAATTTTATTTTATAATTCTTTTATAATTTTATAATTTTAATTTGTTTTTAATTTAAAATTATTCTAATTTTTTTCTGTCTCTTGTATCTAAATAAAATTTTAAATTTTCATTTTCTTCTACTTGACTTTTGTGCTTTTTGAGCTTGGGATAATTTTCCAAAATAGCCGAATTCAGCTTTATCATATTGGTTACAAGATCATGAATGAACAAATCGGCAACAGTTAACTAAAATGCAATTAATTAAATACTTGAGAAATAAATTAAAAGCATACTTGGTCTCCAACAGCATAATTGTTTTGTCCAAAATTTTCGATCAGAGTTTCTATATTTTTCAAATAGCGCAATGCTAATATATCTATAAAATGCTGGATTATTTCTTCTTTTTCATCAGTTGGATTAAGCATTTCTGGAACAATATAAATTGAAAAGCAATCCGTAAATTCTTTACACAAATCTAGAACCAAATCAACCCTCACTTGATCATAAGTATCACGACCTGCTAAATTCATTTCTTTTGCCAAATATCTGGCTATGGCCATCGATTGAACAAGAATCGGATTGTCATCCACTTCCAAATACGGAAGTTGTTCCAAAGGAGCATCTTTAAATAGACTATTTTATTTTTATGCTTAAGACAATCAATTAATAATTAACTTTTTTTTTCATTTTTCCAATCTTTGAATTTTATTCTTTGATCAGTAAAAGGAGTGTTTGATACAGCAAAAATTAGCCTTAACAATTCAGCTCTACCAGTAAAATCAAAATAATTTAGTTTGTAATTTTTGCTTGAAATAGCTAATGATGATTTTTTTAATTCGTTATTTGGAGGACTTGGGCTTTGTTCATTTTTATTTTCATTATCATCATGTTCTTCTGAAACATCTATTTCTATTTTTGTTTCAGGTTCAATTACTTTATTTGTTTTTGACGAACCACATCCCATGATTTAAAAAGGCTAATTTTTTTCTAGCTAATGCTGAGTTATTTAATTTATTTTTCTTAAATTTGTCAAGACAAGATTAGATAGACAAGTTTTAAGTATCTAGGTAACCAAATTACTTTTATCAGCAATCAGTTTGATATTTTATTTTAAGTGATAAAGAAAAATAGATTCAAATTTTAAGTGGAACAAAATCGAAAAATTTTATTAAACATAATAATTTATTTTAGCACTGTAAAGACCGGTGGCAATTTGAAACCTTTTTTTATCATCACATTTCCAAAAAACCAATTTTTTTTTAAATATATAATCACAATAACAAATTCAGAAAGCTTAAGGTAGAGATCAATTATTCTTTATAAGATATATGAGAATAAAGAAAGTTTAAAATTATAACCGGTCCTTTGAGTGTTAATTATAAAAATTGAACGAGAATATTGTCAAAGATCAAACAGTCAAGTCAGAAGACTTGAGTTGAATTTTTTGTTGGCAATTATAATTGTATTTAATTAATAAATTTTTATTAATTTTTAATTTTAAATAAAAACCTATTTTTTTAAAAAAAAATTTGCCAAAGTTTTCGTTTACATTTACTTTAAAAGTCATTGAGTCAATAAATAAAATATGGAAGTATGTTCATCTAAATCCTAAGCCAAAGATAAAAAACACATAGTCATCATATTTGTTCAAAAATTATTAAAAATTTTCGAATGAAAATGTAAAATGGCAAAGTACAATTTTTGATCAAATTTCATTTTTCAAAAGAGATCACAACAATGAAAGCAATATAGAAATTAAAAGGACAACTAAAAAACAATGCTATACAGAAATAGAAGTCACTTTCGAAGAAGATTTTATTAGAGTTAACAATTCATTTAAAAGTGAGATCTTGAGAAGACATAAAAAAGAAATGTTGTCATTTGATCGTGATTATTTTACACAAGAAAAAATGAACATTTGTTTTAAACAAATTTCAAATAAGTGAATACTTAACATTCAGATATACTAATGTCTAATTTAGACAAAATAGAAATGTTGAACAAAGTGATGGGTTTCAGTGACGATGAAAATAGCGTTAGACCATTAGAGGATAAATATTCAAAAGGATTTTATGAAGAGTATTTTGGTACACTAAAAACAAGAGTGATTAATATCTAGGAATATTTCAACAAATATTTTAGATATTTTGTTTATTCAACAATATCTTGTGTTTTGGTAGGCTTTTGTCTATTCATCCTGATTTGTTTTTTACTGAACCGAAATACCTTTTTTTTCATAAAATTTCTCATTTGATTCAAAAATAAAGATTTATTATAAAAATCAAGTTTGCAACTATTTTTTCTAAATTTTAACTAAATTAATAAAAAATAATATAAAAATAATTTATTGCCTAACATTCCAAGGCATTTCTTTTTTTTTCTTCCTGGTCTTGGTTTACAACCAATTACCGAATATAAATACTTTTCTGGAAATTGAATTAATTTTTTTGACAACAACACCACAATAATATGTTGACACATGTACTCTTTGAGGTAATCTTTACATGGACAAGACGAAAACTTCCAATTTTCTTCATCCAATTTCACCAAACGAACCGAATCGTTATACAGAAAGAATGTATTGAGGTCTAAATTAGAAACAAACTCACATTCATCAATACAATCAACATCACATTCTAAATTATCCAAATATTGCTCAAAATCAACCAACTTGTCTAATGTTAACAAATATATATCACATGTTTTATTATATTTTAGAAAAGTTATTTTCTGTACATATGCAAGTGCATCGAACCAGTAAGCATCTTTAATCATCGGTTCATCTTCCCACTTTTTAATAGTAACTTGGTCTGTTGACCATCGATTAAGAATAATTTTTGCTCGTTAAAGAAAATGAGAAAAGGGTATTCTATCCCTAAAAGTATGAGTTTTTTTTATCGATTGATTTGTACCTTTTAATGCATTATTTGTGCTTGGATATCCTGGATACCTTCAAATCAACCAAAATTCTTTTTGATACTATTTGTTTAGTTATTTTTGTAAAATAATGTTTGATTTATAATTTTAATACTGCTAAGAAAAATTATGATGAATAATACAAGTTATGCAAAATTAGCATTTTTTTTTCAAGTAATTTTAGTTATAGAAAGATTCAGTAATTTTAGTTAAAAAATAATAAATCGCCATAATTAAAAATAAAAAAAAGTAAATCTGTGGGTACAAATAGCTTTATCCTTAATGGCTTTAAGATACCACAGACTAAAAATATAGAATACTTGGGTCTCCCGATAGGTGATAGTAACTTTATCTGGAATTTTGTTGAAGAAAAG
>PJRA01000443.1:467887-488324 GCA_016987375.1 Brachionus koreanus | reverse complement strand
TCAGTTTGTCCATGGGACTTAAACTTTAAATAAATAAATAAATAATTAATCAAGTAGAACCAATTAAAATTCATTTTACCTTATTTGACAATCTGTAGTTGCGTCTTTATTCTTTTTAGAAATCTGGTCACGTACTAGAATATTTAAGCAACTCAACTTTAAGTATTATTTTTATGCATTATCTTTTATCTTATTTAATAAAGTAATAGTAATAAATAGTCTTTCTGTTAATTCCCAAATACATTACAAATGTGCAAATATATTTTATCGCAGATTTTTGAATTTTTGTAACATTTCACAGCTTTATTTTAGACTTTTGTAAAAGGATTGAAATTTAATTAAGAATACACAAATAAACTTTTGAGTGTTTGAATTTCTAAGAATGTTTGATCATTTTTGAAAAATGAGATTTGATCAAAAATTTTACTTTGCCATGAAAACACAGGAAAATATATTTAAATAATGTATTTACATTTTGGATTGCTGAGTCTATAAGACGACTAAAAATTATATTTTGCATGTGGTGTAAAAATATAGATAAAGCAAAAGTAAAACTACCTTGTTTGATTGAAAGAATATTTTTAATTAAAAATATGAATATGCTTTATTAATTATTTTTATTTGAAAATTTTTTTGTATGCAAAATTTCTAAAAAAAAAAATAAATTTTATTAAAGAGTTTTCATTACAAAACTAGTTCTAAAATTATTTTTTTTCTAATTTTCATTTGTTTCATTTTGTTGAGTTTCTTTTGGATCAGCAGCTGCTTCGTTAACTGAGTTATCTTGATTGTCATTTTCTTCCTCATTTGTATTTGATTCTTGATTGGGTTCAGTTAAACTAACTTGGCTTTTTTTGATTGAAACTTGCGAATTCGCATTGACAACAGGCTCGATACTTCGTTCTTGCGGTGCTTGACTCGGTTCAGCGACATTCTCTGCTTTTGAAGAATTACAACCCATTTTAATAAAAAATTATTTAAATTATTTTAAATACTTTTTTGAAATTCTTATGTAAAGTTTATTTATACATTAACAAGTTTAGATAAGATAGACCTCATATTTCAATTACTTTTTACCACCTAAGCAACCAGGTTTATTGTAGTAATTACTATTAGGCTTATAAACATAGCAACAGATAAGACTTATTTTTCCATAATAAAATATTTGCATGAATGATTAATAAAGCTTCGTGAAAAAAATAATCATGTGATAAGAAAAGATAAGCTGCATGATATTATAAAATAAAAACTAATTTAAATTTAAAGATGAAGTTATAATTAAAATGTCTAGTTATAAATTAAAGAATTTTAATTTAAGAGGACGTGGTGAAATAATTAGACTTATTTTTGCTGTATCTGGTAAGCAATACAGCGATGATAGAATAGATTTTGAACAGTGGTGGGCACAAAAAAATCGAGCACCATTAGGACAATTGCCGTATTTAAAAATTGGCTCAGTTGAACTGCCACAATCAATGGCAATTGCTCGTTTTGTAGCTCGTGAAACCGGTCTGAGCGGAAAAGATAGCTTAGAGCAAACCCAAGTAGATGCTGTTGTGGAAACAATAATGGAACCTGTAAATTATTTTTATAGCTTTGTGTTTAGCATAGAAGATCCTGATGAGAAGGTTTCAAACAAAGACTAAATTAAAAATTCCAGAAATTTATTTTAACTTTTTATTTAGGACGAAGCATTTAGAGATTTTCTTGAAAAACAAGGAAAAAATGGAGCCAAAAATGTGGAGAAATTGATCGAAATATACGGCTCTAATGGTTATTCAGTAGGAGACTCTTTAACATGGGCTGATCTAGCAATCTTTGATACTGTCTATTCACTATTAATCAAGCATCCAAAGTTTTCGCAATCATTTCCAGTTTTGAATAGAGTTTACGAGAATGTAAAAGCCAATCCAAGTGTAGCCAATTGTGTCAAAAATCGTCCATAAACCCCATTTTGATTATTATTAGATTCTATTAATAAAATTATTTTTAGAACATTTTCGATTTTATCCTTGAAAAACTATTCTTATTCAAATTTAGAAAGGAATTTTTGTTATTTTTGCCACATATTTTCAAAATTAGTATAAATAACCGCTTTAAAAATTAGTCAAGTTTTAAAGAGAAAAGAAAAATAATTAAACCATGACTAGCACTCAAAATAAGTATGTACTAAATTATTTCAACAAACATGGTAAAGTCGAACTAACTCGTTTGATATTTCACTGTGCCCGAGTAAAATATGAAGATAATTTTATTGAAAATTACACCGATTCAGACACTAGTTTGGGCTTCATGCCCTATTTGCAAGTAAACGAGGACAAAATACCGCTGATATCTGTTATTTGTCGATATCTATCTAAAGAGTTCAATTTAGCCGGTGACAATCATATCGATCAAGTATTTTTTTAATAGTTCGAATATTTTCTCTTTTTTAAATTATTTTCAAGGCCAAAGCTGATGCTATTGCTCAAACAGTCATGCTTTTGATAGATACCTATTATAGAAATGTGTTCAATGTTGAAGATATTGACACAAAAAAGATAAATTTAAAGGACTACTTGAACAATGATGTTGAAAGCGCTGCAGACACAATAGAAAATTTAATCAAATTGTACTCAAATAATGGCGATTGGTGTGTTGCTAACAAGTGCTCTTATGCTGATTTGTTTGTCTATGAAATGGCCAAGCATTACTTTCCGTCAGATCCTCAATTTACTGAAAGATTTCCTCATATTTACAAAATTAAGAATCATGTCGAACAAAAGTCTGCTGTATCTGAATATGTCAAGACTAAATCTTATCAGCAATCCAAGGTAGAAAGAGAATTTTAAACTCTAATTTTTTAAAACAAGTTTCAATAAAATATTTATATTTTTGAACGTTTTTATTTCCATTATAATAACACAGTATCAAAAAAAAAAAAAAAAAAATTTTTTGACAATATCTCTAAATTCGGATAATTTCTTATTTCAATTTAATTTAAAAAAAAATTCACACACTAAGAATTGTTAACAACGGTATATGCTAAACTAATAAAAAAAGTCGAAAAAACCAAACCAATCCAGCCTTTGAGTGTAAATCATCTTTTATGAAACATGTGTAAAAATTTTATTTATTATTTAATTTAAAAATTAAGATGAACTAAAAATATTATTTTCTAATGAACCAAAATTGTATCCAGTCAGTAGTTCAGTAGTCTAAAACTGTCACATTCAAAGCATCACTCAATCCGACATATTCACTGTAAGCGATTGAGGTACAATTTTTTTGTATATTAAGTTAAAATACGAGTGCTACACACATAAATATACAAATAAAGAAAAAATACATATATGTTGTAAAATTTTTCTGACAAAAATGTACTTTTTTCTCTACGGACATTTATGTTCAGTTCTTCTCATAAGTTTAAGACACATGTTCTTTTTTACGACTAATTTAATATGAATAAAAAAATTAGACAAATAAAAAAAATTTGACTTAATTATAATATTTTATTTACAAAATTAGACCTTTGGCTATTAATTAAAAAAATAAAGTAGAAAAAAATATTATCTATAACAGGAAATATTTACAATTAAACTTTGCGGCGTAAAAAAACTTTCTTCTTAAAATGTCCAATAAATATAAGACAGTCTAAAACTTAATACTTAAAACAACCCCCACCGGCTTTTAGACATGCTTTAATCCTATTTGGCATCGACTCGACTAATTTTGCGCACAATTCAACCCCTACTTCGTTCCAATATTTATTTACTAAGCGTTCTAACTCGGCTAGATTAGGTATAGTATGATTAGACAGTTTTTGATCAATTATGGCCCAAATATTCTCTATTGGATTCAAGTCCGGACTTCTAGCTGGCCATAAGATGACAGAGATTGAATTTTCACTAAACCATTTAGTGATTGAACCGGCCTTATGACATGGCGCGTTGTCTTGCTGGTAATACCAATCATCATGGTCTTTGATCAGTAAATCTCTCGAGGGAATTAGTCGGTTTTCAAGAACATCGAGATAAGAATATTGATTCATTCTGTTACTGTACATTTTATTTAGTCCAATACCACTCGCAGAAAAGCACCCCCATATTCCTACTGAGCCACCACCAGCTTGAACTCTAGGTTGAATGAATCGAGTTGAGTACTTTTCTGAGTTTAGCCGTCTTACTTTGACTTTGGTTTTTCTATTAATCAATTGAAAGTTAGACTCGTCACTGAAAATTACTTTTGACCACTCATCATAAGACCAGTTCACAAATTTTTTGCACCATCTCACTCTAGCTCGCCTATCTCGATCAGAAAGAAGAGGCTTCTTAGTAGCATCATAAGAGTTTAAGCCAAACTCCAAAAGCCTTCGTGATATTGTTGAAGTACTCCTGATTTTCGAGCCGTATGATAACAGTTTAGCTTTCAAATTTCTAAGTGACAGTTTTGGATCAGCTCTCGCCATTTTATACAGGACTCTATCGTCTCGCAAAGACGAAATCCGTTGCCGACCAGAACGATGCCGGTTTTTTATCGTTCCAAACTTGACGTAATTTGTTAGTGTTGTTCGAACACATGTTCGAGAAACTTTACATAGGCGAGCTATTGTAGAGAAATTGTGCTTTTGCTTATAATAACTGACAATCAGCCACTTGGTTTCGTCAGTGATTGATTTTTTCCCATTTTGTAAATTTTTATTTCTAACACGCTTGTTGAATCAAATGAATAATTTTTTTTTTAAAAACATATTTACAGACTTCAAAAATAGCTTAGTAATTATTAAAAACATAAAAAGGACTGTTGAAAATGATTTAAAACAGAAGCTTAAAGTCGAAAAAGTCAATGTCTTATATTTATTGGACAATTTTTTTTTGTTTTTTTTGTTAGTTTAGCTTCTCTCGCAAATTTGAAAAATAAAAAAATAGATGAATGAATGCAATTCTAATATTTTTTTTTAACTTTAATTTAATTAATTTGATTAAAAAAAATTAGCTGGATAAAAATATTCATTTGTCTTTTATAAGACTAATAATCATCAAAATAAGCTAAAAAAATGAATGTCTTAAACTTTTGAGTAGAACTGTAAATGGTACAAGAGAAGAATACTACAAACTGTATAATTGTACTAAACACTTAAATGTACTATCTTTAAGACGGGTTTTTCTTACATTATTTTTTTTCTGATTCAAACTAAATTATTATGTAATAAAATAAAAAAAAATAAAAACAATTTATATTTAATTTTTTATTGAAAAAATGTAAAAATTAAAAATGGTCGATTTCATTTGAAATTTCAGCACCTGAATTGCTTCTTTTTTTTTTGCTTCAATTTGAATTTGGATTCTTTCGAGCATACTTAAAATGATCTTGTACAATCTCTTCGGAGGATATGTCACCACGTCTATTTGAATGAAAATTTCGCTTAAGCTTCAGACGTAATTGATTCTAAATTTTATTTATTTATTATTTCAATGAACGCCTTTAAGACGATGTTAAAAAAAAAAGCAAAATAAAGTAAAGAAGTTTAGAGAAATTTGAGACAAGTTTTTGAAACAGATTCTAAATTTTATGAAAAAAAGTTGCTTCCTTTAAGTTTCGACTAGGCTTTGTCGTTGATAAAATCGAATGCTAGTATATCTATATTGATTCTGAAGGTATAGGTGGCTTGTTTCCGATTGACCAAATTATTAAATTTTTTTAAATCAATTGTGGAAATTGTTTTAGAATAAATTTTCTGATTTATATTCAAATTGATGCGATATAAAAAATTCATTATATTTTAAGTATTCTGGTAAATTTCTGTGAATTGAGAAGATATTGAATTTAAAAAAAAACAAAAGCACGGGGCATTTGCGGAAATTTCATGGAAACAGTGATAGTGACCAGGAACAGATAATACTAGTTGATCTACTTTTTATGTTGTATAATTTCAAATTCAAAATATTTTTGAATGACTTTTTTATCTGATTTATTCACAAGTCTGTTTATAGCTTTTGTTTAGTACCAAATCTCGCTAAAATATAGCTAATGGATCAAAAAAAATAAATATTTTTTATATAGTTAAGATTATGATTAAAAAAGTTTTTTTTTCAAAAAATGTTTTTCCAGCCAAAAAATATAAAAAGCGATGATAAAAAATATAAAAAGCAAATAACTTGATTTGAAAATGTTTTTTTCAAAAAAAAGTCTTTTGACTTGACTTGTCTTGACTTTTAAAAGATTTAAAATGACTTTTAATTTGAGTTTTCCACAAGATAAAATAACGAGAAAAAAAAATTCTTTAATTTTATCGAATAATTTAATCTTATTAATTTTGACATTAAATTTTTAATTTTCAACTTAAATAAAAATGTAATTAATACTGTTTATTTTTTGAAAAAAAAATTTTAAGTCAAGTCTCTTACTTGACTTCCAATAGACTTTAGAAAGACTGAAAATTTTGCATTTTTTTTATTTAGTAATATAAAAAAGCTATAGTAAACAAATAGCTATAGATTAGTTTGATTCTTCTCTTGTACCATTTACGGCTTTTGGAGCCAAAAAATTCACGACACCCTTTTTCAAATTAGTCTTAGTTACTAAAATACCGCCTTCTAAGAAAATAAGCCATTAAGCCAAAAAGATTGATAATCAGAAGAAGAAAGATCTTGGCTATACGCTGAATGAGAAAGATGATTCGATCCCTTGGAGCTATTCTTTATTTGTCATTGTTCTTCAAGCTGTATGAGGTTTAGCGTTATCTTGAAGAAGCAAGCTTTGCTATCGGTTGGTCAAAGAAGTACATTTTTTTTTGAAATGAAGCATTAATTTATTTTAATTGTTCAGAATAAAGTTTTGCATTTATAGCACGGCTGTCTGAAACCAGCTAGCTTTAAGTGTATTAGCTCTTGGAAATTCTACCAAACACACAACATCAACTATTTATCATAACTACCTTTTTTTTAAGACTGGCTGAGCTGGTTGAAAGTAATCAAAGAATTAATTTCTGTTATCATAATTTCGAAAATAGATCCATTTCTTATCACAAGTAATGATACGACTGAAAAACCGTTTATCTAGAGGATTTTTATAAATTGTTTTCTACAAATTTCAATGCATCGTTGAATGGTTCTATTGTGTTATGTGACCAGTTGGTCACATATTAAATAAGCTTAAATTTGAAGCATAGTTAAAATTTCAAAATTCACTTAATCATGATTAAAAACAAAAATTATAAATAGTAAAATTTTTCTAAAATTTTAGTCAAAAATGATATTGATAAGATTGAATTTAAAAACAGGCACTTGAAATACCAAAATGCAACGAGGAAACTGTTGAGGAAGTAAAAAAAACCGTAAGCAACAAACGAAGTCCTGTTAAGTGTCCTGAATGTGGTAATTATTTTGATCGTAAAAGGTTAAAAATACATATATCCAAAAAACATTAAGCTTATTACATTTAACTTTTATAATAGTCAAATTTAAAAAAATTATCATTTATAATAGTCTTTTTTTTTTGGTCACTTATTTTTTATTTATTTATCTGTCAAAACATGAAGAAAAAATCGGCAACTTCTGTTAGCTTTTTTTTTATAAATTTAAAAATTTAAATATAAATATTTCTATTAACTTCAAAAATTTTTATTTTTTGCACAAAATTCTTTATATTTTTGAATAAATAAAAAAAAGAGAGTTTTTATGAAACAAAATATACTGGAAACAAACAAACTTTGAAGCAAAATAAAAATTTAAGAGAACAATTTTTACTTATTTAAAAAAAAGTTAAAATTCTTTCTTTTCTTTTCAAAAATTAACAATGGCCTAGTTTTTTCTCGCAATTTTGATTCAACATTTTTGTTTGATTCTAAAAATGTCAAATTTGTTTTGCTATTTTTTTGTTTAACTTGAACAAAATATTAAAAAGTTATGATAGAAATATTATATTGATTATTTTATTATTTGAAAAATTTTTCAAATTTGATTTCTTATCATACTCTCAAGATAGAAGATAAATGTGTTAAGATTAAAAAATTTAGCTTCTACAAGCAACGCTTTGTACAAAGCAGTTCTTTGATCAGTCATCAGCTTGTGAACGTCCAATTGTTCACTGCGCAAATATTGAAGCACATAATTGAACAACTCCGGGCTACGATCTATAAACAACAAATCTAAATAAAAGAAAAATTTAAAAACAACATTCAAAATTAAACGAATAAATTATAATAGATTAGGAATTTCGTATTTTTTTTGTGTCTAATTTGAAATATTTCATTGGCATACTATTCTTGTCTTTTCCGAATGGATGAGTCCCAGTGACCATTTTGGCAAATATGGATTCTTTAAATTTAGTCAACGTATTCAGCGATGTTGTATATATAATGCCGCCTACATTTATTTCCAAAGCATCCATTCTAAACAATTTTAACTAATTTATTTAGATTTTAAATAATGAAAAATTTGTTGTTATGAATACCCAATTAATACTAAGCCAAAGTTTAAGATGCCTCAACAACAACAAGGCTGTCATACTTTCAATTAGATATCAGAGTACAAATAAATTGCAGGACTTGAAAAAAAAGCTCAGCGAAGGACCTGATTTCAAAGATTTTCTCAGTCCTAGTGACAAATATGATGGTCTTGTTCTGAAGCGAACGAGCCGTGAGCGTCTCAGACTGCCGCCATGGCTTAAAACAGAAATTCCAATGGGAAAAAATTATGCAAAACTCAAAGAGACTATCAAAGGCCTGAAGCTGAATACAGTTTGCGAAGAAGCAAAATGTCCCAATATCGGAGAGTGTTGGGGTGGAGGTGAGAATCAAACAGCAACGGCAACTATTATGATCATGGGTGATCAATGCACCCGAGGCTGTCGCTTTTGTTCAGTGAAAACTAATAAGGCCCCGCCAGCACTTGATCCTATGGAGCCTGTGAACACGGCCAAAGCTATTTCGGACTGGAATCTTCATTATGTAGTTCTGACATCAGTTGATCGAGATGATCTGGCCGATCAAGGCTCTAATCATTTCGCTCAAACTGTCCAAGAAATCAAGAGGCTAAATCCTGAAATTTATGTTGAATGTTTAACGCCCGATTTTCGTGGTGATGAAAAATGTGTTCAAACTATTGCTCTTTCGGGCTTAAACGTGTTTGCGCATAATGTTGAAACTGTTGAGCGATTGCAGTGGTTAGTGCGAGATCCAAGAGCTAATTATAGACAATCGTTAGATGTGTTGGTCAATGCTAAAAAGTTCAATCCAAAATTAATAACCAAGACCTCGCTAATGCTTGGACTTGGTGAGACAGATGACGATGTGATGAAAACTATGGAAGATTTGAGACAAAATGGGGTTGATTGTCTCACTTTTGGTCAATATATGCAACCGACTAAGAGACATCTTAAAGTAAGTGAGTTTGTGACACCAGAAAAATTTCAGCATTGGAAAGAAGTAGGCGATAAAATGGGATTTCTTTATACGGCTAGTGGACCTTTGGTACGATCTTCATACAAAGCCGGCGAATTTTTCATTACTAACATTTTAAATCAGCGTAAATTTAACGAAAAATCCGACACAAATTAAATAAACTTGTTGATTATTTTATTTTATTAATAGTTAATAAAAAATTAATAATTTCCAAAAAAAAAAAGATTTTTTATCGTAATTTTATTTTTATTTAAATTTAGTTTATTAAATTTTTTTCTATTTAATCTTTGGGCTTTTATTCTTTCAGGGTTTTGTTTTTTAAAAGTAATAAAAAAAAAAATTAAAAAAAAATTTATTCAATTTTATTGCACAATTTAATTAAAGAAAAAAATAAGAATCAGTTCTTTATATTTATAACTAAAATTATTTAAAAGATATGAGAAAAAGATGAAAGTTGTGGTTCATCTCAACTTTGTCGGCTCGCTAGAAAATAATTTTGTTCCAGAACCGAATAAATTAGGCAAAAATGTTTTCTGAGTTTTTCAAGCACAGATTTTTGCTCTACCATCTTGTACATTTGTTCATTTAAAACATTGTCGAGCGGTCTGATCCCAAGCCACATCCTATAGCATGTCAAGGCGAAATTATTAATTTCCTCTCCATGTCCATAGTCACTATCCATGCTTAACATCTGTATAAAAGTACTGAAATGACGATAGATTCAAATATGTTGGCCTTTTACTTGATTGATAGGTGCTTGGCTTTCCATATTTTTTCATTAAAAAAAATTATTGAATAAAAATTAATAGCGCATAAATCGAAAAAAAATTAAGCATATAAAAATTTTTAACTCTTTACAAATAATTTCGATTGAATCTACAGCAGCTCTCTTTTTGGAAAAAATTTCTTTGTACGGCCATTAACACTAGAAGCACCAAGCATTTTTTCAGGTTTTTTTAATTCATAAATATTTTATAAAAAAACTAAAATAATTTTATAAAGTAATATCATTTTTTAAAGAAAATTTTAAAATCTACACAATTCAAAAAGGATATATTTATTTGAAAAATCCATTCAAAAGATATGAGGATTTAAGAGAACGTTACAATCTGATTTTTTGTGGAGGTAAAAAGTGCAATAAAAAGAGCAAAAGTTTTTAGTTTGAATTCTTACGTGTCAAAGAAGGTAAATCAAATGTATGCAATTTTGGTTTAAGATCAAAAAGATTTCAAATTTATTGTTTTTTTCGTTTTTTTAATTTTTAATTAATATAAAAATTTGTTTTTTTTGTTTTCTTTTTTTTAGAAGGTAAGAGGAAATATATCAAAAAAAATTTAGTTTAATTTGAAAAAAATATAGGACAAGGGATGTAACCAGAGTTGTTCAAAAGTCATAAAGTCCAAGTGAAGTCAGAGAGAGTGAAGCTGGGAGCAATTAGTTGGAGCAGAGCATTAAGCTTTTAAAAAAAATTGCAATTAAAATTGCAATTGATTAACATAATTAACAAATTTCGAGCTATTTTGTGGTAAAAAAATTCCATTTTCAATTCTTTAAAAGGTTATTAGATTTTTAAAAAATTGCTTCCAACTTCACTCTCCCGTGAAGTCAAGTCATTTGACTTATTTGAAAGACTTTTAAAAGACTTTAAGACGACTTTTTTTTTGAGTTTTCCTAAAGATAAAGCTTCAATAATGAGAAAAAAAATTCTTTAAATTTATCGAATAGTTTAATCTTTTAAAATTTTGACATTTAATTTTTAAAATTAAAATTTCAACTTAAATAAAAATGTCAATTATTACTGACTTTTTTTTTGAAAAAAAAAATTTCAAGTCAAGTCAAAGGATTTTTTTTACTTTTTCTCAAGTCTGGATGTAACCGATGGTATAAATATAATACCTCGCTTTTATGAATTCATAATTAATGAATCAATGAATCAATTTTAGAGCATTTACTTAGAACCAATTGAATATCCAAATCACAGCACCATTTCCTACCAAAAAGGTCAATAATTTTTTGGAAACTTTATATCTAATTTGTGAAGTAATCACAAATAACAGGTTGACATCATCTACACAAATTTCAGAGGTCTGTAGCAAATGATTCGCAGTTGTTGATCTAGGATTAATTTCGAACCAGTCTTAACAGAATGATAAAATAAATTTATATAATTATAAAAATATTTCAATTTAGATGAAGTCATAACAAATAATATGATGAATTTTTTTTTTAAATATTTTAAAATTAATAAAAAAATCTAAATACTTAGTTTCAAAAGCCCCATCATGCTCTCGAATTTTCATTACTCTTCTAAAACTTTTACTTGGTTTAATTCATAGAATTAAAATACAAAGAAAATAAAATTATTCTATATCCTGTTGATAATTGATCCACAAATTTAGAGCAAAAAATGACGTTGGAAATTTTTTTCTTGTTCATTGAATAGATGAAAAATTTCTCGACATTTTTCAAATTGAACAAATTAAGCTTTGACGCAAAATTGATTATTTTAAGTATACTCGAAGGATCAATTAGTCTAAATATATATATATATATCAATAATTTTGTGGTAGTAAAATATATTATTATTAATCAATTTTTTTTCTCTAATATAATTGAGTCTATAACAAATTCAAATTATCTTTAATTTTTCATTTTTGGCAACTATCTAATTATTAATTTATCTACTTAAATTAATCACACACAAAAAATATTTTTTTAGAAAAAACTAAGTTTTTTTTGTTATGCTTTTTAGATTAGAAAATTATTGCAATAAAAGACTGGTAAAATTTTAAAATAGGCTTGTCTAAAACTAAATTATCTAAGAGCTTGAACATTAATCATAGGAAAAGTCTTATTAATCAAACAGTTTTTTCATCAGTGTCTAATAAGAGTATGCCAAATCTAAGGCTTATCGAATTAAACCAAGTAAAATTTTGCCATCAGATAAGACTGGAATTAATCTATTCATTTTTTTTTTTTTTTTATTTTGTTTATAGAATAAAATCAGCTCAAACAGTAATGATTTATTTTTAAGCTAGAACGCCAACATATAAGCAGGTTTTACAGGTTGAAAAAAAATTAAGTTTGAACTAGGTTGTTTCGGATTTGAATAGAAAACCAGTCAGGCAAAGACTCGAGTTCTTTGTGCTGTGTATTTTGAATGCTGTAATTGTCTAGAATGTCTAAAGAGCCAAATATGGCACCACCAAGCCATGCCGTGTAATTTTCATGACTAGGCGTTTTGTGATAGCTCAATTTTTGACAAGGAAACACATTTGACTTGGTCTCAATGAGAGCATTAATTTCTTTAGCCAAACGAGGCTTAAAGCCATCGAGCATACAACCACCGCCAGCCAGAACCACATTAGATGCAAATTCTTTTTTTAAATCGATTGGAGTTTTGCATATGGTGTCAATAATTAAATTCTGCAAGCATTGATCTGAATCGATTTCATTTTTGAAAAATATTTCACAAGCCATTTCTCTGACATAGCCGGGTATGTGCACAATCATGCTCTCAATTGTATAGTCGCATTCAGGGGCGAATTGAAACTCTAGATCATTAAATGAATCTGTTTGTTTAATTTCCATTTGTTTGTATATTTTTTGAGCTCTTTCAAAACTTGTCACAAAGCAACATCTTAGTTTGATGTCTTCGAGAATCTTTTCTGTTAGTGTGGGTTGATTAGATAGACTGGAAAAAAGAACCTTTTCTCCATCAACGGTAACCAAAGCATACTTTTCAATCAAGATCTTTAAGTAATCATGCAGGTGTTTAGCTCCTAATTTGGCGAATGAGCACAAATTGGTCAGCGAATAGCCATCACTTATTGGCATTATTTGACAGTCATTGTAGCCCATGTCGACCACCAGTGCGCGGCTAATTCCTAGTGTGTATGTACAAGCCAAATGTGTGGGTATTAAAAGCACTGATACTGCATGAAAATCGTTGAATAGAACATCAGCGAGAGTTTTTCTAAAGTCGCTTGAAGTCATTATTGATTCAACAATAACAACTTTGCGCTCTCTCGAATTGGCATTTAAAATTTTGTAATAAATATTGTATAAAAATTCAATAAACATTTCCTTAAGCGTCTCAATTCCATGTGGTAATAATTTATAGTTGTGTAAATAATAGCGTTTTGAATTGAGAGTTACTTGAGATGGTATTATTGCGTGAGGCGCCGATTCGCCAGCAAATCCGCATTTTGTGTAAGCTTGTCCAATGTCAATAATTATGGCTGGCTTATCTGCAAACGGTTCAAAAAAATTCATTTTTTTTATTTTTCTTAAATTATGTCATGTGAAAACATATTCTTTCTCTAAAATATAGCTCAGTGTCTAAATAAATTAAAATAATTAAGTTAACATTAGATCAAAATCGATCAATTTTCAAATATTTTAAATTTCAATAATCAAATCTAATTAAGCAGGAATTTAAATATTTAAATTTTTTCTATAGCTTTTCTATTTTATTCTTTTGTCCAGTCTTTTTCATTCGGCTACATTTTCTATAAGTTTGGGACAGAAGACTTTAAATAATATTGTGATTCACTTTGACTTTTTGAAAGTCGTTTTCTGTCTTTCAAAAAGTGCAATATCAGCATAGATTTATAAAGACAAAATATTGATTAATGTCCTGCATTAATCTTTATTTAAAGAATGCAATTCTGACTATCAGGGTAAAAGACTAGGACATTTTTTCAGAAATAAATTAAATCTAGGAAGTTATTTGATTCTATTTTTAATACTAACAAAAAAAATAAATAAGTAATTTTTCAAAAATATTTTTATAATTAAAAAAGAAAAACAGATTTTTTAAAAGCTTATTTTCACTTTAATTTATTTGTTTTAAAATGCTAATTTTGATTTTTGCATCATGATCACATCACATGAATTTGAGAAGAAAAAAATTAATTATTTTTTTTGCCAGTACTCGAATATCATCGATTAGTTTTAGAAAATTGTTTTATAATGTAATTCTGCAAAAATTGCTTTTTTTTTTTAATTAACTGGGTATCAGAAAGTAATTGATTAATTCAATTACATTTTTAAGAACTATTTATTTACTTGTAATATTCTAGTTGAAATTTTGACAAAAGAAAATTACATTTTTAAAAAAAGGAGTGATTAATTTTTAGCAGTTAAATTAAATCAATGAATCATTTTAAATTAATTAATCAATGGTGTGTATTAATACAACTGATTAAGTTAAATAATTTATATATTGTGTTACCTGACAATAAATGCAAAAAATTAAATTTAAAATTAATAAATTTCTTATTTTTTAAATTTGTGTCTTGACTCAATTTCTTATTCAATTTTTATTTATTCAAAAAAAAATCAAAGCTAAAATGCAAATTTTAATTTGCCACCAGAGACCAAAAAGAATGCTGCTTATCAACGTCATTACGTCACCAGAGAGATGGTTTTAAACACTAGTCTTAGTAGATAATTTATTGAAATTGAGTGAATTTTATTTTTGCACTTTAGTAAATAGAGAAAATTTTGAAAAAACTTTATTTTTTTCTACTTTCCAATGTTGTTTTGTTTGACTAAATTTTCGCAATTTGTTTTTGACCAGATTAATTTAAAAAAAAAAAAAAAAATTTTAAATTAGTTTATTAGATACACAAAAAAATACAGCACAAATAATTGTCTTAAATCATATCGATTGCAGCATTATTTGCAAATATTTATTTAGCAAAAAAATAGAATTGTGTTCAAACAAGTTTGTTGTGTAATTTTTAAAGAAACTAAACATAAGAGGCACGAATACTCTGTTTAAGGAAATTAAAGAAAATAATGGATTTTCACCAAATAAGTATTATTCTTTGAAATAAATTTGGTTAAAATAGCAAGAGCTAGTAAGTTATTGATTAGTTTTAGTTAGTTTGACGTCAATTTAAATGTCTAAAAGCATGCCGAAATTATGACTTACACTTGAAAACTTAAAATTTTAAAACCAAATCTGAAAAATTCCTAGTCTTTTCAGGAATAAATTTTTAAAAACCTTTATTTAGATAAATGTATTTAATCATAAGTTAAAAATGATTAATGAAATAATTGGATCCAAGTGTGTGAGAGAAATAAGTAATGAGAATTTAGATATTGACGAAGCAGGCTCTAGGCCGCAAAAAGAAATAATATCGGACATTTTTCGAAGTTCTTGCATTAGACCTAACTCGATCAAATTGCCAAAATGCAAGCTGTCTCGCGGACTCCTCACGGCCATTGTGTTCTTTGTTTTATTTGTTCTTCTAATCATTTGGTTTGTATTTTCAAATGATGCTGTTGATGAGAATTCAGAATCGAAATGGCCAAAACAATATGGTAATAAGACTGATAGTGCTGATATGCCCATTTATGACTTTACTTTATCAAATGATAAAGTAAATTTATCCAACAAATTATTTGTTCTATTCACGACTGTGTTTATCGTTTTGGCTATCATTTCATTCGTCTTTATAGGCGCACTAGTTCACTATTTTCAAAAGCCGAAATACTACAGCTCAGCCTCCAGATCACAGAGTATTGTCTCTTCTATATTTTCTCATCACAATCATCATAATCACTTGTATTATTTGGACAGAGACATTTTAAGAGAAGAAGAAATGAAAAAGAGAAGGAAACGAAAAAAAAAGTCAAGCAAAGGGCCTGAGCTAGGCTCAAGTGAAACTTCTGGTGTCGAAAGAAATGCACTTACAACTCCGACAATTATAGTTATCGAAACTGAAGCCATGTAAAAATTTTAAAAACAATGTGTAATAATTTGAGAATATTTTTATTTGTAAATAAAATATGTATAGTTTTGCTTGTTTTCTGTTTTCGATTTTGAATATGGGAATTTTTTTTTTAATTCGAACTTTTAATATAAATTTTGTTTACTAAAAATTAGCTCTATTTTATTTGAGTTTATCCTTAGAATAATCAAAAGCAAATTTAAATAAACTTTAATATTTATTACTTGTATTTTATTTGAATTTTTAAATACGAATATGATTTTAGTGTTTGGCAATCTATTTTAGAAAAAATACGAGTGCAAAGTAAAAATGTTAAAATATCTTTTTTCAAAGAACATGGGTTTAAAAATAATTAAATTTATTAAAAGTTATGTACTTAAATAGTAGAAGAAAAATATGCATGCTAGCCAAGAACTGTTGACTTGTTCGAGTCAAAGTTTTTTCAACCATTTTTATTATTTCCATGTTTAGAATAAACATAAAAGATTTTTTTTTTAAATTATTTTTTTATGTTTATTCATAGAGTTTTGCGTTTTTCTAAGAGTTAAGGAATATTTTTGATTTTAGCATCTTTTTAATTATAAAATTTACAAAAAAATTACAAAAACGTGCAACTAAGTTGGTCCTTGAGATTAGGAACTTAAAATATGAGCAAAGATTAGCAGTGCTTGAGTTAACGACTCTAAAAGCAAGACGAGAAAGAGGAGACTTAATAGAATTTTTTAGATGTGTGAACCCACCTCAGCTTATTAACCTGGCAAAACCCTGTAATTAAATGCAACTCCCTCATAACGACCTGTCCAGCAAGCAATATCCGAGGACACAAACAAAGGTATAGAGGTTACAAACTTCGAGAATAATAAATAAAGTTACCTTGGCTCCAGTCGGTTTGAAACCTCTGTGTCCATCGAAGAACCCGTGGCTGCCAGGGCTGGATGCTGATCTGATGCTGAAAATTAGCCACTCATTATTATCTAAATTAAATTAATCAATTGGAAGAAAAGATGAGAAAAGTAGAAATAAAATTGAAAAATGAAACGCTACTATGCATATGTATAGACCTGGATAACTAAATTGAACACTGACTAATTTTTTTTTTTTTTTTATTTCAGCTACCAAAACTTTAGTCTTGCTCCGCAGATATCCTGCAGTATCTTATCATTATTATTATTATTACTTTAAGTCATATAATAATAATAATATTTATATCAAAAAACACCTCATGGGTGATGTAGTAATTTAAAAAAAAAAAGAATAAGAATAAAAAAACACATGAAGAACAGTTTATGTGTCTATTTTTAATAAGTCTGCATTATTTATAGGAAATTAGTTTGAAATTACATGCTTTGAATTTTAAAATTTTATTTTGGATATAAGTAAAAATAAATTTTTTTCTTTTCCTTTGTTGCTGGACTTTCATTAGGATTATGTAAGTATATTTTTTCGGTATTAGCACCATTTAGTTACAAGCTCAAGTATTTGTATATTTTTAAGTTTGATTTTAGGCAGTTTCTTAAAGATTAAACGGTTCCGTCTTTCTCTTAATTAATTATATGTTAAAGCAAACAGAATTGAATGCTTTTCAAAACGTTTAACTCTATGTTTATTTAATTCTATCATATTTTAAAAAAGAAAATTAAAATTTTTGAAATTTTGCAAATAATCAACAGCAGCAATTCGTGAAATATGTCTAGTGGAAAGTTAAAATATGCTTAAAACAAGCTTCTTCTTATTATCATATTTTTCGCACCCAGGACGGCATTTTATTAACCAAGACCCAAGTTAAAGAAGGCTGTTACAAGAGAGGAATCAAACTACTCGCTTTTTTATTTTTTATTTTATTTCATTTAGCTTTTGATATAAAAAATTAGAATAAGTGATTGATATATATTTTTATATATTTTGAATTTTTGAATATTTCAGCAATAATTATTAAATTTTATTTCATCTAATTATTTTCAATTCTCAAAATCTCCATCATCGAGTAGAAAAATATTAAGTGAAGGTTTATTTATAATAATTAAAAGATGTAATCAGCACGAGCAATTTTAATTATATTTTTTCATATAACCTTAGTCTAAAAAAATTGAGCTTTTTTACTACAATAATTTTTTTAATTAAAATATCTTTGCTTTTTGAAAATTTAGAATTTAATCTTTTCATAAGCTTCTAGTTTTTTTAAGCCATACTAATTAAGATTGCTGTAAAAAAAAGCTTCCTTTTTGAACAGACTTTCAATCAAATTGATATTATTGACATTATTTTGATATTATAAAAAAAAATTACGCTTCTAATACAAAATATAAATTTAATTTAATGAAAGATTTAAAGAGCATAAATTTAAGTACTACCACACATAAAGAAGATAAATTTAAAATGAAAAAAATTTCTATTTTAGAATAAATTTAGAAATGAATGTGCTTGTCAAAAATATTCCTGCTAAACTAAAGAAAAAAAATAGAAATTCAATTTTAGCTAAAAAAGATTGACAAGTTGAATTATTTAATATAAAAAAAGAAAACAAATTTCTATTTGAAAAGTTATAAAATTGAATTTTTATTGACACAATCGATTTATACTGAAATTTAAATATTTGATTTTTAAACATAGAAGCCCGAAAATAAATTTTAAATAACTGTTTTTTGCTAAAAACAAAATCTAAACATGGAACCAAAAGACTCAAAATCGATTTTTAACTACCCAAAAGCTCCATTAGATTCAGATGAGATGCCTGCTGTTACAATCATAACAGTTTGCTTCATAGGAGTTTGGGTTCTCCTGCTTATTTTTCTCAAAATTATGACCTCAGCTGAAGAACATTTTGATGAAAATAAATTCGATTTAATAATGTTCAAGCCTTTTCAAAAAACTGCTGGCTTTGGATGCACAAAAATGTTTGACAACAGTCCGATATTACAGCACAATATTAAAGTGACTTCTCAATCAGGCTTTGACATTTCAAAAGTGCCCATTTCACCACGCTTCTATAGAAAATATAGCGCTGCTTCTAATTGTTCACTTTTTTGAATGAATCAGATTTTTTGAAAAAATTTTTTTTAAATTATTTTAGATATATATATTTTTTTCTTGTATTCTAATTAAAATAGATTTATTTTTAAATGTTTTTTTTTATCAAATTTAAAATATCAAATTGTTTAGCAAAATTAAAATATGATAAAATTAATTTAAATTTATTATTTAGCAGTAATTTTATCAGAAAATTTTAAAATTTTTTAGTATTAAGCTTTAAAAAAATCAATAAAATTCAATTTTATTTTTATACATTTTTTTTTTCATTATCTAAAATTCAAAAATTAATTTATTGTTTGAGAATATTTTTTTTTTATTATGCCAAGTATCCTTGTGCTTTTTACCAAAAAATTGGTATCAAATATATTTTTATTCTATTTAATCAAACAATTTAATGTGATCATAGTGGCCACTCACTTGTCTCCTATCGAAGTACCAGCATACAATAATGAAAGATGCAATGTTCCAGTCAATAATAGAACTAAAAGAGAAACGCATGAATTCACGCCAGTGCCAACTGTAGTCGGCTTTATTTTTATAGGTGTCTGGCTAGGCTTTATACTAATAGCAAAAATAATGTACAATTCATCTGATCAATACAAGATAAATAACCGGTATGACCTGGTGATATTTAAGCCCGCAGCCAAGAATTCTCTTATCGGCCCAAGACGCATTTATAGCAATAATAATGTTAACTCTCAGAATATAAATGCTGCGGCGACTTCTGGAATCGATTTGTCCGTGTTGCATATTAGAAATACTTACAACCCGGGCTCCACTGCTAATGAAAATGGAAATGTCAACTCTAACACAAGTCTTAACAAAATGAGCATTTAATAAAAAATAAATTAACTAGATAAATTTTATTTAAATAAATGAGATCACTATTATGCCATCCATTTTATTAGATAATAATTTTTTTTACCTAAAATAAAATGAAATCATTAAATTTTAAAATCGTTTTGGTAAATAAAAATTTTGGTATCTACTCTGATTTATTTTAGATAAAGAAAATAATTTTGATTTTGGATTTTCTCTTTACCTTAAAGAGTTTCAAACATTCGATTCTTTTTATTTTTAATTGAAAAATAGAAAAAGATTGTTAGACTTTTTTTAGTTATTTTTTTTGAATTTTCGAAAGGAACTTTTTTTCAAATTTCAAATAGAATTAAATTTTTTTTTGAGAAAGATTTATTTTTGAATTTATATAGACGCTATAATGAAAAAAAAACCTTGATCGTTGTTAATTTGTCTATTATGCAGGTTTATAAAAAAAGTGGCT
>PJRA01000443.1:433850-447528 GCA_016987375.1 Brachionus koreanus | reverse complement strand
TTATAAACCCCCGGTCTTTTTAAAGACCAAATAATATTTAATTAAATAAGGCAAAAAATAACTATTTTATTTCAAAAATAATTGAGACTTCAACACTTTGATTTAAACTACAGATTAAAGATGATTTAAACAATACATTTAAATGCTCTAAGTAAATGTTTGGATCGAACATTAATAAACAAGATTTATTTAAATTAGTTTTATTAAGTAAAAAATCAGAATCTATAAAAAATAAATAAAACAAAAATTTTTTCATCTAAGCAGTTTTTCCATCTTCTTATCAATTGATTGAACCGACTGATTAAGCATAATATTTCCTCTGTCAATAAATTCTTCAAACTTGCTTGTCAAAAGATCTAGTCTTTAAACAAAAAATTAGATAAATGTTAATTAAAAAACTTTTAAATTTAAAAAAAAACTTTAATATTGTTACTTTTCATAATTTTCATCGATTCTAGCCTCAAATTTTTCTTTTTTATTTTTTTCACGTAATCTCAGCAATTCGTTTGTCAAATTTTTCTCTAAAACATTAATATACTTTTCTTCTAAATCGTCCAATTCATAGACTAAATAAAAGTATATCGTTATTTTCATATTATTTTTTATTTTAAAAAAAATCCTACTCATTGAGTAATTCCATTTTTTAGCCAAGAACCTAAACAATCTATTTTTCAGCAAAAACTTTAAACCATCAAATTCTTTCTTGTTTTTAGATAAAATTTTGGCAACCAATTTAAAGGAAAATTTAGCCATTGAAAAGAATATATTAAATAGTAAAAAAGGAGCTGGCAAAAATGGTTTGTTGTAATATTCAGAGACTAGTTCAAACCGCTGAAACTTCCATATTTCATTTGCCTCCTGTTCTACTTTGTCATATGTATTGCTTTAAAATTTTAATTAAAAATTATTAGCTTTAAATTTCATCTAATAGTCATTAAATTACTCGAAAATAGCAATTAGAAGATTAACTAGTAGAATGTTTAAAAATAACAAATATATGACATATAAAGCTAGAGTGATAGCAGCACCTATTTCATCAGGACATTTTTCATACACTTCGGCTTCACTACATTCTCCAGATGAAGCACTCATTATTTCATCTAAAGTATAGTACTCGCCCCCGATCATAAAATAACCTGGCAAAAAAACATTTTTTACTAGATCAATATTCAGCTCTAAATTTTGGAACATCAATGCTGTTGATGAAACACCAAAAGCAAACATAAAAACCAAAATAATGAGCATAAAATAAGCCAATTGAAGCAACTAAAAAAATAATAAAAAAATTTTTAAGATTATTTTTTTAAGTTTATTTTTAAGCTAACCATTTCCCGAATCATGTAGAATTTAGGTCCAAGCTGACGAAGGAAAGTGTATGCCTTTAAAGCTTTGAAAAACCAAAGAATAATGTCAAGTGCAAGTATAATTCGTGCTGCTTTGAAGCATTGTTCATTGTCAATTAGTCTTAGAATAAATGCTATTATGTAAAGTAAAATGGCACCAGTATTAAATCCTTGCCACAAATCTCCCACAAATATTTTTTTAATAAAGTATTTTTTCATGTCGTTAATCAAAAATTTGTAAATTTCCTCAAGTATGAAGGCAAAAACCCAAATAATAAGAATAATCTCTGGTATCGATATACCCAAGCCCATTGATGAGTTCTCGTTTGCTTGATTAATTTTGTTAAAATCACATAAAATAACATAGCTGAACAGAATGAGAAAAAAAAGATACCAAAGCTTTAAGTTAAAATTCGTATCTTTTTAATTTGAAAACAAAATTTAAAATAATATTACTTGATGATAAATAAATTTTACAAATGGTGTATTTAGAAAATGATACAAAAATTCCAAATAATTGTAATCACCGTCAACACCTCGATCAAAAAATTCATTTGCATTGTCTCTGTCAATTTTCCTTTAAAAAAGAACAAATAAATGATCTATTCAATAAAAAATAAATATTCTTTTTATTCTAAAATTTTATTTAATTAACGAGCAATGTGTAACTATTGAGACAAAAGGAATCTCAAAAGCGACCTTCTGAGTTTTGAGCTTATCTGAAGTGCTGAAAAATTTGTGGTCACGAAAAAGTGCAAGGCAACGGTCGTTACCAACTAACATAAGACATAGATCATTCACTCTAAGACACAGTTTTATCAATGGAATTGGTTGTTTTTATTCGAGTGATGTTTTCGAAGAACTTTTCTGTGTTAAATTAAGAATTCTGAATGTCAAATTTGACAAAATGCTGCTTTTTAAAAAATTTTTAAAGAAGTTTATTGATTTATCAAATTAGTCTAATACTGAATGTTAATTTTTAAGAAGAAATTGATTTATCAAATTAGTCTAATACTGAATATGACACAGATGTAGAGTCAGATAATGAAAACCCTGAAGAAGAAGAAGAAGAAGAAGAAGAAGAAGAAGAAGAAAGTATTTATGTCTAAATACAGATAAAACTTCTAAAAATGGAACGATGTGGATTAGGTTGAATGATGGAGGAGAAACAAGTCTGAGAAAAAAGATAAATTTTAATGAGAAAGTTGGACCAACAAGTTTTGCTACACGTCAAATAAATAAGACTAGATTGTCAGCATTTTTCATGATTTTTGCAAATGTTCATGCTAATGTTCACTTTTTTAAATTAAACAAAATAAAAAAAAGACAATTATTTTTACATTCAGTAGTTTTTTTATACATATTTTGAATAATTAACGTAATTTATGTGGCCAAAAAATCAAAATTTATTAGAGTGAATTTTTAGAACCCTTTAATACTTACAGCACAATAAATATTTCGGCATTGTGAATTTTGAAACAAAAAGCAAAAACAAAAATTTTACATTAGAATATCTTTTTTTCTTAGTGTTTAAAAACCGTTCTGCAAAATGTGTCAGCTGATAGAAGGATTGTATCACCCAAATTTAGTCTGTGTAAAAACTCTGCAATGATGCAAAAAGGATATGAATTAAAAAATTATTAAAATTAAATTGCATATTTTTTGCACGGACTAATTTTGAGTGATACGTACCTTGTATCAGCTGATACATTTTGCAGAACGGTTTTTAAACACTAAGAAAAAAAGATATTCTAATGTAAAATTTTTGTTTTTGCTTTTTGTTCCAAAATTCACAATGCCAATAATTATGTCTTTGAGTTCTAATTAATAACCTTGCATAGTAAACTAATGGGTGAGTCTTAATTTTTTTAAAATATGAACAGATATTCGGACAGATCTGAAGTTTTACACACTTATTGCTGAAATACATTGTTCTTCTTGCATATTTTTTTATGTTAGATTCTTGATCCTTACATACTAGCGACGCTCTAGGCCCGGAGTAAAAAAAAGGTTTGAAAATTTTGCAAAACATTATGACTGAACCGTTATATTAATCAAAAGAATGTTTGATATCAAGAAATTTACCAGATTCAGACCGATGTTAGAGGCTCTACGTCTTGAATCGGTAGAACAATTATATATGAAACATATATTTTTTATGAAGCAATTAAGGAATAGTAAAATGTGCTGGGAATATTTGACGTTTTTGCATTCGGATTATTCACTCTTTGAACAGAAAAATACATCTTACTGCAAGCAGCTCAAGTATCTAGAGAAGAAAATACATATGGATGTAATGGGTTACAGTCCAAAGACCTCAATCGCCATAATAGACCATGACTCGGTCAAGTTTGTATGTTCGCAAATAAAAATTAATATGAAGTTAAATTTAGAATACTTTCACTTTTATAAAATTTTGAATGATCTATTAAGAGTAGACTTTTATACTTAGTAAATATTACAAATGTACAAATTATTCTTTTTTTTTTTTTTACTTAATTTAATGTAATTTTTCTTGTATTTTTGCCCATGGGGCGTTAAACTAATAAATAATAATAATAATAATAATATATTAACCAATTCTGCTGCTATCAAAGGTTTTATTCTTTATCTTTTAAAATAAGCTAGTTGTAAACTTTTTATTTTAGTTTGTCTCAATATTATTATATGTCTTCATTAATAATAAAATTAAAATTCATCTAAATTAAATTTAATTGAATTATATGATTTTGGTTTTAGAAAAAATTATCTAAATAAAAATTTAAAAAATTTAACCTTATTTCTGTTTCATCCGTCATTTTTTTGAGACTTTCCGAATCATAATTTTTCTTTTGCTCAAATTTTTCATCAGGTTTCAAGTCACTGCTTTTTTCTTCATCCAATTCAATCGGCTTTATACGATAGTCTATGACAAATTTGGCTATGAATGGACATAATAGGCATAAAAAGAGCAGAAATTTGTTTGCGTCTGGCAAAATTTTGTTATACCATACTCTAATAAGCAAATCCTGGAATGCTTGAGTTGAAACAAAATCAAAATTCTCAGATAATGTGGACACTTTCAGGCAAGTAACACCTTCGAAATCTTTTATTCTTCGAATTAAAGCTAGCTGAGACTTTATTTCATCGTTTTCGTGATACTTTTTAACAATTTCACATGCCAGATTAATGTAATCTCTTTTTTTGTATTAAACGGTTAGAATTAACTTTAGAAAAAATAGATTTCACTTACCTTGCTCTAAATTCAGAGTCATCTGTGTCATCTCCATATTCTTTGTCGTAATTTTTAGTAATCTTGCCAGCAATCAATGCCGAACAAATCGGATTCTATATGTAAATTTATTTGAATTTTTTTTTTTTTTTTTGACATGATAATTTAAAATTACATTCACTCGATTTAAAAATAGAATTGACATTTCAAATCTACCTAATAATACATTTAAAATGAACATCTCATGATCAGGGTTATCAAATTCTTGATCAAGATTAAATTCTTTACCTTAAAATTTAAAAGTAATTATTTTTCAGAAATTTTTGAAAAAAAAAAAAAATTTGTTACTCACAATTGTCTAAGACAACTATATTATCTAAATTGTTCTTTAAAAAAATAAAAAATAATTTTTTGAAAATTAATACTAAATTTATTTAGAATTACTTTTTCGATTATCTGCTTTAGTCTATCTTCTTTAATTTGATTGTACGGATAACCTTTGAATTTGTGTTTATAGACATAATCGACAAGCCTGGTTATTACTTTTCCAATTATCACAAAATTAATAGTAGTTGATTGATTAAATTCTTTTTTCTTAGAGTTTAAAATTTTCGCTACTGTTTTGTATAAAAAGCTTGATTGATTTTTCTTTATCTAAATTTTAAATTTTTTTAAATAAATAATTTGCACAAAAGTTTATAATTTTACTGCCTGATTGTACAAAATTATAAGTTGCTTTTGAGTCAAATAACTTTTAAGAGAGAAGCCATTTTCGAGGAACAATTCAACAAATTCATGCTTATCTTCAATAATTGCCGTCGTAAAATGATCTGCAGAACAAACTTGGTCAATATTTTGGCCAATGAATAAGTATTTTCGAGCAATATCAATTCGATTCCAACTTAAAGCAAGTTTAAGCTGAGTTTCAAAGTCTTTTTCTTTATCAGTATCTGCATAAAGCAACGCCTCTAAAATAGCCACATCCAATTCAGCCCTGTTATTTCTGGACTTGCAAACTGTAAACAAATGCAAAGATTCAATTGTGAGTTCTTTTTTGAGATAATTCAAAACAGTTTCAGCTCGATCACTCGGATTTTTAGTTCCACTTAGACCAGAAATTAAGTAACGCTTTACCTCTTTCCAAAATTCTTCACTCATTAATAGTTCTGATTGATCTTCTTTTGTAGATAAGCTTTTAACACGATTAATTGCATATGAAAATCCACATTCTACTCCTCCTGTTGACTGAAATTCAGTTTGTAAGTACAAGTTAGAAAGCTGAAAGATGAAAAATTTATGTTAACATATACCTCTAGGATAACACAAGGAGTTCTTTCACGCACAGCTTGGCATATACTTTTTGCTGTATTTGGTCCGCCTCCGATTGCAAGTACCACTGTTTTTGCTTTAATTTTGTCTCGCAGTTCAGCCTCTAATTTCGCTCTAAATTCAATATCAGCACCAAAATAGTTATATGCATCATCTACAAGAATAAAGTGTGTATGATTGGGTTCTAAAGTTGATTTTTTCCCTAATTCTTTGTTCGGTTTTGTTGAGTCATATTCAACGAAATTAGGAGAATCCTAGTTTAAATTAAAATAGAAAAAAATAAATAAACAAAAAAGAATCGACTAACTTTATTTATCAAAATTGAATTTTTATAAACTGGACACCAATCAACAATTCCAAGCAAATTAACTTCATTGCTTTGGTCAATTGAAAATGTGTTCAGTCTAAAAGCTTCGCCAACAAGCTTCATACATCCTCCATTTGTTCCGCCAGTAGTTACCAATGCATCTGAACGAAACGAAAATACCAATTTTAATAAATTTTCACTGATTTTTTAATTAAGTTTTTTTTTGACGAGTAAGCTATATTAACATCTTCAAGTTTTAAAGAGCCTAATGCATTAAAATGGCATGATTTGGTCATTTTTAAAGCTAGACACTTCAAATTTTCATCAAAATACTCCAAATAGTATGAAGACATTAAAATTTTTTTTTTTAATTTAACTTAATTTATGTACCAGAAAAACCTAATTTTGTGTAAGGTCACTTAGTGACTTGGAAGACCGTGTCGTGGACTTGTTGATTTAAAAAAAAAACTTTTTCAATATATTGTCTAATGAAATAAACATATTAAAAAATTAGTTCCTGAAAGAAATTCTTTCTATCTGTAATAATTATTAATTGAAAAATACCAATTTGTTGTTTAAGCTTTAACTTAAACAATTTTTGTTAAAATTTAATCCATGTTTTTAAATATCACCACCGTTTAAAAAAATAATTATTCATGGTCTTTTGATTTCCTTTTGTAATTATTCACGTATTTAATTTTTTTTTTATTATAAAAAGAGAAATTTAGTTCGATTACCACAAATTTTTAATCTTTTACCCCAATTTTTTTAAAAAACCACTAAAAATAAAAAAATATCATAAAAATTAAAAAAAAGTAGCTATTTTTTATTAATCGACACCAAATTAATTAAATTCTCAATAAAAATTAAGAAAAAATAACTTTTTTGCTAATGTGGCACTAATTGTTTTATTTTTTTACACATTTATTCGGACAAGTCCAGTAACGTCTTTTCCTCATTTGTACGCCGCATTGTTCACATGATTTTGTGTCTTTGTCACTTATCTCTTGATATTTTAACTCGATTCTTGCTCTTTTTGGAACAAATTCTTCTTGTTTTACCTACTACTACTAGACATAAACTTTGCCACTTGTTTTACCAGTTTTGTTATGAAAATATATTGTTATATTGTTTTTTGCACCCTTTTTTGCGGAAATGGCAATTGAAAACGTGTTTTTCACTGTCGGCAGTTCGGTTAGGTACATGAAAATTCCAAATAAAGTAATCAAATTGGAAGTTTTTTATTGATCTTTTAAACTCTTCCAATGATTCATATTCTTGATGATATTCATAAGTTTTAGCAGTACTTCTTTAATTTTTTGGTAATGCTTCAGCGTCTTCGGCTGTATCATCAAATTGATTTTCAAGAATGAGACAGAGTTTGACATTTTAAAATCTTACATACATTTTCACATATCAAAAATTTTCTTTTTATATTGCCCATCAATTAAAAAATGTCAAATATAAAAAATTTAGGTACTTTGTATTATATTAGCTTTCATTTTTTTAATAAAAAGTGCCATTTTTAATGGATATGTGTCAAAAATTAAAAAATAGAGTATTATTATTTAACTAAGTGTCGATTAATTTTTTTATGTAAAATCTTGATAATTGAATATTTTATTAAATAATTGGGGTAAAAAATTAAAAATTTGTGGTATCGATTTTAATGGCCCTTATAAAAATTATCAATCTAGAAATTTTTTAAGTCTTTTTCCTCTTTATCTAACCAGTTAGTTATGATTCAGTTGTTTAAGAGTTTCAAAATTCTAAAAATTTTAGTTAAATTATTTAATTGATTTAAATAATTATTAAACTGATTGTTTTCTAAATAAAGATTATTGATGCTTAATTTTCTTTAAGTCGTACAATTTCAAAATAAAGGCAAGTAAAATTTTTTATCAATTTTCGAAGTTGATCGAAAATTTTTCACTGCCAAAATAATTTGAAATAATAAATTTAGGATTACTTGTTGTAACTGCCGCCTTGACTAGACCTCTTGAAAACGCTTCTTTTAATTTTGGATTTAATGAGATTTTTTCGGCTGCGCCAGTAATTGAAATAATAAGCTCAGGTTTTTTGATATTCCAATATTCAGGTTTAAATAGCAAATCGATTAGTTTATCAACTTCGGTTTTATAAGAAAGTCGTACATACTTAAAAAGTATAAAAGTTAAATGCTAGAATTAAAACCTGTTGTTTAAAGTACATTCGCAATTCTATCAGTTCCATTAAAAATTATTCTTCCATAAGCATCTGTGAGTCCATAGTCTTCGGTGCAGCTTTCTTTGTCCCATTTTATTTCTGCATCTTTACTATTCAAATTTTTTCTTTCATTATATTCGTCAATTACATGTTTTTCATGTTCAACTATCCTGTTCAAACAACAGCATCTTAGAAAAAAAAAAATTTTTGTTTTTCTCTGAATAATATTATCAAAAAAAAAATTGGTAATTTACAAAATGGAATCTTTTTGAGTATCTTTGGGAACAATATATTTACAGTGTCGTTTTTTTAAATCAAGACTTGTAAGCTTAATAAATTTTTTTGTTTAATTAAATACTTAAAGGACAGCGTTAGAAAACGGATTGGCGGTGACATCGGGACAATAAATTCTTTAGCTGCTTTTGTGAAAACGCAATTTATTGAATAGGAAAATTAATTTAAAAAAAAATCCGAAATAATGTCACCACCAGTTCGTTTGCCAACACTAGAATAAGTACAAAATTTACATCTGGTCCTTTAAACGACTCGTTTAATTCAGGATGAATTTTCATTTCTTATTCTAAAGATTATAACCAAAATACATGCATCGATTAAAATAAAACAAATCATTAGATTGTTTCTTTGAAGTTATGGCAACTAAATTCAACCTATTTTTATTATAATTATAATATTAATGTATTTTTCTATCAATAATAATTATATTCTTTAATTCTTTAAAACAAAAAAAAAACCTAAAAAATATTGGCTCTATTGAATTATATGATCAATAAATTCTATAAATAATGTGAATAGTACCAGTCTAAATCTTTTCATTATCACTTTATGTATTTATTATTTAAATTATTTGAGTCCTGAAGCACAGAATGAAACTACGGTATTTCATCAAATACAAGTCACAAGTAACGACAAAGAAACTTGCTAAAGAGAGTCAAAAGTTTTCCTTTATTTGAGCTGCTTTTCTCGAAAAAATGTGCCTCGTTTAAAAGAAAATTTACCAGTCGTTTGCTATGTAAAACATGTATTTTCTTGTTTCTAATAGAAGAAAAAAATGGATAAATCTCTTTTATTTGAGCACTTTATTAATTTAAACATAATTTAAAAAAATTTGAGTTTAAAAATCTTTTATTACAGATTCCAATATTTCAAATAGTTAATTGAATTCTAAATTGTTGAGTAAGGGGTGAAATGACGCGAGATGTTGGGTTTTTTGTTGCTGGTTTGTCCTTTTGGTTAGAAATTTGTACATAAGCTTTTTTTGATCTGGACTTGAGTCATTTCTGGAAAGTAATAATTTTGGTGTTTAGATGAAAATATTTGATTTGTTTGAGCGCTCTGTTTTTAAGTTTTTGAAGGTCAGATGATATTTTTTTTACATAAGCAATTCACTTTTATTTATCCAGTATTATTTTATGTCATAAAATTTTTCTTTTTTCAAAAGGTTGGACATTTTGATAATAGCATGTTTGTAATTCTAAAGCTTAAAGTTATATTTTATGGAAAAAAAAAACAGAATTAAACGCACTTCAAAATAATATGTCTAAATCTAAAAAATTTTGAAATTTTGGTACTGTTAACTGATTATTGAAAAAAGGTCTATGAGAAACAGCTGTAAAACGTCAAATATACGCTTTCAGACTGTTTTGGTATAATTGCAGAACTTCATTACATTCAACTTCTATTAGAACTAATAAATGCTTAGCTTCAAAAAAATATCCTTTTTATGGTCAAGCTTTTAAGGGTTGTAAAAATAAATTAATTGCAAACGCAAATGAGGGAAGAATAACGATCTTTAATGAGATATTATACAGTGCTTTTATAAAATGTCCAGAATCGACTAAATTACGTAATTTTACATTATTTTTGGTAAGCTTACATTAAAATACGTAAATTTTAGTAAAAACCATCCCAAAATTCCAGTAGATTTTTTTGGAGCTTTTTTTCCATTTTCGTTAAAAACCTTAATCCACCGATAGATAGTTTTTTCTGAAACTTTACCACAAAGCATTTGAAAAATTTCAGAATTTTTTAAACCATTTTGATGATGTTGAATAGTAAGTTCACGTAAAGCTTGTTCCTTTGGTCGTCCCATTATTATTTTTCAAATTTAAAAATTTTTAAGATTTTTTTAAATAATTAAATATAATCATTTATTTTGAAGATTATGCAAAACTAATTTAAAGTTTAAATAAATTATTAATCAATTTTAAATTAGTTTTTTTTAACAAAACGTTGTACCACTATTAAGTATTATATATTTTTTTGTAGCTTAGGCATTTAGCTTCTAAATGATATACTTTTAAAGGTTACTTTATCATAAAATTGTTGAAATATTCATCTATTAAAGGGACCATATCCTAAATTTAAAAAAAATCGTAAAAAAGTTTTATACATCAAATTTTTATATATCTTAGGTAATCATTTAACAGCATTTTTTTTAATTTATAGATGTATAAAATTTTAAGTCGATATCTAATTCCGATCGTGAGATATTTAAAAAAAAACATAAATTTTTTGAAAATAGACTTTTTTTATAAAGCCTTAAAATTTTGACGTTTTTTAATCATAACTTCTGAAAAAAATATCCGATTTAAATAAATTATAGCTCATTTTAATCAGGATAAAATTCTGTACAACATGATATATCATACTCATATTCCAATTTACTTGACCTTCGAGGACAACTTAGGGGACAGGGTATGCGTCCCAAATGGGCGTATGACATGGAAAAAAATGAAAAACTAAAAAAACTATTATTATTTTCAAAAATTAGACAAAATTTTGGGTAAGACTACAAATTTTCATAATTTTATCTTAAACGGATCATGTTTTTTTTTCAATTTAAATTTTGGGACAAGCATTATTGGGCACCCGTTATTTCAGAGCGTTTAATTTTTTTTTCAATAAAAATTATTTATTTCTAATTTCTATTCTAATTCTTTAAAATATCATTAAATTTTTAATAAAAATATTTTTAAAAAAAATCAAACTACAGCTATTTTAAATAACTATTAACAATAATCAATTAATTTCTCTGATGGATGCCATGATCAAAATTTATATATGTATATTATGATTAAAGTTGTTAAGCAAAATTGAATTTTTTTTAAACCAAAAGACAACATAAATTTGCTTGAATTAATATTAAATCATATATCTCATATTCATGCAAAAATGATTTGTCATAAAACAGTTTATGTATTAAAAATATTTCTAAAGACTTGTGATTAAAATAAACATAAACTAGACTCAATAAAAATTTGCTCAAACTTTGCCATTTACTAGATTTTTAAAACCAGCTTTTTGTTAAAATTTACAACTTTAAACCAACTTTTTTAAAATAAAAAAAAAGTATTTTCTCAAAAATTTAGAAGCTAAAAAATTCAAAATGAACGATCTAGATGTCCAGAAACAAGTAAGAATTAAGAAAAAAAAATGATGCATGATCTTAAAATTCGGCTGTAGATACGCCAAATGGTTGCTTTCATTGAACAAGAAGCAAATGAAAAAGCAGCCGAAATAGACGCCAAAGCGCAAGAGGAATTTGCAATTGAAAAAGATAATTTGGTCAATCAGCAAAAACAGAAAATACTCCAATTTTATCAACGAAAGGAAAAGCAAATTGAACTTCAGCGAAAAATTCAGCAGTCAAATTTACAAAATCAATCCAGAATCGCCATTCTGAAAGCTAGAGAAGATCTAATTCAGCAATTGCGCCAGCAAGCCATTAATCAATTGAGCTTGATTAGCAATGACGAGACTAAATATAAACAGCTATTGACTAATCTAATTGCACAAGCTTTTTTTAGACTAATTGAGCGTGAGGTCATAATCAAATGTCGAGAAAAGGACATAAATTTGGTTAATGTATTACTTTGAATTTTTACAAGTTTATTTAAAATTAAAAAATATAATTCTAGCATGCGGTTGAAGCAGCTATTGGATTGTATAAGAATGCAATTAAGAAGGATGTCAAAGTAACAGTGCTAAGCAATGCATTTTTAGCTCATGACATGTAAATTTATTTATTTTTTTTAAAATGAAATCTGAATTTTTCAAATTTTTAAAAGTGCTGGAGGTATTGAGGCATATAACTCTGATGGAAAGATTAAAATAAACAACACACTAGAAGCTAGATTAGACATGTTGTTCTATCAGATGATTCCTGAAATTAGAGAGAAATTGTTTGGTAGAAACAAGAGCAGAGTACACGATAATTGAAAAAATTTACAAGATTACTTAATTTATTTATTGTAACTGTCCGAACATTCAATTATAATCACCAATTTTGTAGTTTATTTTAGACTTAATTTTTATGTGGAACACTAATTTTAAATTAAAATTATTATTCTCGAATAAATAAAATTCCCTAAAATTTTTTGGTTATTTATTTTTTTGGGAGGAATGCGTTTTAAACCGCAAATAAAAAAGATTTTTTTCTCTTTTTTAACGTATAGATTCTAGATTTTTAGTAAGAAATGTCAGAAAAAAAGGCTAGCAAAAAGCCGATTGAGGATGATGAAGAAGAATTTGCTATTCGAAAAAAGAATAAAAAAGACAAATTAAATGAAGATGAGAAAGAAGAAGAGAGAGAAGAAAAAAAGCATAAAAAATCTAAAAAAGAAAAGAAAAAAAAAGATAAAAAGGAAAAAAAAGACAAAGAGAAGAGCAGTTCTTGTGATATAGAAGAAGAAAAAATTAAAGAAAAAGAAAAATTTGATGATGATGAAAAAAAAATTGAGTCAGAAGTTCACACAGCAAACAACTGGGAAGAAGCAGATCTTGGAAATGACCAAAGAAAGCTTAAATTTCTGAAGCTAATGGGTGCTTTTAAACATAAAAGCGACAAAGACGTACCTCACAAGCATTCTAGAGCAAGTAATTGCTAATTAAATAAATTATATTGGAAAATAAATTTTATAAATTTAGAAAATGAAACTCAAAAAATAGCCGACGATCTTGAAAAACAATTTAATGAAGGATTAAGTCATAAATTTCAAGCAAGTCATCATATGGGTCTTGGCTATCATGAGAGTGAGCAGACAATAAAAAAAAAACCTGAAAATAAACATATTGTTTTTGATGAATGATATAAAAAAAAATATTTGTTAAATGTATTGGAAATATTCCATTAATAAAATTGATTGATATAGTTTGTATGATTTTTTCATTATTAAACCTAATTAAAATTCGCAGGGCATCTTACTTGTCAAGATTTAACACTCAAAAACCGGAGGGGTCTTTTGAACCCCTTTTGTAATTTCT
>PJRA01000443.1:402134-415957 GCA_016987375.1 Brachionus koreanus | reverse complement strand
CCCAAAAATTTTCGATTGGGCGCGCTTGAGGGACATTTGGCGGGTTAATATCTTTGGTCACATAATTTACATTTACGTATATGAAAGTAAAAAAAATATCATAATTTATTTTTTATACTTCAAGTGTTTTTATTTGACCACCTCTAATCATATCATAAGTACTTTATAAAATTTTAAATTGATTATAAATTTGAAAACTTGTTGCTTTATATTTATACTTAAAGTTAAGTACGGTTTATTGATACGGTTCGGGTTTTGAATGAGAAACGGTTTAAAATTATGGTTTAAACATTTATTAAATTTTATTCTAGACAATTAGAATACAAAAGAAAGAATTATTAGTAATAATAATATAACAAAAAGAGAAAAAACAATTAAATTATAACAAAGCATGTTTCACTAGTCCTTAACCGAAGTAAAGTACTACTTAAATTATGCTATTAGAGTGAGGAGTTACGGTTTAGTCCGCAACATTATATTTTCTAAAAATAATTATAATTATAAAATAAATTTGTTACAACCTTAAAATAGAACAAAAAACTTTTAAAAAGTCATAATTTATAATAAAAGACTAAATTTTAAATCTAGACTCAGTCAATTGAAGAGGCGCGTGTTAGTTCAATGTCAGAAAAATCAGATGATGTTGAATTAGAACAAAGTGAAGAGCATGCAGACGCATTTGCTGCTTACTATGCTTATGATCAAAATGAAAATTCAATTGTACAAGAGCCTGTGTATAATCAAGAGCTTGGTTTAGCTATTGAAAAGTTAAAAGAAGGATATGAGCTAAAAAATTTATGGGATATTTTGAGTGGTTAAAATGAATAATGTCGAGAAATTTTTTATTTATAAAAATTTGATTTTTTATGATTGTTTGAGACAAAAAAAATTAATCATTATCTAATTTTGTACAATTACGACTATTAAAATTTCACTTTTATGTTACAAATAAAAAAAAAAAATTCTTCTATATTTTTTTAATTGCTTAGTATTCGTATAACTTGGTCTGTAATAATCAGATAGTCGTCCTCCTGTAAATCTCTAAGGGCACTTTCAAAGTGGTCTTTTTGAATGTGTACATCAGATTGAGTTAGCAAGTCTTGATAAAGACTTTCTTTTTTCAATGTAGTAATTTTTCCTTTATCGCGAATAATTTTCTTCAACGCCTGAGATATTTTCTCTCTGTTTCTTCTTTCTTCACTGCTATAACCTGTAGTTAAAATTCCAACATCAATACGTCCAGTTTTGGGATCAACAGCTGATTGTTTTAGAGCCTCTCTGTGCAAACGCTTGGCCTCTTCCACATCACACACTTCCACCAAATTGCTGAACCTCATTTTAGCATGTGCCTCAGAAAGTCTAATCAAGGAATGCAATTGTCTTGGATAAGCAGTAATTTGACCTTTTCCGCTACCTAATTTTCTCATTTCCAAGTAAGCTTCAGTAAGTGCTCGGCCACTTTCCTCTGTTAATTTAGGCTTAAATTGAGTTTTGGCGAACATAATGTAATCTTTAAGCACGTCCATTTCCAAATGATTGGCACTCGGCTCCATTGTGTCTGACACATGGTACAACGAAACCAAATGAGTTGCCAGTCTTCTATCATATAATTCATCCTCAGGATCCAAAATTAAGAATATTAAATCAAATCTAGACATAAGAGTATGTGGTAGTTGAATATTTTCAACAATAGTTTTTCCCTTGGCCCATTTAGACTCTATTGGATTTGCCGCTGCCAAAATGCTTGTTCTAGCATTAAGCTTACAAATAATTCCACTTTTAGCAATGGATAGAGTTTGTTGTTCCATTACTTCGTGCAAAACAGCTCTTGTATAGTCACTCATTTTATCAAACTCATCAATACAGCAAACACCATTGTCTGCTAGAACGAGAGCACCTGTTTGCAATACATATTGATTTGTCTCTACATCTTTGGATATGAAAGCAGTTAAACCAACAGCAGAGGAGCCTTTGCCACTGGTATATTGAGCTCTTGGCACTAATCTATAGACATATTGAAGAAGCTGTGATTTTGACGTACCTGGATCACCACAAAGTAAAATGTTTATTTCAGCACGAGTGTGAAGACCAGATTGGGAGTTGTTTTTCTGCTGAGAATTGTCACTATGTTTATCTGGAGCGCATGATGTTCCGCCAAATAATTGAAGAAGAATTCCTTTTTTGACATCATCATTTTCAAATATGTCTGATGCGATCGCACTAGCCAACCGATCGTAAATATTCGACTCTTTTGATAAAGCTTTTAGTTGCATAATTCTTTCGGCAGTAAAATTTTTGCTTATATCAATATCATCGCCTACTTCATACAGTCTCTTGGTGTCCTGCTTTTTAAAGTGAAGCACTTCAATATGAGTTTTGTAAACCGATTTCATATTTCTTGTTTTTGGATTCACTCTTAATGGTATGGCTCTATAAATGCCGGTTACTTGTACTCGATCTCCTGGCTGAATTGCGTCAACCAAATCGTCTCGAGCAAAAAGAGCAATAGTGCATGGAGTTTCTCCGGCAGGCATTTCGTCTGGTGATTCTTGAAGTTTTATCAATTGTTTATCAAAAAATGTGCATCTATTGTGAATAATTTCATACGAATGATTTGAATTACATGTTTGACAAACAGTGGGCTCAAGTATACGACCACGTTCTAGTTTTACTGTACAATTGGCATGGCAAACACTGCAGCGAAAAAATGCCTCAGCCATCTCTGGAATGATGTTTGACAGACGAATTATCATTCCGGTCATAGTTACCAATTGATCTATATCCGAAGGATTTAGCGTTCTCATACTAGTTACTTTATCAACATTATATGGTCTAACACGGATGTTCAGCTCATCATCGGGAAACTTAGTAAAATAGAACTCTTTAACAGCTGTGTCAAACGCTTCCATTACTTCTATCGGGTAGCAGACCAATTGTTTGTACAATTCAACATTGAAGTGTTTTAGATGAGAACAGTCAAAGTTAAAAAAAGGTTCTTCAATTAAATGCATTTCTTCCAGTTTTTGCATGTAGTATGGTTCTGTTATATCAATGCCTTCATTCATCAGATCTTTTTGTTCTTGTTCATCGTGAATCAAGTATGCTTTGATGAATTCTTGGAATTTGATTTTTACTTTATGCATATTGATGTTGGTGCCCCAAATGACCAGTTGTGGAGCACTTTGCTCCGATGTCATTAGGGTGTCGGTCAGTGTTGTTGACATTTTCAAATTTTTTAGTGAGCCAATAAATGTGTTTTAAAAATTAGAATAAAATGATTGTTGTACAAATAAATTCTATATAAAAAATTTAACTCTAAAACCTTCAACTTAAATTTAAAATTTAAACTTATTAGTTGTATTCAAAATTAACTATCAGTTATTTCTGTTTTCTGAATTGGAGGCTTTTTTTTAAATATATAGCCATTAAGAATTTGAAAAATCATAACCGGGTTTAAATCATTCAAATTATTATAAAAAAATTTTTTTTTTCAATAAATTTATTTCTGTTTATCTGAAATCTCAATCTTTATCATGAAAAAAAAATTATTATCAGATTAAAATTTTAAATAAAGTAGTCAAAAATTTATTTTTTCGAACTTGAGAAATCTGAAAATGTGACTAGATTTCCTATTTTTGAATTCATTTTTAAAGTAAATTTATAAATTCTTTTCTGATATTTTCTACTACCCTACGCATCGGCAATAGAAGACTTCTTTAAATATTACTGGATTTGCTGTTCATTTTCATCTTTTGAAATTTTTCTTCTTTTAATTTTAAATAAAACTGACTGACTCGTGGTCAAGCCACCGGTCAGCCAGCATTAATATTCTTTTGAAAAAAAAAATTTTCAAAATTATAGTTCTATCCTGTTTTGTTTTTTTTTTAAATTTTATCAAGATGATGATTTTTTTTTTATGATCAAGATTGCAAAAGTAAAATTCAGAAAAACAGAAATAAATATTTTGAAAAAAAAAGTAATATTAAAGTTCTCATCATTTCTTTTCATTATAAATCTTAAGAGTTGAGATGAAAAAAAAAATCATTTATTTTCTAGATCTAAAATTGGCGGTTTTTTCATGCGCAAAACATACAGTTTAGGTTGAATTTATAAATTTTTTATTTTTTTTTAATTTATTCATATTGACGACATTCTGACGATATCAAAAAAAAAAAGTAAGAAAAAAACAAAATAAAATAAAAATAAAAATCAAATGTTGAGTTTTTTTGTGTCTAAGTTTCCATAATTACACCAAAATATACCAAATAATGAAGATAATTCAAATAATTAATCATAAAAAATAAGTAAAAATAAGAAGTTTATTTATTTGGTTTTGTTGTTTTTGTTTTTATTTTCCCATCGTTCTTTCTTTTTTTGTTTCAGAAATCCTTAATTAACAAATTTAGGAGTAGTTTCCCGTTTTGAACTTTGTCCTTTATCATTCAAAAGCAGGTTCTTATTGATTCACTCACTCTATTTTTTCCCAGTTCTTTTTTTTCTTCTTCTTTTTCTTTGATTGCTTTTTTTATCATTACAACGTCTACCCTGTCTTGTGTTTTTAGCGTTTCCTTTATCTCATTTATGTATTTGTTATTAAATTTGTTATCTAATAAGCTTTTGTTTTCGATAGATTGGAGAAGTCCATTTGTGAATTGGTTCTTGAGTAATCTTTTCGCAAATGTCAACTTGATTTTACAAATTTTCAATTCAGCCGGTTCGATGTCTAGGGCGTAGAGTAAATTTGTGGTTCGAGTTCTTTTGTTGAGTCCAATCATTCTTTTTAACATTATTCCTTCCATAGTTTGTATCTTTTTCATTTCTGTCTTATTTACATAACAGTTTTCAATGCCATAATACATGATTGGACTGTTGTATGTTCTGAAAAGCTGGCTTTTTACAATTTTAAATTTATAAATTAGTGATATTGATTAACCGATGCTTGGTCGGCCAAAATCGCCAATTTTTTTGTTTTTAATTTGGTCTGCCAACAAAAACTTGTTGAGTTTAATAAAATTAATTATAACATTTTAAAGGGTAGTTATTTTTTGCTTCAAATTCTAGTTCATTTTAATGACTATGACAATGAATTAAATTTTATAGATATTCAATTGAAGGTAGCATGAAATAGTATTTATTAATATTATTTGTTAAATAAATAGATTTTGATTAAAGACATTCAAAAACGAAAAAATAATTTCATTCCGAATCAGGCTTTTTTACAAATAATTGTTTTAAGTCTAAGTCACAAAAATTTAAGTTAAGTCTTAACTTAAATTTTTTTTAAGTCAACCAATTTTTCTTTAAAAAAAAGTAAATTCAATTAAATAATTAAAATTTTTAGGCAAGGTTTGCACCTAGCATTACTACTGTAATTTGTGATCAAGGCCCCTCAAAGTTTAAAAGTCTCTTGTTCAAATCAGACTTGTTTATAAGCCACAAAAAATTAAGTCAAAGTCATGCCTTAACCTCAACAAAAAAAAAATTAAATCGCTGACTTGACTTGATTTGTGACTTATAAACAAGTCTGATTTGAATAATCATTTATAATTGCTGGCAAATTATTTTTAGAGATTTTAACTTATAAAATTTAATTTACTAAATTCGAATTTAGCCTCAAATTGAGACAATTTTATTTGAATGCAGAGTATAAACAAATATACCTGTAAAAATTTGATTGGTTTTTTTTCTTTCTCTTCAACTACTATGTATCATAAGGACATCAAACAACTATAAAAAAATATTCAAGAATAAAATATTTATTAACTTGAATTTTTAATTTTTAGTTTAAAATCAATTCAAGAGAATGAATTCACAAAAAGCAAATTTTTATTTAGCGTTAGCTACTGTATTTATTGTTTTAGTAGCATGCCAAGTCGAACAAGACAATTTTGTCTTTGTTCTTAATTCTCAAAATTTCGACAAATTTTTGCATGAAAATGAATTCACTGTTGGTAAAATTCAAAAATTTTTTTACAAAGCCTTATTTTTTTTCAAAAATAAATATTATTAATTATAAGTTTTTTTTCACGCTCCATGGTGCGGCCATTGCACTCAAATGAAGCCTTATTATCATGAAGCTGCCAAACTTTTAGTTGAAGACACCTCTATAAAAAGTGATAAACGCATTGTTTTGGCTAAAGTAGATGCTACTGTTGAAAATCAATTGGCAGCAAAATTTCAAATCCAAGGCTATCCAACATTGAAAATATTCAGAAAAGGCCAAGCATTTGACTATGATGGTCCCAGAAAAGAAGCCAAAGATATAATTAACTACTTGATTCCTGAGGCTAGCAATAATTGGAAGCCTCCTGTGTCTAAAGTAGATGTTCTAGTTAATAGTAATTTTACCGAATGGGTAGAAAGATTTGATATTTCTCTTGTTGAATTCTACTCTCCTAAGTAAATTTTGAATTGACTAAGAATAAATTTCAAATTTTGAATTTTAACTATTTGTTTCTAGTTGTGGACATTGTGTCCGATTAGCACCTAACTATGAAAAAGCGGCAAAAATTTTGTCTGAAGGAAAAAATCCAATACCACTTGCCAAAGTTGACTCAACGATCGAAATTGAGCTCAGCGAAAAATATATGATATCTGGCTATCCGACTTTGTTGGTTTTTAGAAAAGGCCGCCATTACGAATACAAAGGAGGCAGAGAAGTCTATGGTATCATTATTGATAATATAATTTTTGACAATTTCTATCTTTAAATTTATCAAGATATTGTGAACACAATGAAAAAGCTGCAATCATCTGGGTCGACTGAAATAAAAAGCTTCAATGGATTCATGTCCCGAGTAAATAGTCCAACAGATATTTATGTTCTCGCATTTTTTAGTGGCCAAACTGACAAAAATTTTCAAATTTACAATCATTTTGCATCAAAATATTTCGAAGATGCTAAACTGTTTCATACATTTGAACTAAGTGAATTATTGAGATTTATTAAAAGCGATAAAATAAAGCAATCGAGTGTAATTGTATTCTATCATGAGCTGGCAGTTTGCAATGGAGAGCCTAAGTTTGTTGTATTCAATAAAGAGAATTATAGTGTTGAAGATTTGGAACAATTTGTTTTTAAAGAGTCAATACCTCTAGTGGGACATTTGAGTCCTAAAAATATACCATTAGTCTATGATAAAATTAGACCAGCATGCTTTGTATTTTACGATGTTGATCAAGAATTAAAATCTCGTAAGCATTTTGTTAATTCAAATAAAACAAAAAAAAAACATTTTTTTTAAGATATTATTTTTATAAGAAACAAGATTGCTTTGATTGCCAGAAAGTTCAAGAATATCCAATTTGGGTTGGCAAACGAAACTGAAAATTTTGATCTCATTAAAGTGAGATTTAAGAAAATTTTTTTTTTTTTTTAATTGGAAATATTTTTTTCTAGAAATTTCACTTGGAAGAATCACAAAGCGAAACGAGCATAGTTTGCTTGAATGAAGACTCAAAATTTTTCATTTTTGATGAAGACTCGGATTCTTTCGAAGAAGAAAAAGTCATCGATTTTGTCACTGATTTTATGCAAGGAAAATTAACTCCTTATATAAAATCTGAGGCCATTCCGAAGCAAAACAATAAAAATCTCAAAAAACTAGTCGGAAAGACTATAGAAAGCTTTTTGAAGACACCTAATAAACACGTTGTTTTAGGCCTTTTAGGGCATCATACAGATTCAAATTTGGAAAAGAATTTAGCTAAATTAGCAAACAAATATGCTAGCAACAAAAGCTTAGTATTTGGAAAAATAGATATTCTATTAAATGACATTCCGGATATGCTTAACATGAATGTTAAAACCCCTAGTGTTTATTTTATATCGTCTGATCAAAAAAATAAGCCGATTAGAAATCAAAGTGGTGAAAAATTGCAAGATTTAATTGATTTTGTCGAAGAAAATATTAAAATTTCAAATTTAAAGAAAAATGATAAATTAGAACTATGATTTGATCTTTTACTAGCTAGACATTTGGGCATTTAATAAATTTTTTTTTTCAAAAAAAAATCTTTAATTTAATTTTTATAAAAAAAAATAAAATAAATTAAGCATTGCTAATCTTTTGTATTGAATTAGTTATAATACAATGTGAGCACAAAAACCTCTGTTAGAATTAGTTGTCTATATTTGCTTTTTTAAGTATAAAAAATCAAATATTTGAATTTAATTTTGGTTAATTTCTACATTCAATACAACTTACGCAATAATCTTTGAATGGAACTTGGCTTTTTGTTTTCAAAATTTTTAGTTTATTTATTTTTAACACAACAAAAAAAAAAAACAGAATAATCACCGATTTTTTTCTAACAAATCTCAAATTTCAGAGCTTATTTATTTTTAAATATTAAATTCAAGTAATGGTTTAAAATATCAAACAAAAAAATATTTGCATCCAAATGTTGGCTTTAATGACCTTACTCTTCGATTTTAAGTATTTGATAAATTTACATTTACTTACAAATTTAAAAAAAAAACAACTAAAATCAACACTAAATTGTCAACTAAGAGCAGACTAGAAAAAAACAAAATCTTTAAATTAAAGAAGCTCGATTTCTAAAATTTCTAAAGTCTAAAAAAATGTTTGTTGGAATTCTGAATTTTCTCTTAACAAAAGTTTATTTGCTGGGTATGATAAAAATTTGCTATTCTCATGGAAGATTAGAGATACCGGCCGCCCGTAATGCAGCATGGCGTTTCGGCTTCGATACGCCTATAAATTATAATGATAATGAGTTGAATTGTGGAGGCGCCGGGATGCAACATGCAACTAATGGTGGTAAATGTGGAGTTTGTGGAGATAACTTTAGTGGTCCAAGATTACATGAAGCTGGGGGTACATTATAACAAGGTGTTTTTTTTTTTAATATTTTTTTTTTAGGGAAATATGCTACAGGAACTATAGTTAAAAGTTATGTTAAAGCAAGCATGATTGATGTACGCGTTAGGGTAAAATGAATAAAAAATCAAAAGGTTTTTGTTTCTTAAGGAATTTTAAAGCTAAGTGCAAATCATCAAGGAAATATGGAATTTAGGATATGTCCAGTTGTAAGCAAATTTAAAGAAGTAACTAAAGAGTGTTTAGACGAAAATTTACTTGAAATAGTTGGCTATGGTTCATCATATCCTGTCAGAACTGGAGAAGACGAAATAAATTTAAGGTAATTCTGACTTGAATTGAAATTAAATTATTTTTCAATATTAAATATTGAACAATTCATTAGGATTAAGCTCCCTAGAGATTTAATATGTTCTCATTGTGTATTTCAATGGAAATACAGAGCCGGAAATAGTTGGGTAAGAATTGAAATTATACTAAAATCAAATCACATATACTTAATAAAAGGGAAGCTTACCCAATGGAACAAGTGGTATTGGGTTTGGACCACAAGAAGAATTTTATAATTGTGCAGATGTTGAAATAAGATCATTTCCAGGACAATCTACTTCAAAAGCTCCTATGTTTTTTACGACCAAACCTGATCTGGTTAAAACAACCGAGATTTCAACAACGTCATTAAGAACAACTAAAAGAAAATCTACTTCAAAAAGTTTGTATTCAAAGACCACCAAAAAAGTTAATAAAAATCCGTTTTTTCACTGTGAAAAAATTGATCCCAAATTGGTTGAAAAGTTGCCCAAAGATGATGATCCAAATGAGTTCAATGGCATACCATTGTGTTTATTGATTGGAGGCTCTAAACTTACATGTAAAGATTGCTATGAAAACTGTATAAGTCCATATAAAAAATGTCCAAAAGAGTCTTGTTATTGTAGATGGTATAATTAGTTGTTTAGTTCAAAAAATATATATTTTATTGTTTTTTAAATTTTTCAAAACCTTTTTAATAAATGATTTTTCTTTATATCGAAATGAAAACAATAAATTAAATTATAATTTTAGACTCTCTCTTTTGAGTTAATGATTGATTTAATAATAAAAAAAAACTTACTTTCTATTTTATAATATAATAATAATAAAATAATCGTTTTATATTGTGAAAATAAAAATTTTAAAATTTATCTTACATTCATTTTGCCCTTATTTTCATTCTACTTTCCTAATACACTTTCTGTATTTAACAAAAAAAATCAAAAAAAAAAAATTTTAAGACCACTTATTATTAAGTTAAATTTACAAAAAAGAAATTAACTTGCGTATCAAATTTTCTAATTGATATTTTTATCGATTATTATCGCAAAATCAAGATTCAGACTTAAAGTTTAGCTTTGTAATTCTTGTTTTACTCAGCCCACTCATCTCTAATATTTTGTTTGTTTTATCAAGCGTTTAAACCAAATTAAGAAGTTTCAAAGAGAAAATTATCTTTTTCTGCAGTCACCTACTTACAATATTTAAAATCTAATTAATTTGAAAAACATCAATTACAAACAAATAGAAAATATCTAATTTGATCATTTATATTAGTATATAAACGCTTAAAATTTATTGTTTAGACAAAAAAAAGCATAATGGGGACAATTGTATTGAATTAAGTGATATATGGAAGTTAAGCAATGGTCAAATTAATCTGATGTTCAAAAAAAATTTGATTTCTACTTAAAAGGCTAATATTTGAAGCTTTTTTTTTTTTAATTTTTTTTTTTAATTGAAAATAAATTATCAAGTAAGATATATTAAAAACAAAATTAACAAAATTTCAATATTAAAAAATTCAGCATTTTTTGATTTAGCTTCGACTAGAATTTTAAAAGAACTTAGTTTAATTCGTAAAATTTTTAGTATTTTTTAAACGATAAATTTTCTATTTAGAAATAACTGTTTAATTTCATACTAGTAAAATTTATAAAATATTTAAAATAACAAGATTTAACTGCACATGGTAGAAATACTTATTTTATTAGCTGTTGTTTTTTCTATCAGCATTATGTAATTATTTATAGCACATTTGAAAAATTTTGACTAGGCAAATTTTTCAATATTAATTTTAAAACAAGCTGATTTGCGACATGCACTGGTTTATCATCAAATGCTTTCTAAAATAAACTTGTTTAGCTGTTACTTAGCTTTAAAATAGAAATAATTCATGACCGAATTTAAATTCCATTTATCTAGCTGTTTGCAACATTGAATTATAATAAATTTAAAATCCAAATAAATGCTTTAAATAAATTTCATAATACAGATTCAAATATAGCCATAATAATCTTTTTTTTTTTATCAAGATTTCGAACAGTTAACAACATTTTCTAAGTCATAGTTTATCAAAAAATTAATTTTATGACAAAAAATCAGTCATTTATCTTAATTAGGGTCTATACTGAATTCCACCCATTTTAAAGGTTTCTCTTCTCGAGTTGAATTAATCATGTTTCAAATTACATTAATTACTTTAAATAAAATTCTTTAAGCTAAATCATGACAAAGCATTTCGAAGTTTCTTAAACATTCATTTTTTAAACAAGTATCTAGGCTGATAAAGCAAAATCCAATTTACCTTGGTTTCTTAACTATTCCAAGTAGGAGTGTAATTAAAATGAGCGTAAATATTAGCTATTTAAGGTTCTAGATCGAAAAATATAAATAGCCCAAAAATCGGTATAAAAACTATTTTTTATTTTTGGCAAAATAGATTGTTCGCTTTAATAGACTTGGTTAAAATTTTGAATATTGAAAAATAATTCTAGGTTATATTGCATGTGTTCAGTCTCATGTTTTAAAAAAAAACAAAACGATTATAGATTGTTTATTCGTTCTCTAACTAATATTGTGTTGTAATAATTTACAGAATAATATTTTTGGTTTATGGTAAAAGTAAAAAGACACGCTTTTAGCATTTCATAATTCACAGGTTTTTTACATCATTTGTGTATCATTTCTGATAAGATTTTTAAAGTGATAAGCTTTCAAAAATATATCAAATTGAATAAAATGAATTCTATTTTAGATTTTATTAAGAAAAAATTCGAATTAGACTATTTTTAATGCCTAATTGTGCCGCAATTATAAACACAATAAATGCAAATAGACCTATTGGAGGATACAAAGATGTGGTGATTATCGGAAATGGTCCCTCTGGTTTGTGTTTATCATATTTTTTGTCAGGACATTGGCCCTATTACAACAATAATCCAGTATCAGATGAATTTTTGCAAACAAGATTGAATTATGTGGACAAAAATTTGTCTTTAGTTGAACAAGACTTGGAGTATTTAAGCAGTGGGCTTGAAGGCCGCTCATTTAATCCAGTAGCCCTCCTATATGATAAATTAAAGCATCCAGATGCTGATCTTGGAATTGACTTGCCAACATGCTTGAATTGGAACTATGACCCAAACAGAGAAATAGATCATGTATGTATTGGTAAGGCGCCTGGACCTGGCGGCTCATGGAATGATTTAGATGGCTCACAATTGACTATTAGTCCATCTAGATGGATGGAACTACCAGAACTTGTATACTCTGATTGGAAAAAGCAAAATAAGACATTGTCCAATGTTAATGCTGGTCTTGTTTTTAGTTCGAAGAATTCAAATTTTTCTGAGGACAATTCTCTAATGAATGCGAATATTTTTCGAAAAAATTCGTCAAAATTGGTCATTCCAAGACCCTTGGGTGTCGAGGAGTCTAGAGCGTCCATGCATGATATTAGAAATTATTATAGAGACTATGTAAGACAAAAAAATCTTGATAAATATTTGCTCAATAGTGCAACTGTTACTAATGTGAGACGAGTTTGTTGCACCAGACTGGTTCTAAACAGTGGTGATAATTTGTCACATAGTTCGTGTTCAATTACACCATGTAATTCTCTTCAATCATTACAAAATACCTCCAGTTTAGAGTGCTTGTGGGAAGTGACAGGAATAATTGATAAACGTGATCGAAAAAAAGCTTCATCTCTCACTCACAAAGGTGATTTGATGGAGTTCAAATACTATTGTAAACATCTAGTATTGGCAATTGGTGCTTGTGACATACACAACAAGCTAAATGCTAAAGGTGAAAATCACAGATATATTTTAAGCTCAATAAGAGAATTGGAAGACAAGATAAAGGAAGACTTGGCTCGTTTGCAGAAGGATCCTTTGTTAATTGTGGGATCGGGACTTAGTGCAGCCGATGCAATTTTGTTAGCAAAAAAATATCATATACGTATTATACATGTAATAAAAAAGTCAGTCTTTGATCCAACTTTAATATTCAATAAATTGCCAAAAAAAATTTATCCCGAATATCACAAAGTTTATGAACAAATGATAAACTACAAAAGCACTCACCATTCAACTGATAACACTAATCATAATTATTTACTTTATGATGAGCATGAAGTTAAATATTTTACTTCAAAAAGAACTTGTGTTCTATTTAATTTAGGTTTAGAGAATAATGGTCAAAGTTTTACAAGCGGATCAAGTAATCAAGAAATGGATAAGCTTACAAGAGAAAGGAAATTTTCAGTTACGAACGAAACTGAATTGAAAATAAGCTACGCATGTGTTTTAATAGGATATTCTCCGGATTTGAGTTTTTTGCCACCATATATGGCCAATCAGTTGGCCGTTGATCCAGAAAGATGTTTAAATACCAAAGAAAATCCGATTTCCATTGACGAATATTCACATGAATCGAGCAGATTTAAAAATTTGTTTGCTATGGGACCACTAATTGGCGATAATTTTGTGCGCTTCGGCACTGGTGGAGCATTAGCTATTACTTCTTCAATTTTAAAAAAAATAAATTCGAAAAAAGAAGATATGTGCATGCACAATTAAATTTCTAACTAATAATAGTTATAAAAGTAGATTTACGGAAATCAATTGCTAAAGATCATTTTAGTGAAATTTTAGTTTCATT
>PJRA01000443.1:378998-401243 GCA_016987375.1 Brachionus koreanus | reverse complement strand
TTGCTAAAATTCAGCTCTAATCTAACCAAACATTCTCTCAAAACAAGTTTTGTTATTCAAAAATATTTTCATTTTCATGTGGCTGAAAGGAAGGACTAAGTCTCCATTCCAACCAGCCAAGGCTCTGCCTAAATTATATTTTTAAATAAATAAAAATAAATAAAATACTTCGAAAAGAATTGCATTTTTTTAAATATGATGAACAGTCCCCAAGATGTCAGATGATGAAAAAAGGTGTCAAATTGACACCAGTCCTTTGAGTGTTAGCTGGTTTAGAATACATCTCACATTATGTAAAAAAATCAGTTTTGCTTATTATTATTATTACGATTTATTTTTCAATTAGCAATTAATTTATAACCTCCCGGAAGAATTTGAAAGGTAAAAAGTGGAAAGATGGCAATTAAAATGGATCATCAACACCAAAGCTCTTCTGCAAGCGCGTTGGGCTAACCACCTGACCGCCTTAGAATTTAAAATTAGTTAAAAAGAAATCAAAAACTCAAATGACCCTATCCTCCACATGGATTGAATAAAGAAAAAAATTAATTCATTTCCAAATTTTAGAGGAACTTTTGCATGCTAAAATAAAATTCTAAATTAAAAAATAGATTATCAAAAAAAATTAAAATTAATCTACATATATTCTTGTTTTTTAGCTTTTAATTAAATTTGATTTTAAATTTTAAATTATGAATTTAAAATACTTATATAAATTCATAATTAAAAAACTAACTTATGAATTTTGAAAATTAGTATGTTACAAGTTATGTTTTAAAATTAAAAAAATGTCTGAAAATATCAACACAACCAAATCGGAACATTTTATTTTGAGACAACTTGAGGGAAATATCGATAGTTTTAATGATGTCATTATTATAAAAAGTACTCAGCAAAGAGCCAAATTTAATCTGATTTTTTTTGGGGGCGATATTCAGGTAAAGAGAAATATTCAACTATTTACTTTGAACATAATTTGGTTTAACAATTTTTAAGAATTATGAAGATGAAATGAAAAAAAGCTCTACATGCAGGTTATTTACTAATTGGAATTTACCAGCTACTGGATATTTACTTGAAAGCAAGTTTTCAAAAAATTCAGAGACTGCTGCAAATATTCTAATTTTTCGAGCTGACTATTTTCATCTAAAATGTTTTGCCAAGTATGAAATTTAACAAAAAAAAAATATAATTTCAATGATTAATAATTAAAATATATGTATAAGCTATTCTAATTTTGTCTCTTCGACCGATTTCGGAATACCAATTGGGAATTCAAATGACACTAGCTCTAAACTCGACCAAAATGAAGACAACTCGATAAGTTCGATGCCCATGACAGATAAATATCGCTGCATTGATCATGTGAAAAAACTTTATTTCAATTCTTTAAGCGAATACAATTCGGTGCATGATGATCAAATTGAAGATAAGCTACCAATTATTTTATGTGGTTTCAGCAAAGGATGTGTCGTTTTAAACCAACTTTGTGTAGAATTGTGCTCTATAGTTGAGCCTGGCTTTGACTCAATCAAAGAATTTTTGGGCCAAATAAAACATGTTTTCTGGCTGGATGGTGGTCATTCAGGGACTTCGAATAGCTGGGTTACAACAGAAGATGTTATCCAACAGATTAAAAATCTAAAATGGTCATGCTATGTTTACATTACACCATATCAGTTGAAGAGTCAAAAAATAATAGCTGTCCAAGAGTATGAGAGTTTTATTGCACTTCTTAAAAAATTAAATGTAAATATAAAAAATACGTATTATTTTCAAGAAAGAGAGAGTGACGATTATGATGTTAATTTACATTTTGAATTATTAAAACATTTTGATTCAAATTTGATTTAAATAAATGATTAGCTAAATTTTTCATTTTAGAAATAAATTTGGACTTTAAATTCCAAATAAAATTTAAATTCAATAAAATTCTTTATATAAATATAATAAAGATATGGATGAAACTGAGTTGGACGAAATAAAATCAGAAAAAAATGATGATGAAAATTTCGAAGAAGAACTTTCAGCTTTTTATTCGACGAATGTATCAACAGCTCACGAAATAGAAACAAAGTTAGATTCTGACTTGAGTGACAGTGAAGATAATGCGAGCAAGCCTTTATTAGAACAACCTGAAGATATTGTCGAAACAGAAATTAATGATGATGAAAAAGATTACGGTCCTGCAACATCTGAAGAATTAGGAATGTTGTTAGCTGACGAAAGTTCACCAAATCCAGAAATTTTGGAAAATCAACAAGAAAATAGAGACATAAATTTAAATATAATTCCCTCACTTCCTAAATTATTTGTCAAGAAAAAAGTTGCAATTTATTGCTTTTTACTCGGATTTGGCCTAGTGATTTATGCATTGCCTAAATTTTTTTACGGCATTCATTATGATCAAGTAAGATTGTCATCATTTTTCTCTTTAATTTTGTAAAAGCTTTAATTTTTTAACTTATAATTTATTTATTAGTATAAAAATTAAGAAATTATTATCTAAATTTGTTGTATAAACTGTAAGTTATTTATGAATGAATCTTTTTAGATTGCATTAGCACAAAGTTCAATTACTGGCAAGCTACATGACAAGCCGTTTGATAGTGGTCTTCACTTTTTTTATCCATGGTATAATCTTATAAAATTCAATAAAACAATTCAAACGGTAGAGCTAAAAAAAATAAAAATTTTTACAACTGATAAACTTCAAGTTAAAATTGGAATCAACATTTTTTATAAATTAGAGTAAAATTTCGCAAATTCTAAATTTAAATTCAACAATTCATTTTCATACACTTGACATAGGCATTGTGAATTTTGGAACAAAAAACAAAAAAAAAATTTTTTTTCAAGGATCTTCAATTTTTGGGCAATGTGAAATCTTAAAGTACAAAAATTACAGTACAAAAAGGTAAATCTATATAATCTTTTTTTTTATTGTACAAAAATGGTTCTGCAAGCATTAGAATATTGTACAAATTTGAACAAGCGAATTCTAAACTCTTCAAATACTCTTCATTTTTCTGTAAAATGCACATCATTAAAAAAGGATAAAATTTGCACTAAATTGCACAGTTTGGAGAGAGCTTATAATTCGCTTGTACAAATTTGTACAATATTCTAGTGCTTTCAAAACCATTTTTGTACAATTAGAAAAAAAATTATATAGCTTTTCTGTTTTGTACTGTAATTTCTGTACTAATTTTTCACATTGCCATTTTTACGCAAAATAAAAAATTAATTAAAACAAAATTTGTATCAGCTGATCATTTTGCCGAATTATTTTTAAACTAAAAGAAAAAAGCCTATTTTAATTTTACATTTTTATGTATTTTGTTCCAAAATTAAAAAAAAAATCGTTTTTTCATTTAATTTAAAAGTTTACCATAAAAGATAACCTAAGATATTACACATATAGTAAAGTTTATTGTTAGCTGAAAAAGATTTTTCTCATCATATTTTTAAAAGAATACAAATTTGCACAAAAAGCATCGTAACAATTGTTCAAGAGAAAACATGAAAATGTGCTTTTGATAAATTTGCTAGCAAACTGACAATGCAGGAATTTATTTATTTATTTATTTTATTCCGGTTAACGCCTAGAAGGCGATGTAAAAAAATGACTTAAGAGAAAAATGTAATGAATAAGACAAAGTTTAAGTATTATCTAAAAAAGAAAGAAAAAAACAAAAATAAAAATAATTATAATGCAAATTTTTTATTCTATTTTTATTTTACTAATTATTATTCATTTTATTGTTTTTGTTTTTTTTTTCTTTTTAATTATTTTCAAAAAATGTTTTCAGGTAAAATTAGTCATCAAATAATCTATTTAACTAATTATTATTATTCAGAAAACACCTCATGGGCGATGTTAAAAAAAAAAAATAAAAAATTAAAAATTAAAAATAGTAAAAAAAAAATCTATTTTAATATGATTTGAGGAGTAGTTCTAAGATTTTTCTGTTTTTCTCACTCGATTCTCTAATAAGGTACCTAATTGAGTCCATCGTTCCATCTTTGCTTTCTTCTTTGTTAAGCTTGTTTTCAGGTTATATCCTATCACTTGCTTTGGCTGCCATATTTTCTATATTGTCTTTTTCTTCTAGGATGGTTTTCATTTCATCTATCACGGATTTTTTGCTACTTCTATTTTCATTATCTCTTGTTTCATTTAGGATATTGTTCACTAGTTTTTTAGTAAATTTGTTGTTTGCTAATCTCATTATGAAGGACAGTTTTCTCTTTACCTATATTCTCTCCATTGGTTCGATATTAAGGGCCGCCATCAGATTAAATATGTGACCATTAAAACATTATTTTATGTAAGGCTAAAATGTCAAGTTATTTTGTTCGATTATAAGCTATTAAAATGTAAACAGATATTAAATATATTCAATTATTTCACGATACATATGTATGTATTTTAAGTGAATTTGTTGAATTTAAGAAAATTCATTTTTATAATTTTTATTTTAAGCACCAACAAATTGAATACTTTTTACCGAAAATATGGTTTTGATTCTGAATCAATAATTCGACTAGTTTGTCTCAGTGAGATACAAAATATTGGACAAAAATTTTCAATTGAGTCTTATAGAGCAAATCGTTTGGGCATTCAAGACTTTTTTAGAAAACAGCTTAAATATAGACTTGAGAACGATTACTATGTTAAGTTCTACAATCTTTATACTCATGAAATTAAATTCACCAATGTTATTAACAAACTCAATTTATTGAAAATGCTTAATGGAGTGTACAAAGAAAAAGCAGAAAATGAAAAAATTACAAATTTAACTATAGCTGAGACAGCCCGTTTGGTTAGATTTAAAAAAAATAAAGCAAAAGAAATCATCGAGAATGCTAAAGCAAGTGCTGATAATTTGATAATTAAAAAGGCTAATTATGACTTGCAGACAAACATTGAGTTAACACATTTGGATTTGTTAAATCAAAGTTTAAACGAATTAAACTTTGGCAAAAAATCTATGAATGACACGCAAAAAGTTTTATCTTTTTGTTATTTATCATCTTTGATTAATAATGAAAACATTCGTATAATCAAACCAGGACAAGAAATTCCAGCAATTGGTTTCTCCAGTAAATCTGAAAAATTGGTTGGAATATTAAGCATTTAAAGTTGAATTTAATCAGATTTAAATTTAATTATAGATGATAGGAATTAAAGAATTTTAGAATAATCTATCTATTTGCAAAATCAACAGCTTAAATTAAAAAGAGATTAAACTGCAGCATTCGATCATTTGAAAATTATTAGGATTAGGGTTAAAATTTAAATTTATTTTTTTTAAAAACTTTTTTAGTTAGCTTAAATAGAATGTTTTTTTATTAATAATTGTTTCTCTTTACTATCTTCACTAACAAACTACGAAGAATGTTTTACAAAAATTTAATACAAAATTCAGATTCAATTAATAAATTTTTTTTCATAAATCTTCCAATATATTTTTAATTATTATTTTTTAACAAAATAAAATACTTTTATTAGCTTTTTTGAAATTGACTTTGGGAGTACTTGACCAAAACATTCTGAGAAAAAAATCTTTAAAGCTTTAAGACTAAATTAATTAGACGATGAGTGATTTGAATTCAAAATCAAATGCTGAAATTTGCATCATTGAGCCTTTCTATGGTGGAAGTCACAAACAACTAATTGACATGATAGAGCAAGATTTGAAACTTGTTAAAGAATACAATTTATTTACCATGTCATCAAAAAAATGGCACTGGAGGGCTAGATGTTCAGCTTTGTACTTTAGCCAAATAATACCCAAAGATCATAATTATAAGTATGTAATCTAAATGATAATGTAAAGTTGTATTTTCAATGATTTAATTTAAATTGAAATTCTGCTTTCCATTTCAGCGATATTTAAAGTATCATTAAATCTTTTTTCTAAATTAAAAACAAAGTTTTTGCCTTTTAAAACAACATCTCAATATTTTGAAAATATTAAGTAATTTATCTTTCTAAAATTCGTCTCTGTAAAATGTGTAATCGGATAAGCAACTTTAGTCAGTGGAAAAAACTCTTTTTTTTTTATTTTATTAAATTTTTTAGATATGCATTAGTTCACATATGATGATTTGGCAAAATTTTTTAAGTATTGAAGCGTTTTTTGGGTACTAGTAAGGTAACTCTAGGTTAAATTTGTTTTCTATTTCACTTAGATAGCTTGTCGTACATTTAGAAAAGTAAATTTTATGTCCAATTATTTCAAACATGTTTATTTTTTTTATTTATTTGTTTTTTGTACTAAGCACCTTCAGATTAAAAAAAAAATAAAAATAAAATGCAATAAATAAAATAGATATAATGAAATAAAGAGTAACATGATTCATATGTTTAAATATCTGTTGGCCCAGATATAAAGGAAGAAATTGTAATGTAGCATTCCTGTCCCAACATATCTCTCACTCAACTCAAAAAGTCGATTCAAGACTGTTAGTAATTTAAGTTTAAATTAAAAGCCTCATTGTAATGTTTACATTAGTACCCTTGGGCCGGTTTATCCGATCCTCTCGTTAGACGTTTAGGAGCAGCTATTTATGCTCCATTCTAACTTAAACACTCAGGGTTTAGTTAGTTAACTAATCCAGTGAGATTGACAGAGATGTCGCTATATCACATTGACCTCATAGACTATTATTTTTCCCAGGTACTAACTGACAATTGCCAGGAAGCCACTGCACGCACTATAAACATCACTGCCACCGAGAAGCACTTTTATTAGTCTTCTGGGGCTTTTATCCTCGTCGCCAGATGTGGTATCTTACGTTTCGTATACTTTTTTTAAATAAATTTCTTTACAAATAAAAAACACTTTGGTAGCGTAAGATACCACACTCATGATTCATGATATTGGAGCGATTTTCATATTCTAATCTGTTAAAAATTTAATAATCTTTTATAAATTGAATTTTGATAATTGTCAAATTTCACTTAATTTAAAAAAGGACTTAAACACTTGCACATCATTAATTAAATAAAAACTATCATAGCTCTAATAAAATTTGCTATAAATTTATTAAATCATAAAAGAACAAAAGATTGCAAAATATATAATAAATATATTACCCAAAAAAGATTACTTTATTATCTATTTTTTATGTAATTCAATAATTATCAAATAAAAAAAAAATAAAATTAAAAAAAAAATTTGATTTTTTTTTTGTTTAAATTTAATTTTTAGTCAAAAAAATACAATTTTTTTTTCAAAGGCTTGCTACATGCTTTGCATAATTTACTAAAACTTTCACTAGTTTTTTGACGCTTATTACTCGGCCCTGGAGCTGTTTCATCATCATCATCATCATATATAACATTTTCTTCTGGTTTTCGAATTTTATGATGAAAAATGTGAACAGATATTTTTTATTAAATTCATGGTATTTTTTAATAGAAATATGGGTACAGATTATATTACGCGTTTAAAAAAAAGCTACATACATCATAACATGGTGGTAACTCTTGAAAATAAAATAATATTCTCTATATTGCTATGTTGAAAATTTAATTTGGATAAAAATAGTACAAAAATTAATGTAAAAATATTTTGTCTAAAACTTAGAATAGTTTTTCTCCTAAAATTTTTAACAATTAGAAAGCTATATCAAAAAAATTGACAAAAAATTTATTGAAGGAACTAATTTATAGTAAAATAAAACACTTTTTGATAAGACTGACCTAATAAAATTTTGAGTAATATGATACTTTTTTTTGTGCTAAATTAAATAAATATATTCGAGATTTGAGATAGATCATTTAAAGCTGATTAATTAATTTTTTTTCTTAGTCCATGTAAAGGTTGAAACTAAGCTAAATTAAACTATTTAAGGATAATATTCACTAGCTCGGTTTTGAATTTATCAGAGTTAATATCGCTTAGAAAAGATCTTAATAATGCTAAAAAAGTAGTTTACTTCCATGAAAATCAACTTGTTTATCCAACTCAAACTCAATCGACACGAAATAAAAATCCAATTGAAAACAAACAACAAAGAGACTTTCAATATGGATACAATCAAATACTTACAAGGTAAATTCAAGAAAAAACAACCTGATGACTTCATTTTAAACTTTTAAGTCTTGTTGCTGATACCATCTATTTTAATTCGGATTATAATCGAACAACATTTTTGGAAAACATAAATTCATTTCTAAAGCAAATGCCTGACTATCGATTGCGCTTAAATGTAAAAAAGGAATTAGCCCCTAAATGTTTTGTTTTATATTTTCCAATAAATTTAAATCAAAGCTTCATTGATTCTATTATTAATAAAACTATCATGAATCAAATGATCGAAACGTTGAATTTGGAAAAATATACAAGTAAAAAAAAACTTTTAGAAAATTTTATTATTAATAATTTAATCTAAATTTTTACAATTTTATTAAATGTTAAAATTTCGAATTATTAATTAAATTTAAAATCAAATTTTCTTAATTTAAAGCTAGTTACCATGAAATATTGAAAATTGAATTTTTATTTTTTAAAAATTATTTTAAAATTTATGAGATTTTGTGAAATTTGGTACAAAATAGACAAATAGAACATAGTGTGATATAGTGACATCTCTGTCAATATAACTGGATTAATTAACTAACTAACCCTGAGTGTTTGAGTTAGAATGGAGCATAAATAGCTGCTCCTAAACGTCTAACGAGAAGATCGGATAGACGGGCCCAAGGGTACTGATGTAAACATTACACATAGATTAATGCTAAAAATGGTTGCAATCCTTTTTTGCAAAGGTTTTTACTGTATAGGGCAATATAGTGCAACATTCAAAGTTGCATCAATTAATAAAGTCTGCTAAAGATTTGCAAACCTCTGCAAGTTGCACTATGCTGCATTTACAGAACAATAACAAGAAAAAAATTAAAATAGAATTTTTTTAACAATTTGTTTTGTTCTATTGTACTAAATTTCACAAAACCAACCACAAAACCAAAAAAAACGAATTACAAAGTGAATTTAAAATTAAATTAAAAACACTTTTTTAATGTTTTATTAGTAGATTATTGTGATATTAATTTAGCATTTCAAACAATCTGCCTCCATTTAATTTAACACATAATTAAATGCGATATTTGAAAATTTAAAATTCAAATATTGACCTGTTATTAATTTTTGATTTTTTTTTAATTGACAAATTCGATTTTTGACCTCAGGCAATTAATATAATTGTATTAAAAAACAATTTTTATTTTTATAACTTACATTATAAATAAATAAAAAAAATCTTAAGGTCATTTATAAAAATGAAAAAAATTTTTTTTCAGTAAATAAATGTTTATATGTCATTTTTGTCCCTAATAAAGAAAAATTTATTGTTTCAATTTTCTAATCTTTTTTTTTTCTTGATAAAAATGTTTCATTTTAGATTTTTTCAATTTTAAAATATCCTAATGCAAAAAGTATCATTAAAGCTTAAAAGCAAGCTGCCCCTTAATTGTCTGTTTTTTTTTTTATTAAAAATTAATTTTATCAAAAACAATTTACAGCTTATACTAATTTAGATCGCCCCATTTCTATTTTATGGTCACATCGTTGGGAGCATGATAAAAATCCAGAGCAGTTTTTCAATGCTTTGTTTAGACTTGATAGTATGGGAGTCGATTTTCGGCTGAATGTATTAGGCGAACAGTTCACTCAAGTTCCTGGTATTCAATAATTTAAAATTCTTTTTCTAACAAAAAAAATAATCAAGAATAAATAAAAGATATATTTAATGAGGCAAAGCAGAAATTAAGTTCAAAAATTGAAAAATGGGGCTATTTATCAAGCAAATTAGATTATTTTGAAGTATTGGGCCGAAGCGATTTGGTTGTATCAACAAGCTTGCACGAGTTTTTTGGCGTTTCAATGTTTGTTATCTAAAGCAGATTTAAAAACACCATCTATATTTTTTCTTTTTAAATTAAAGCATTGAAGCGTGCATGTTTGGTGCATATCCCATACTACCGAATAGGCTAGTTTATCCGGAATTGTATCCTAAAGAATGTTTATATTCCACTGAAACACAGCTTGTCAAAAAACTAAAACAAATTTGTTTACGGCCAAAGCAATTTCGCTTATCACGTCAAACTAAATCAAGCGAAAAATTTTTATCCGAAATAATTGATACGAGAAATTATTTTGATAAATTTAAATGGCATGTTTTGAAAAAAGATTTCATTTCAATTTTTGAACTTTAGAGAAATAAAAAAAAAATTTTTTCGATAAAAAAAAAATCTGAAATAGATTGACCTTAATTGCAAAGAAAAAAAAAAAATTGGGGCATCTAATGAACACTTTTTCTTCTTGTTTTTATCTTACTGTCTTTCTATTTTAATTTTTGGTCTTAAAATATTTGAATAAAGGATTTTTGCCAATGTTTATTTAGAGATTTACTATTAATAATCTAATTAAATTGGATTTTAGAATCAAATAGTTTCATAAATGATCAGATCCGACGAAAATTGTTTTCTCAGTGATTATGAAGAGGCCGAACAAAAATATGTAAGATTGTTTCGCTGTTTTTTTTTTCTACTAAATTTTTTACGTTATTTAAATATTTGTAGCTTAATCAAAAAAAATTTAAATCTAATAGACAAAAAAGAAGCGAAATAAATGATTTAATAAATAAAGAATCACGAATAAAGCACGGAGCTATAAATTTGTTAAAGTAAACCTTTTATTCTTATTTTGTATTTAAATTTTCAACTATTAAAATATTAATTTAAGTTTAGTCAGAATTAAAAACTTAAAAATTATAAATATTTTTAAATCCAATTAACTTAAATTTATTTAGTTTAAATTTATTTTATATTTTTTTTTCTTTATTTTTAGCTTTCCAACTCTATTTTATTAATTTTTATTTAATAAATTAAAATTTAGAAATCTATAGTATTAAGAATATTTTCAAAATGTCGAAACAGTAACTTAAAATTTACTTTTGGGCCAACATTTCCATAGAGTATATTTTAAATTAAAAAAAAAACTCTTTAAAAAGGAAAAATTTTAGAATTTATCCTCTAAGCTTTTTATATTTTGGTTAGAAAGATTACAGTTTTGTTGTTGGCTTCGAAAATTTATTTTAAGAAATGTACTAGTAGTAGTAGTTGCTGCGTCACCCTAACATGTAGATTGTCTAAGCCCATCACCGCCAATTGGTCGTGTAGAGCTGTAGCAGCCGATTCCATTGAACTTATCTAAATGCATTTTAAAATTAGCGGTTGACTTGGATTTCAGCATATTTTCTGGCAAACTTTCTCTTGGACTCTGATGCTATTTCCTCTTAACGCCCCGGCTGGTTCCTTTTTTTCTGATTTATTTACTAGATTCTTGACCAAGCTTACCTTTTCTATTCCATTCACTAATATGTACATTTCAATCAAGTTCCCTCTCACTCTTCTTTCACTCAGCTTTGTCAGTCCTAATTTTGTCAGCCTCATTTCATACGGCATGTTTCTTACAGACAAAGGTATTTTTGTTGCCCTCTCTTGCACCTTTACCAACGCATTCCATTATCATACTTGGATTTCAAACCTGCACTGCGTAATCTAAATGGGGTCTCACCATAGACACTGACAAGATTATACATAAATAATAGTTTATATTCTACGGTAAAAATTAGTTTAACTAAAATGACAAAGCAGGAAGACAAACGTAGTTCGTCAATAGAAGACTTTTCATTTTTTTTTTATTTCTACATTTTTGAACTGGTTGATCCATTTGCTCACTAGTTGGTTTGATAGAAAGTTTCGCCTTGCTTCATATTTTGCTAGTTGCGAGCATATGCGATCCTTTGCTAACCTTACTCCTCCACTAGGTCCTTTATTATTCACTTAATTCATAAGTTCCGCACCGTAATACCGAAAGACATGATGCTTTTGATTGTATTGGCTTACATTTTATCAAGTACCAAAAAATAGTTTAGAAATACTTAATATGTTTTAGTCGTACATAATTATTAATTTTTTAGTACCAAAAAATGATTCAGTCAGTTTTATTAGAAAAAATTTTTGAAATTTTATTTAATTATAAAAAATAAATAGTAAAATTTATTTAAGAAAAATTAAGAAAAAAATAAAAAAAACAAACCTAATTTTTTTACACAATAAAATCTCTATTTTTACCTTTTTTGCCCTTTGTTTTTGCTTGTGATCCTTCTTGTGATGGTTGTTCTAATGAGTCTGATAGTTGTTCTGATGATGTATTTGAATTATTTCAAAATTTCATAATATATTTATACTATTTTCTGTTCATTTATTTTATCAAGAGATGCAAAATAATGTGATAATAAATTCTAATTAATATTTGGTTTCATTAAAATAAATATCTGGTACTAATTAAAATAGTTGTACCTAATTAGGTCCTGAAAAGAATATTTTAGGGACTGAGTAAAATATAAACCGATTCTATCTGCTATGAATTTTATAAAAAAGAATCAGATCCTAAATTAGCTAGTCTTGACTCACAATTCAAGCTTCTTATTTGTGCAACAAGTTTCGTTGTTCGTCTTTGTACTTGTTCTAGTCTAAATATATCCTTTTTTAAATAAGGATTACAGGCAGGCGTTATTCTAGATGCAGCCTACATATGTTTTGTAAAGTTGCAAAAATGATTGGGCATCCCAATGCACAAATGTTTTCTTGAGCATACCAACTATGTTGTTGACTTGCTTGATCTTTTCATTTGAGTTTGTTGTTCACCATTACACCAAGATCGCGCTCAGTGGTAGTTTCAGCATAACATTTCCATAGAGCATATTTTTTTTATTAAAAAAAAAACAAACTATTTACAATAAAAAATTTTAAAATTTATCCTTTTAATATTTTGGTAAGAAAAATTTCAATTTTGTTGTTAAATTCTAAAGTTTATTTTAAGAAATGTATTGACAAGATTACATATAATTTGTTTGTTTTTTTAGCAAGTTATTTATACTCATATGATGATTTATTTATTAGATTTTATAAATTGAAAAAACCATAGGCGATCTAGCTTCCTATTGAGTTAATTTTTTTTCAGGCGAAAAAAAAAACTTTACGAATAAATCATTAAAAGGGGTTCTTTTCTTATAGACTAAAACTAACTTGTGTTATTAAAATTAATAAAAACGACTATGAACTTAATATCATTCATTTTTCTAAAGGTTGCCCTAATTTTATACGGTTTTCTCAGATTTAATGTTTAATTTACTCAAAGGGTCTGCCGCAATGAGCAAATAGAACGAAATCTAAAATTAGAAATAGCTTTTTCCGAATCGAACATAAAGTATCTTAAAGACCAATTAGCTGAAATAAACTGTGATTTAACCTTATCAAAAATGAAAAATACGTGTGTGTACAGATTTAACAAGCAGAAATTCGTCTACAATCGCTTTGGTAATCAAAATGAATTATCCAATGCTTCGTACAGTTCTTTTTCTTCGACATCTTTGTGTAATATTGCTCCCCCTGTATCAGGAACAATTAAAAATTTAATTCAATCACATAATGAAAACGAATCGAGTCAAAGTGAACTATATTTTAATGAGCTAATACCCATATCTATTCCAACGACTTTAAACAATTCGTTTTCTTTCTCACCATCTTCGTCCTCAAGTAAATCAACTCCATTGCATTCAACTGGCTTCAATACACCGATTCTCAGCAATCAAACCACCATCAAAAGTTATTGTTTATTCAGTTTGGATGAATTTCTAACAAAAACTGCTGATATAATGATTTATCTTAATTTGAAAGAAACAAAAAATAACATGGACTTTGGTGATGGCTTCAAAAATTTTATTCTAAGTCATTATCGTGAAGATCCCAACTTTTTCAATGAGCAAATCAAGCAATTCAATAATTTCAGACAAGTAAATATTAAATTTTTAATGCAAATCAGAATTTTGTGTCATTTTCAAGTTTAGTATTTTACTATTGACTTTTGTTGGTATCTGTTTTTCTTTCATTCTAAGTACATGCCCAAGCCATCGTAGTTATTTGTTCTTAATACACTAACTTAATGGCTCTGAGTTCTGGAATCTGGGAATAAAAATTCAAAAATTTAAATGAATCAATTTGAATGATCACTAGTTATGATTTGCCAAATTGTTTAAGCAAAAAATAAATATTTTTTTTTAGTCTTCAATTTCATTTGGTTCTGAGCCAACTGAAGAAAGTTTGAACAGACTATTTCAATATTACAAATCATTGAATATTGTAGAAAAACGATTCTTTCAAAATTCACAATGTAATCAAGTTCATTTTACATGGTATGATTCGATAAATGGAATTGAATCGGCTCAAAAATCGATCCAATTCGAAAAAGCATCAATACTCTTTAATTGTTCATCATTATTTTCACAACTAGCTGCAATTTGCTCTGATGTAATGGATCAAAAACTGCAAGAACAAATGAATTACTGGCTCCAGGCCGCTGGTTGTGTGAACTACTTGAATACAAATTTTTCTAATTCACCTAGTCTAGACATGAGTCCATTCATGCTTTATATATTTTATGATATTTTCATATCTCAAGCTTATGAAATAAAAGCTAAGCTAGTTCTTGTAACCAGTAATGAACTTGATATTTATGATGTTAAATATTGTTTTTTTTCATTCATTAACAGTTCTAAAATCTATGCTCATGTAATTTTTAAATCTTAGCAGGTGGTCAAATTGCTTTACTTGTACAGTCGTACCTCAGTATAGCGAGCAAGTTGTGCGAAAATTTTTTCGCTCGTTATACCGAAATCCCATTGAAAAGGATGGGCATTTTTTTTATTAAAATTTTTATTGAAAAAAAAAGACTAAAACTAAAAATTTAGTTTTTTTTTTACAAAATCTGTAATACTGGATTGTTTGGTTTTACATTTTTTTAGTACAATATTTTCAATATTAAACAAAAAGTCAACAAAGCTGGAAAAATCTTTATTTAGAAAAAAATCTTTTAAATCATTAATTCTGTTAGTCTACGGAATTGGCCTGATTCCTTAGAGTAACTTCAGAGGAGATAAGTGAAGACAAAGATTGAGATTGTTTATATAAACGTTTATTTAAAATATTGTTGTAAAAATAAGAGAAAATACAAAGTCTCTTCTTCTTCTTTTAATAAGAATCATAATGCTTATTTATACACAGTAATTAGGTCAATAATAATAAAGAAGTTAAATCAAAATAAATTGTGAATTAAATCGGTCATAAAGATTTATGACTTATGATTTATGACTCATAAAGATATAATCTAAGAAAATTGTAAATAATATAAACGGTTATTTTCATACCGTAACAATTCTTTCGATATACGAAATTGTCGATGTATTTACGCCCTATTCTTTAGAAATTGTATTGTTAGTTATTTTTTGATCGCAATGTTTTTTTATAATTTCTATTTTAGTCTCAAGCGAGATTTAGCATTTAGCGAGGTCCGCATCAAATACTGAAAGCCTTAGTTTAATGCGTCATCAAGACTCGATTTAAAAGTAAAAAATAAAAATTGATTTTTTTGAATTAAGTTTTTGTTGCAGCACCAAAGATTAAGAAATAATAAATTAAAAAAAAAAATTTTCAATTTTTTTAAATTTTTTTCTAAATATACAAGGGTGAAAGTTTTTTCTCATCAAGAGTTTGTTCTATAGAAACATGTTTTATTGAAAGCATTTTTATATCTTTTTGTATTGCTTGTAATCGGATCCAGGTAAAATGTTCATAATGAAATGTTTCGCGTTTTATGTAGGAACGACTGTATACGAATTAAAATACTTAGATTATGTTTAGAATAAATTGTATGTTTTAATGTTGAAACTGAAGTGTTTGGCCAGCTAATTTTCTTTAAATCAATTGAAACAAATTAAATTAACTTTTCAAAGGTTGCACAGATTTATGAACAGATTAGTAATAAATTGTCAAATAATCAACCTATTAAAAGTTATCTACCAGAAATTTGGTATTATTTAATCAAAGTAAAATCATTCTTTTGTGGTGGACTGTCTCATTATTTTGCTTCTCTTGCTTTGTCTTTGAACGGATTAGAAAATATTAGTAAACTAGATAAAGTTAAATTAAAATTTGATTCGCTGCATGATAGAACAAAGATTAAGTCTATAAATGCACCTATTACTAATTTAAATGAAGAAACAACAATCACCTCTCCAAAAAGCTATTTTCAAAAACTTATCTACGAGCAACAATCACTTTATAGTAGCAAAATTCTTAGCAATAAAAATAGAATTTGTCTAGGTAAATGTTTGAAATAGGAATTTTTTCATCAAAATAATTTTTATTTTATTTTAGCCAAATCACACTTAAGAGAGTGTATAATTTTGCTAGAAGAAGGAATTCGACAACATTCATTCTGCAGAAAATTCTCTAAAGATGATTATTTGCATAGTATGTTGCAGCATTATCATGATCTGTAAGCACATTTTGCATAAAATTTAATGTTAAATTGCTGAGATTAGATTTGGAATTTTAATTTAAAAAATTTAAATTTTAATATAACAATGATTAAAATTAAAATAATCAATATTTTTTAGTGAACTTTAAAACTCAAAATTTAATTTTTCAAGGTCACTGGAGAAATTTATACAATTAGAGAAAATATCGCTAAACCAACTTGATGATGAACTCATCGATCTTCTTCCAATTAATTGTAACCTAAATTAATTAATTCTGATATTTTGGAATTTAGAACAAAAGATCAGTCTACGAGTTTTAAATTTTTTTTTTTTCACATGCTTTGTAATAAAATCAAAGTTTTACTCGCCACATATTTCTAATTAACTTCATTTTTTAAATTGGAAAATCTTCAAATTTTTTTTTAAAGTACCAATTTTTTTATATAAATCTTTTGTTCTTTATTTCCAAGAAACATTTATTCATTAAAATTAAAAAAATTATAAATTTAAATTATAAGCAAATATCAGTGAAGACAATACTCTCAAACCAATCGATCCTAACTTCGATCAGTATGATTCAAAAGACTTTTTTAACTTATTGGGACCAATAAAAGTATACTCAAGTGAAAATGAATTGTCAATACCATATAGTTGCATATTGCGAAAATTACCTAACAATCCTACTTTTGGAATAACTGTAAAGGGTGATTCATCTGTAAGGATCAACAATGTTGATCCTAATTCGTATGCCTATGTAATATTTTAATAATAATTTTGTTGATTTACCAAAATAATCTTTAATTAGTGTGCCGGAATACGTCAAGGTGATTATATAATTGCGATACAAGACATTGATGTACGCTGGTCAAAGCACAGCGAAGTGGTTACCAAAATCCGATCCCAGCTAACAAGCGTTAAACTTACATTGCTTAGTTGTAAAGCAATATCCCGAGAAGTTCCCATATTTTGCGAAGACAATCTAAATAATAAGATAAAAAACTGCTTTGATACAGCCGAAAATGCAGTCTTAAGTCCAACTAGCTGCAAAAAAATTCTTGCAAATAATTTCACTTCAGATGAACCAGATTTAATTGAAAACCATATTTGGTGGAACAAACCCGAAAGAAATAGAAAATTATTTTGCAAATCGGATAAGCTAAGAAATAGAATCTTTAAATTCCCAAATGGAATGCATTCAACAAGATCTAAATCACCATTTATCAATCTATTTGAGAAAAATTTTGTTACTACTAAAATTTCAAACATGGTTGAGAACAATTCAAGCGTTTTGGGTGAAAAGCGCTCAAAACTAAATAACTTATTTAGATCGTCGAATAACTTAAGTAGGCAAAATTGTGATCAGAATAATAAAGATGCAAAAGAAAACATGGCATTTTGGGAAAATCTTAAGTCAATGAAATCTCCGATAACAAATACAATAACACTAGGAAGAAAATTTAAAAAGAATGTTCTTAAATTAAGTTTGTTCAACAATTTTAGCGAAGCTAACGGAAATCATTTAAATGATAATAAAAAAATAGCTGAAAATATTTCCGAAATTTACAAAACGCCACCTATACCTATTAATACTAGCAGATATAAAAAATTAAAAAATAAAATTAGAGCTAGAGAGGTGTATAAAACAGACGAAAATGGAAATTCAAATCTATTGATAAATAAAAAAAACGATATTTTTTATAAAACTATTTAGCAATTTAATATTTTTTTAATAAATAAAATTTTCTATTTACTTTAATTGATTTAATTAATTTTTTTAAATTTAATGCTTTCTTAATTTCATTTTTTATCATTTAGCTACAAACGTGCTTATCAAAAAAAAATAATTATTATACATTTATCTTAGCAAAACTTAACAAAACTGAAGAATAATTAATAAGGTGAATAAAAAAAAACAAAAAATGAAACTTTGAAAAAAGATATAGTTTATGAGACAAACCGAACATATCAAAAACGCAAAAAAATATAAAAAAGATTAAACGATGTGAATGAAAACCTAAAAGATAAATCAGCTAAAATAAAGCAAATGCAGACAATTCGCTAAAAAACACTTAAAATATGAATTAATGTAATATTTGTAAATGAGTATTGCTTCCTTTTCAAAGGCAGTGACAAGATCAAAGTTGATCTTAAAGCTCATTATTGCGATTGTAAATACTTTTTTAAATTTAAAATATGTGATCTTTAAGATACTTAAAAGAGTCTAATGAATTCGTGAACAAACCCAATGTGTTGGTGGTCAAATAAAAGCAGCAAGTGCATTGATAAAAAAATGAAATTATAACTAAGAGTGTTTTTTAATTTAAAATTGAGTATGTTAAATAATTTTTTGGTTTCTTAAAAAGGGACGTATGTTTTTCAGAAGAAAACTATGTTAAAAAGTAAAGTATGCTGGGTTGAAAATTGGGTATGCTGAAAAGTTTAATAATTAGGATATTAAAAAGATTTGAAAGTATGTTGGTCATGTAGACCCATACTCATAATGGTTATTAAAAAAAATGAAAAAAAAAAATTTTTTAATTTTGCAGCATACTGCTGATTTAAATTTGACAAGAGCGAGTTAACAAGAGATGATTGCTTCTCGCGAAACACGATTTATTTGTATATAAAGAATGTACAATACATCGTGCTTTTGGAAAAATCAAAAATTCAGAAACACTTAAACCCAGCAAATAAGTTAGAAATCAATCAGTAATCAAACTGAATGATATAAATAAATAAATTTGGTATATCGCAAAAAAATTAAAAAAATCTTTTCATTTGTGTTAAGTTATTCAATGATACTCAACTGTTCAACTATTTTATAATCTTTTTTTCTTTTTTTTTTTTAACTAAAGAAACACTAGCATGATACAGATAAACAAATTAAAACAAATATACATATCTTAAAAAATTAGAAAAATTTTGAATTTTTTCAGCAAATTGAAAAGTTTCTTTTTTTACCTACATTTTTTTCATAAGCAGATTTTTATATATGCTAACATTTAAATAAATTCTAATTTAAAAAAAATAATAATTTACATATGAATACTTTTTTGGCTTTTAAAAAAAAATATATTTCATAAAATTTAAAAGGATTTAATTTAAATATAATTTGTTTGTGCACATTCTTATAGTAGTTGTTTGTATCAAATGTAATAATTAGATATTGTGTTTAATTTAAATTTGTTAATAGGAAAAATATCATGAATAAAAACCCAAAAAATGAAGAAATCGAAATTAAAATTTTTCTTATTAACGATAATTTTATTAAATATTTTTCTTCATTTTGTAATTGAAAAATCTAACTCAAACCAGCCTGAAACTAACAAATTAAACTACAGTTATATAGAGACGTATCCATGGATTCCCAAATGCAACTTAGAAACTAAGCTTATACCTGCTTATGATTCAACAAGAAATTTATCTAATGATTATTCGTCACCATCAAGTGATTTAACTTTCGAAATTCGAATAATAAAGGCTGTTATTATCTACTTTCCAATTGATCAATATGATTCTTATGTTGATGAATTTCTTTGGTTGTTTAGAAGCTGGATTGAAATTATTTATCTTGAACCATCTAAATGGAGAACTGATTTAGTTATATTTATACACGAGAATACGGATACATTAAAAAATATTGATCTATTTAGGAAACTAAATTGTTCATTTAAAAATTTAAGAAAATCCAAGTTTGATAAACCAATGTGTACTCTTGTTTCATTTACACCTTTGAAATTCAGAAATTTAATTGATCCTGAATTAAAAATCGATCAACGTTTATATAATTTGTTACTCTATGATTCAGATATATTCGGCATTAAAACAACGAGAATTTTAAGTGATTTTTTGGTCAAAACTATTCAAAGTTATCCAAATGCTGACTCAGTTCTAATTGCACTAGATGGATATGATCATTTGAAAAAATCGGGCTATAACTTTGTAATACGCTCAGATATTGATGTTTTTTTAACACCTCTTTTTGCAAAATGGTCTCCAAAGCATTGTAACGACTTTTATGTTGGTAAAGGAGCATATTCAGCTCATTTCAACATGAACAGACTAAAAAGAGCTGGATATCATATTAACTTTTTGTATGGCAACCATGCAAATTTGGGCTCTACATGGTTTTCAACAACTGATCAATCTAGACTTGTTGCTTACTTATCTCTATTCAGTATGGCTTATCTTGCAAATGAAGAATTTTCTCCTCCTGAGCGTAATGGTGATTTGAATATTTTACTCTGGCCCCATTGGCATTATTGGGTTCTATCTTTATACGGACAAAATTTGGCAATGAATCATTTAATTGAAACAAAACAAATGAACATTCAATTGTCAGATTTACTGGATTATCCGGCACATGAAAAAAGGGATATTAATAAGATTATACATATTCATGCTTACCATAGTAATTATTTTTCTTTTATTTAAGCATTCTTAACTTTTTTTTTTAGATGACATGATATTTTCAAAATTTGATTTCAAAGAAGGAAAATATGATAGAATGGATATGAATAAGTTAGATTTTAGTATAGCACACAATTATGCACTTAAAATGGCAATAGAGGGAAAATTTTTTTCAAAAAAAAAATTGCTTAGAATTTTTCTATCCGCAATTAAAAATAAAAAATAAATATTCAAAATTAGATAGAATTTTATTCTAAAATAAAGATCATTTTTAAATATTAATCAGAATTACATAAAAAATTTGTTTTATAAGAATTCATGAATTTTTATTAAAAGTCAAAAGCAACATTCAAAGTTGCACTTTAATCAACAATCTGATAAAACTTAAAGCCTTTTGACAAAAAGTTATAAGCTTTTTTAGCATTAATTTTTGTTCTATTTTGTACCAAGTTTCATCAAACCAATTTTTTAAATAAATTTGAAATTGTTAAAAAAGGGCCATTTTTTAGGCATATTGAAGTTTATGTTAAAATTTTATGATCATGATCAAATATAATTTTTTTAAAAATTTCTAAGAAGTTTTTTAAAATGAAAAATTAAATGCAGAGAAATGTTTTCATGTTTAGCATATCCATCTATTGTGCATAATTCTGCATTCAGAAATCTTTTGCAGAAACTTGCAGACATAAAAAATCAAGTTAAGCATTGAATGTTTATTTTGAAAACATGCTTCTGCAATAAAATTTTTACTCAAAAATATTTTAAAATTTTTTTTCAATGATAAATCTTGAGCATGATCATTTTAATTTGATCATAAACTTCAATTTGCCCATTTTTTACACTTATTTGATTAAAACTTTGATTAGAATTGAATTCTAATTTAAAACAATTTTTTTATCATAGACACATATCATTAAATGAATTTTCTTTAATTAATGTAATTTTTTAAATATAAAAAAGCAACTTTTTTTAAAAACCAATGGAAAATATAACAAAATGTCTAGTTCAGTCAGCATTTTAGACACTGAGCAGTTTTAGTTTATGGTACTGGCTAAAAAATCACAAGTGTCATCATCAAATAGCAGTAGCAACACCAAAAAATGTGCAATTTCGACACACTAGGAATGGACGTTCCAATTCAATCGAACTGTAAAAAAGGCAAACCGTTAAAGACTGCTAGCGAAGCAACCAAACTGAAAACACTGAATGAAACATAAACTTTTAACGCTGTTCAAAAAAGCCCCGAGTCTAGTGAGTCTGATGTTGAAGAAGAGTAACCTGTTTCAATAAGAACAAGATTGGAGACAAATAATAATAATAGTTAATATTCTACGGTCAAGTTTAGTTTAACTAAACTGACAAAGCAGGAAAACTAACGTAATCCCGCTATAGTAGACTTTTCGTTTTTTTTGTTTCTACCGACATTGTCCAATCTGT